>MEJB01000017.1:6746729-6793526 GCA_001752375.1 Rhazya stricta
TCTGTCAGGAGTGTAGAATTCGGTAACGTTTATTATATGAAATTGTATCTAAGGCATAGGGTCAAGAATGACCTGTTTGTAAATGTTGAGCAATTATAAGGTGATTGGTTAGGTTGGATGGATAATTTTTGATAAGTAAGATATTGAATTTCTTTTGACAATATTCAAGGAGTTGTTGGTTGAATTGAATAGGTCTAACTTTGGTTGGGATAGTTATTTAACCAAAGTATTTTCATAAGGAGTGGTAAATGATATGTGGTTTTGATTCCAAGATGCTGAAGGGAATTAAGAACGGACTTGTGATTTGATTTCGAACTCTGAGGTTTCGATTTTAACTTTTGATGGTCTTGGCTTTTGATGAGAAGATCATTGTATTGAATTTCTATTTTATTTGGAGATTGTTAAATTTTTCTTCTTTAAGAAGTTGATCCGATTTTAATTGTAATTGAGGAGATTAAGATGTTTTGAGGAAAGGAATTAGAATCCATTGGAATAAATATGGTAGGTTGGATCTAGCGCAATTTAAGAAGTGATCATGTATGTAAGCTTATCACTATATAAAATTAGGTTTATGGATCTTTTATAATTATAAAAGGCCAAAATGTGATTTTTTTTTTGCTGGAAGAGTTAAAATACCACTAGGTATCTAGTATTCTGTTGATATTTTAAGAATATCTTTGAGGTTTAGTTAGAAAACTAGTCCTATTAATGGAGTTAACGATCATGTACCTAGTTTTCACCCAGGGTTGCACGTGTGTTGTTCGTGAAGAAGAATGATGGATCTATGAGGTTATGTACAGATTGTATAGAATTGGACTAGGTGACGATAACAAATAGGCATCCATTGTTTAGGATTGATGATTCGATGATCAACTTCAGGTGCTAGATATTTTCTAAGATTGATCTGTGAATAGGCTACTATTGATATGGCCCTTAAAAGGCAACATAGAAAAGAGACAAATGAGATGCATACAAAGTATCGACAACCCTTTAGTGAACTCTAAATTTCGAGGACGAAATTTATTTTATGGGGTAGGGTATAATGTAAGACCCCGACCCAGAGGAGTGGGTGATGTGATGAATTTGATATGATTTGATTGGTACTACTCATATCATCAAGATGCATCTTCTTTTCGAAAGCTCATCTCATAAGAACTTTAGTGTTAAGCGAGCTTAACCAGGGGTAATTCTGGGATTGGTGACCCACTGGGAAGTTCCTGGTGATCGTGTGAGTGAGGACAAAACGTGCCGAAAAGACTCGTGGTAGTTTGTGAGGCCAGTCCATCAAATCTAATAACGTACCGATCCCGTGTTTCGGGGCGGGGCGTTACAAATGGTATCAGAGCGGAGCCGTCCGGAACTGTGAGAACTAAGTGCTATGCGACGCAAAGTGCTACGTCGAGAAGGACGGGAGACACCTCTTGAGGTCGTAGGAGCCACCTCTAGAATCTCGCACGGATGGTACGGTCCTGAATTTGAAGGCTCAACGAGGATGTTGAGAATTTAACTGGGGGAGAATGTAAGACCCCGACCCAAAGGAGTGGGTGATGTGATGAATTCGATATGATTTGATTGGTACTACTCATACCATCAAGATGCATCTTCTTTTTGGAAGCTCATCTCATAAGAACTTCAGTGTTAAGCGAGCTTAACAGGGGTAATTCTGGGATGGGTGACCCACTGGGAAGTTCCCGATGAGCGCGTGAGTGAGGACAAAACGTGCTGAAAAGACTCGTGGTGGTTTGTGAGGCCAGTCTATCAAATCTAATAACGTACCGATCCCGTGTTTCGGGGCGGGGCATTACAGTATCTGCATACAAAAATTTGATTCTTCGTCATGTGATGCAGAATCAAACTACAACTTATTATAGCATGGAATTTGAATTGGAGTTGGCTTTAGTGAGGTTTTACCCTAATCTGAATCGCAAACTTTATGCCCTAGATGTCTAGCGCTGAGCATAAGTGAACATGCTAAGAGTCTTTGATTCTTTAATACGCTAATCAAATTCAGATTCAGATCGGCTAAATTATATAATTTACCTTATACCGGTAACCAAATGAAAGCCACGTCTTATTCGAACCTTCATTAAGAGACTCCTGTCTTACAATTTGTGTACTTAGAAGATCCGAAGTGACTAAGTCCTGAGTCCGAAGTGTATATACACTAATAGATTTATTTACAAAGAAACTTCTAAAGTCCTAAATATTATTGTAAGCCAAACACCTATGTTGTACCAAAAGAACAACACGTATACAACATTAATTTGGAAAAAAATTTATGCAAGGATTCAAAAAGCTTTAAGAAGAAAATCAAATCTAAGTCTAAGTATAATTCTAGATATGAAGAATAAACCTAAGTACTTATATAAAACCAATAAACAACTAGATCTCGGTGAAGATAAGTTGAACAACTTCACTTAAGTCCATTTGAGATCTTGAAGTCCATAAGTTTGGGTTAAGTTCCTATGTTATCGCTCATACATAATGCGAGTATAAGTCTTTATCAAAATCATAGCATAACTATAGCAATATTAATATGATGTTTACAGGTTTTTTACTTAAATGACTAAAATTCCCTTTTTCAATTAGGGTTCAAGGGAACTTTTTAACAAAAAGGTAAACTTTGATACTTTTTGAAACGTTAAAGGTACTGACTTACTATTGGTCAAAACCCAAAATTTTGATAATCCTAAGGGTCAAACGATATAGTTTACCTTATTGTAAATCATAGATTCTAGATAAGACTCTTTACGCCTGCCTCAATAATGGACCTTAAGGAATATATAGTGGACAACAATATAATTGTTGATGTCTGGACTGTTTTATAACGAGAAAACTATTGGTTATATTATACTCGTCGAGTAAATTATATGTATTCGTGACATTTTGATAGAAATGAAATAAAGTTTTTATATTATTAATTGTGACGACCTGCCCTTACCTAGGTTCCACTGGGACTGTACAGGTGCCTCCTACCTCTCATCAATCAATACAGTTGAACATTCAAAGTACTAAATCCATAATTAGAAAATGAATATCTCATTAATCACATAATCTTATAATATATACAACTTTACTTATACAAAACTAAACTTTACTGTGCAATATATTAAAACATATGAGAGTACAATTCTCTATTGACAGTACAAATATTCTAACTATTACAAGTGATTAGAGATCTCCAGGCTTTAAAAACTTATATAAGATGCAACTCTTCTAAAACAGGAGTCAGCCGATTTCACTAAGCGTCTGTATCTGTCACTAGAACATATGAATATTAAGTACGTTAGGCTCAGTGAGTCCTGTAAGTGTGTGATAGTGTAGAATTGTATTGATAAATATCCAAATAACATGTGGATTAAATAAGAAGAGATCAAACTATTGTCTGAAAATCGATATCTTTGAAGAAATAGTTTGAAAAATTCAATGTTGAAACAAAATAAACATCCAAAGTTTATGAAAATATTTCATGCCAAATATAAGTCAAGAGAATCAAACCTTAGTCGTAAGAGGTTTCTCTACAAGGTCAAGATATACTAGTCTTATCGCTCCAATTATGCATGTGATTTACAATCGAACCCCATGAACAATAACAAATCAGTCAGCTAGCCGTGACTATAGGATTCGGTTGTCCTCGGGTTAAACTTTCTAGCCAAGGGTATGAGTGTTCAATATTTACTGTGGGTATAATATAGCGTACCGTCTACCCGAACTGATTTGGCCTACCATAGGTATGGTCCACAGGTTTTGGTCATTTGGCAACTTCCAAAACACTGTCATCCAAGGGTCTGAAGAGGTCTTTTTGCTGGGGACCAGCCAAGCACAGTACTTTGTTTGCTGGACTAGTACTTGGAGTCACCGATTGTGTATTTAATCATTACAATATATACACATTCCAAGTCGGTCTTAATAACAAGCTTGATGCACAAGTAAATGAATAAACTCATGAAATCCATGATTAAATCCATGTCAATTGCAAAAAATAATCATTCCATATTTAAATTCATGTTTTCATATCAACTTGGTAAACAGGGCATTTCATAAGTCATGAAATTTTTAAGTCATACTGATAAAAATCAATGATGTTTAGAAGCTTTTTAAAATAACCAAGTAGAACACTTCTCTAAAAGAATTAAAGAAAATTATTATTGCAAACATCTTTCTAGAGTACGATATACAAAATCATACGTATTTTAGAGTTTAATAAAACAAAAGAACTCATGTTATAATATCTGAGAATATTTGAAAGCATTTCTATAAAATACGATATGCAAAACCACACATATTTGGGAGTTTAATAAGACATAGGAACTTACCTGAGTATCCCTTATTTGTACCCTGAACTTTTAATTTTCTCGATTATCTCATCCTATAATTAGGTTATAAGAAATTGTCTTAGTCTACATCTAGTAATGATGTTACGATAATTTTAGGAAAGAAAATGATTCTTTAAGTGCTATCCAAAACCTTAAGGTTTTAATGAAGTTGAATTTAGGGTTTCTAGGAAATTGTTCGGTTAATAAAAGGGGTATTTGTTAGGGTTTCTGATTCGCAAGAATCTAACGGTCAAATTATTCTTATATTTTGTCTTAAATATAATAATATAACTAGTATATTGTAATATAAGTAATTCACTCATATATTCTACACTCATCAATCTAGGACCTCTATAACATAGCTATATGTATATAATCCTATTTCAAATTCCTAAAGATTTGTTCAGAATATAGAAACTCTTTGCATGACCACAATATGAAAAAAGTACTATAATCATACCTTCACTCTTATTAATTACTTCTGATATGTTTTAGCAAGATCCTCCCTATGAATGAATCCTTCCCTAAGGAGCAATTGTTTGTCTTATTCCCATCTCCTGTACCTTCGTATGCCAATTTTGTCAATTATTTGGTCAATCATATACTCTCACCTGATTTCACTTATCAACAAAAAAGAAATTCTTCTCTAATATTAAACATTATTTTCAGAATGAACATTTCTTGTTTAAATTATGTGCTGATCAAGTTATTTGGAAATATGTTCTTGAAGAGGAGATCACAAGTAACCTACACCATTGTTGCAGTGGTGAAGTGGGAGGTCATTTTGGTCTCGCAAGAATGGCAGAAAAGGTATTGCAATCAGGTTTTTACTGGCCTAACCTTTTTAAAGATTGTCATAAATTTGTTCTTGCTCGTGGTCAATGTCAAAGGAGTAAAATATTTCTAAAAGACATGAGATGCCCCTTACAAATATTTTTGTTGTTGAATTATTTGATGTTTGGGTATTGATTTCAGGGCCCCCTTCTCTTCTTATTGTTCCAATCAATATATACTGGTTGCTATGGATTATGATTCAAAATGGGTTGAAGCCATAGCCTTACCTACTAATGGTTCTAGGGTCGTCATAAGGTTTTTTAAAAAGAATATCTTTTGTCATTATGATACACCCCAAACCCTTATTAGTAATGGCAACACCCACTTTTGTAATAAGAAATTAGAGGTTTTGTTGAAAAAGTATGGTATTACTCATAAGGTAGCCACTCTCTAATAAAAAGATCAAGAGAATACTTGAAAAAACTATTAGTACCTCTAGAAAAGATTGGTCCCTTAAACTAGATGATGCTCTCTGTGCATATAGAACTGCATATAAGACACTTATAGGTACGTTCCCTTATCACCTAGTTTATGGAAAAGCTTGCCACTTACCCATTGAACTAGAAGATAAGGGTTTCTGGGCTTTAAAGACTTTAAATTTTGATCTAACAGTTGCAGGAAAAGAAAGGTCACTACAACTTAGTGAACTTGAGGAACTTCGTCTGGATGTGTGTAAGAACTTTCGAATTTATAAAGATCGCACTAAGAAGTTCCATGATCAACGAATCTTGCGAAGGGAATTACAAGTTGGTTAACAAGTTCACCTGTACAATTCTCGATTATAGCTTTTTCCAAGTAAGTTGAAATCCAAATGGTCTGGACCTTTTCTTGTTACTAATGTCTCTCCCTTTGGTACAGTGGAAATCTCGAATGCCTCACAGAGAACATTCAAGGTCAATGGACATCGACTTAATCATTTTCTTGGCAAAGAGGTGGATTGCTATACCACCAAGGTTGGACTCATTTTCTCTTAATCCAGTGATTCGCGGCATGTCCAGCTAAAGACGTTAAAGAAGCGATTCTTGGGAGGCAACCCAATCTTTTAAAACCTTTATTTTTCCTTTATTTCTAATTATTCTTCCTTTTTTGTATTTCTTTCTTTGAATTAAAAAAGGCAAACTGGTGATAGTTTAGATGCACTGTGCCGATTAGAAAAAAGGGAGCATTGGTTTCTTTCAACAAGAAATCGACACCAGTTGGGGTTGATATAAGGACAATTTCTTCATGCACAAACTCATTCTTTCACCATTTTCCATATCTAAAACCCGTTTCTCCAACTTCTCACCAGAAAAACTTCAAATCTTTCACCTTTCTCTCCATTAAAACTTCAAATTCTCACCCCCATCCTTTACTCATCAACAGTCCTTGAAGATTTCTGAAGCAATTCACCCCTATTGAATGAAAAGCTGTAATTTTTTTTGGTATCAAGCATAGGTGCGAATTCCCTTTTTTTTTTTTTTTTTTCTTTTGGTGTGAAGTTAATGCATACTAAGATTCATGGCTACATGCGTTTTGAATTGCACTAATTGTGAGTTGTGTCATCTGACTCTTATTTATATTGGTGAAATTGGAATAGCTTGATTTGTGGGTGGTTGTGAGGAGGTTCTTTGGATTTTTTCTTGTCATTGGTGATATTGTGGTTGACTGATATTTGGAGTTGATGAATTGATACGTTGAGTAGTCATTCATGGCTTGTTCGAAGGGAGCTCGTAAGAGTCGTCGAGTAGCCAATCCTACCACCCCTATTTCCTCCAATATCCCTTAGTTTAGAGACGCGGAGCGTCGGGCATGGTATGAGGCACTAGGGCTAGCCACGACATTGTTGAAAAGACGATATCTTCCTTTATAGATACCGATCTTCATATCTCAACTGCATATCACAATCTCGACAGGGCACCTATCCGACGCCTCCGTGGGGTGTATTACCCCCATCTAATAAGGTAATTTTATGTAAATATCCTTGACAAATTCCACCAAGGTCGTTCTGAGATCCACTTTAGGTGAAGGGAGTGGCGGTTGTAGTTTATAGGGAGAGTTTAGTGACCTTGCTAGGCATTTCGAATGAGGGGGATTGGTTAGACATCAAGCAAGACATTTTGAACACCAATCCCGCCTTTAACTTTAGGGCTGTCCGCAGACATTTAGGCTTACACTTTGAGACGCGATCCAAGGATCGAAATATTATACTTGCCAAACGACTGCCTCCTCGCAATCGAACCCTTGTCTATACATTTAGCTTTAATGTTCTACCGAGATCTAGTAGTCTTAATAAAGTATGAAGCACTGATATCTCTTGCTTAGATAAGATACCTTTTGGGTTGTAGGGCATGGCAGGCATCCCACTTGCCACCTTTATTATTCATGAGATGCAGGCTGTAGCACGTGCTACGAGTGCTACACGGTCTATATGTTTCCCTTTAGTGCTTACTCGCATATTAGCTGCGACAGGTGTTGGTTTTCAAGGGGAGACAACTCCACACACTACTATGGCAAATATCATCAATGAGAGCACTCTTACTAGTTTATGTTATCACTGGATGATAACTAACCAATTTCGGCCTTTTGAGGAGAGTGATGAGGACATTGACACTGCACCGCCCAAAAGGGCCCCTCTAGGTTTGCTGATTTTGCAGGTACTTCTAGGCATTGAGATGCACCTCGAGATACCTCCTCCTCTATACTTCTTTTCTAGGAGATGCAGGTGACACTCGCCCAAAATTCAACAGACCCAGACTCAGCAGTTCGCCCTTATTTAGTCCCACAACTCCCATATTATCTCCTGCCTCATCCAGCAGACCATTTCGATTGATCATATTTGGCACCACTTTCGACCTTGTTCGAGCCATGGTGATGACCTTGACGACAGCCGTGCGTGATCCATGCTTGCACCCTCTACACTTCTTTTAGAGAAGTATTATCCTCTTTGTTCTCTTTTATAACAGTTTTATTTATATCATTGAGGGCAATGTTGAGTTTAAGTGTGGGAAGTAACTTTATTTTGATTTATGCTTATTGATTTATGCTTTTATATTTTTAGTTTTCTTATTCCTAGTAATTAGTGGAGTTGTTGTTGTTTCGATTGCATTCCCACTCACCATAGCTAGTTGATACATGTCTACTTTGAAAAGTTGAGAATCATGATATTCATTGTAAAATTACTAAGAGTTACTATTGATTTTGATCTTTGCATGTGACATTCTTGGACTTTTGATCACACATAGCCACATTTGTGTACATAACAGATATTTTGTTTGATTTCTGGGTTGTGAGTATTGGATTTTATTTTGAACCATCCTAGAACTTACTTGATTACTTTTTGAAATGAAAGAATAGGTAACTACTGATTGACTTAGAAATTAAAGTAATAGGCCTTCTTTGACAAGTTTGAGCCTTTCAACCCAACCAAATGAAATATTTACCCCTAGATCCCACCTTGAGCTTACTTGTGTTCACAATCTAATCTTACTTGAGAGTAACCATATCAATTGTCCACTTTCTTTTGAAGAGCTTCAGATCCAAAATTTGTCTTGAAATCTTGTGGGTGTGGATTGATGTGAATTCATGGGATGATTGACATGTGAAAAGTGTAAGATGGAGCATAAAATTCACTCACATAGCATTGAAAAAAAAAAAAGAAAAGAGAGAAGTTGTTGAGCTAAGAAAAATGTAAACCAAGTGAGATGGAGCAAACATGCACTCACCTAAATTCAAGAATAAAAAGTTGGGGGTGTTATATTCAAATTGTATGTTAGGATGTGAAAAAGATTGAATGATTGAAGGAATGAGTTTGTTGCTTAAAATAGTATCCTTCTTTCATATGAGCTCTCATGATTTAATACTTTTAAAATCTTCTTTTTTGATAGCTAAATTCTTTCCCCTAACATTAATAGCCAAAAAGTCCTACCTAATCTTTGTTGATCTATGTTACCTAAAGTAGTGAAGAATGAGTATGAAAAGTGAGTCTATAGGAAGGTAATATGAATTCTATCCATAACTCATGATTCTTGAAATTTGCTAAGTATTGGTTTGGTACCTGAGATTGGCTATGATCACACAGACGATGTCCATGTTATTAATTCAAGTTGATGTGGAATACTTGGGGTACGAAGGCATATTGATTGATTTTTGTGCTAATTGTTAATTTGATTACCTAGGGAAATAGATGCATAGTCAATGATCCTTAGTAATCTTGCTCGATCTTAGTCTTATGCTTTAGTGTTGTTTGAGGACAATTAATGAGCTAAGTGTGGGGGAGTTTGATAAATCAATTTTGTATCTATATTATTGATATTTTTCTAGAGAAGAATGATATGATTATGGATGTATTTTGTGTTTCAAAGAGTATTTTTGTCGTAATTTGTCAACTTTCTTTTGCAGGAACAATTATGCATGTTTGGGCTTAAAAAATGAGACTAATCCAACAAAACGCATTAATTTGGATACATGATGATTATGACATTAAAGGAACCCACATTTGAAGCTTATGGATTTCCAAAAGGATTATTAGAAGCCCAATGGTCAATTAGTTGACGAAAGGCCCAAGAAAACTGCTCAAACTGGCCTATTGGAGGGTAACTGGAACAAAAATGGCGCCGATTAAGTTATTGATTTCGGTCTTGATTTCCAACAACAAATCAGCGCTAGCTTGGTCAACTAATTAGTGCTAGTTCATCTCGTTTTGGCATGATTTTTGTTTCCTGTTTGTTATTCTGGGTGGTTTAAGGTTTTCAATTTACATTTGAACTAATAGAAAATGTTCTAGGAGTATATAAACTCTTGTTTTAACTCCCAAGACCTTCATACTTCATCACTGGAGACCAAATAACATATTGATGAACTTTTTATATAAGGGAATCGAGTGAAGACAAAGACGATCGGATGGAAGACTAATGGGATTGTGCTTCACTTGTAGTGATGTTTTCTTTCATCTTTTCTTATAAATCATTCAATTGTAATTCGATTATAATGAACTAAGTTTTCAGTCTAAGATCACGATGTAATCTACTCCTATTTCTATGTTATTTGAGACTTTTCCATGATTCATGTTTTGAATTCTTTTGAAGTTTTGTTATTGTTCTTATTTTTCAATTGAATGATTGGCCATCTTAGATTTGATTTAACATTGTCTAGGACGATTAGAGATAACACCCAGATAATTAGGTCAAATAAGATAATCATAAATTGCATGTGAAATAGAAATATCTTCACATAATTAGTGCAATCATATAGAACCATATACCAATTGCGTTTTCCTTGTTTAAATTGAGTGTAGATATATCTTGGTTACTTAGGAACATAGGTAGATTATAACTTGAGAAAATATAATTAATAAACAATGGTTGTTGTTCATTGATCAATATACTAGTCTGGAAAGTCGGTTAGATAATATAGATTGGGATAAGTAAAATCACGTGTCTTAGAACTGCCTTCCATTGACTTAATCATCTGATTTTACTTTGTTTGGTTAGTTGTTAATCATAGAATAATTCATCACACTCGAATCTTCGATGGTCAAATTAAGCTTAGAGCTTAGGAAGAGTGGTAATTACGATTAAATTCTTTGAGGGATTGATATCTTATTTGTATTATATGATACACTTTATTGTATTTGTTAGTATACTAAATTCATATTACATTCCTACAAATAGATTCCAAAATCAAACTTTTTAGCAATAAATAAGCTCTATTTTAAGCTATAAGTATGCTAAAATGTAGAACTAAAATATCGAAATAATGAACACAAAATGAGCAAAAATAAAAGTAATAAAATGAGATATATTCTAAGAGTATCACCTTTGTCTAAAAAAGAACTACAATTTTTGGATCTTCTGTATGAATCAATCGTTGAAGCGCCAATTGCCCCACGGTTTCCAAGCCCTCGGCAATTTTAATCTAGGAGATTTGTAATGATTGGCCGGCGATGCATAGCAGACACCACCAGAATGTGTTCTGGAACATTGAGGATCTGCCTCACAACAAAAAGGTGCTCAGAAGTTTCCTTCTTGGCCGTCTTCTTACCCCGTGTACCTTCCGAGCCATCTTGGTGACCCTCCTTCTCAGCTAACTTACGTTTACCTCTGCCTTAGCCTACTATCACCATGCACAATCATTGTTTTCAACAGCGTGAGCTTGACCTACCCCTGTCCTTTTGATCCCCCAAGTCTGGTGCAACAAGCTCTACCGAACTACTGAGCATTTGCTCAGCGGCTGCATCACTGTCCACCCTCCGAGCTCCCAAGCTAGGCCCGCCCTGCTCAACAGTCTTCAACACAGACCCTGCCAAACTATGTTGTTCCTGAAACTCTGCCTCCCCCGCACCTGTTTCTCAACCCTCTGAGTCTATGGTCATCGGTTCAATCTCAGATTGCTCCTCCATCGCCGATTCAGCTTCAGAAGCCCCAGGAATTGTGTCCTTTCCCCGTGTCTCGGGATTATAGAGTTCAAGTGTAGATCTCTCCATATTCGCATGTAACCAGATACCATACCCAAAATTTCGTCGGGTTTCAGCAGAGACCTCCTTCATCGACCCGCTTGGTCACCCACCACTAGTATGAACCCAACCTCCCACACTGATAACACAAGAACGGAGTCATACCGTAATAACCTCTCTTGGGACCTGGAAATTTGGATCATATGCCTGAGAAGAGCCGAGACATCAACCAGTGCCCTAAAACGAAAGAAGAGAGAACCACCAGAGTTTCTTTCACGTATCTGGATTTCCGCCGTTTCCAGGAACTGTGACGCTATTCTTCGTCCAATCTCCATGGTATAGCACTTCGAGGGTCAACCATGGAGTTGACACCAAAACCAGGCACGTTTCAATTCCTCCTCCTGCACACCAGGATCTGGGTGCCAGGAGTACATTACCATTAGGTTATTATCTACGTTCCAAGTCTCCTGGTTTATAACCCTCATAACCCCAAGATTCCCAAAAAAGATCTGATATTTGTTCTTCTGAAGGCGAGCAACTCTCCGATCTTCTACTCGCCACGCCTTCGTGAGAACTAACCTGATGTTCCGCAACGGTACCTCGTTATCACCCAATGCAATCTCGCAATGCAGCTGTTTGCTATTCTGAATCCCCGCATCCACCTCCGTCCTCGGGGACTTCCACCTTGCATTCCTCCACCAACGTGATGGTAATTTTAACAATAAATACAATAATTAACAACTAAAACAATAATTAGTAATAAACTAACCAATTAAAAAGAATATTCTAGAAAACAAGAAGGATTATCATAAATTAGAAATAATAATTAGAAACAAATTAAAAAAGAAAAGGAAAAGGATCAGTCGAAGAGGCCCAGTCACCTCGGTCGATGGTGTGGCCCGTTGCCAAGTTCCAAGTAAAGTCGGGCAGGTGTGGCTTGGCAATGGGCCACATGATCGGCCCGCATGGCCCGGTCGTGGGTCATGCAACCAAATCGCGTGACTCACTCAGAAATGTAAAATGGAATTTATCTCAAATGAGATGTAATTTGAATCAAACAAATGATCTATTGTTGAACGTTTATTAAATGTTCTTTTAAAATTTTAGAGAGAAGTCGGAGAAAAATTATTAAAGTGAGGAAATAGAGAGAATGGAAGGAAAAAGAGTAAAGTGTCGTGAAATGAGTGTTTTGTACCTCTTAACAACCCCGATTTAATACTTCATAAAAAATTGGAAGCTGAAAAATGATACATCAAATTAGTTTGTTGATAAAAAAGAATTAAAAATATAGTACTGTCAAAATAGTTTTAGGGCTGAAATTGTTTAAAATGATTTGCCAAGTATGCTTATAGTATTTGTGAGAAAGCTCTCCACCCTTCATAAAGGAGGCCAACATTATGGCATAACCTATATAATAAGGTGAGGTACACGGAAATTGTATAGTTATCTTATTTACCCAATCTTTCATGAGCCCTAAGAGTTTAAATTTGCTTTCAATATTCGAATATATTTCTTAGTACTCACCTACTTCACATATAATCACACAACACGTGTGTATATATTATTGAATGTGTTAATACAATTAAAGAGAAGAAATTTTAAAAGATTTAAATAAATATATCATATCATGTTATTATTGAAAAATTTTTGTGCCGTTCGACTTTTTTTATTTTTTTAAAGCAAAACTCAGCGGATGATCTTTTTTACACCGTCATGGCTTAACGTATAATATGAAATTGCATCATCATAAAAGTGATAATGCAATTTCAGAGTTAGTTATCAATTTTTATCTAATACCTAATAATCCTTTTGTGATGTTGTGATGCAAGATTACGGTAAATATGGATAGAAGTTGATTAGGAGATTGTGCTATAAGTGTGTGATAAGAAAATTTCACGATGCTTTAAGACTAAAAGTAGTATTAGGGTGTAAAAAATATCCATCCATCCATTAGACTTTATTGGAAAACAAGGTGAGACGAATATTATTAGCTTTGTAGAAATGATATTTTGAATATAATATGATATCTGAAGCTGCTTTAACTATTCAAATGTCTCGGAATCTTATATACGCATCAATTAGTCTATGATGTACGTATCTCTATTTTCTGATATGGGATTTCAGTTTCAATAATTCCCTGAATCATGTGAAGATTTTCTCGAGAGAGCATGGACTATCAATACCAATTCCGTAGCAATAGTGGAATCTTCTGATATTTGCTTCTGATACTGGCTTATGAAAAGTAGAAAATAAACAAAACCATTTGTCTTAAGGTATTATACATGCTTTGGAATTTTTTAGCAAATTGTGCTTATAACTTGATTATGTATGATATTGGGGTCTTATGTTATGAAAATCTATGTAATAAATGAAAATATTTCAACCAAAATACAACTTAAAGTAAGAGTTTCGAGTTTCTTTAGCTTATGGAGAACACGTATTATTAAAAAGTTTACGTAGAACACGTATTTGGTTCTTTTCTACACACAAGTAAAATTACATGCAAACAGAGAAACAAGACAACCTGCAACTACGCAGAGGCCGGGCTACACTCCACACCAGCACCCTACTTCAGTCTTGAAGGTTGGAGAAGCAAACACAGCTGAGACGTCGAATCTACAGCAGGCTGTTCTCACTACATAACGAAACGACGAACTACATCGACATCGATTTAGTATATCACAATTCTCAAACCAAGATACTTTAGAGCAAAATCTTTGAGGTGTTTGATTTCATTATCGTCAATGAATCCATTGCCGTTCTTGTCTGCAACCTTCAACCCTTTCCTGCATCGCAATCTCGAGAACCAAACCCCGTTAACGCGGATAGCTTGCAGGAATTCTTCTTTGCTTATCCGACCATCTTTGTCCACATCAAACCTCTTTAACCATTTCTTGAACTCTTCCAAACTCATCTCATATTTGCCATCAGGAGAGAAGCTTCGTGGATTATTTATGATCACCATGTTTCTCAGGAAGCTGGAAGTGATTATTCTTTACCACAAGAAAGCCTTTGCCAATGCACTCAAATTTATAGGAACTACTTGAAACCCGAACTTTTTTCAGGAATAAGAATCGAATTGGGGTAGTCTAAATCGCATTTAAGAGATGGAATGCAATTATTGTTACCAAAGTATATTGACCAAGACTTGTTAAGTGGAGAAAGCGACTTTAAAAAACCGAAAGCTGAGGGAAAGCGTGTAGTTTACTCGACCTTCATTCAGCAATAATTAATAGTTAGACATAATCACATCTGGTAAGAATTTTTGTGCGTCGGAAGCTCTTCCGCTTTTCCTGATTCCGGTTCCTCATCGTTTGTTGGGTAGGTGTCCATTTTTCGATTTCTTTGTTATATGTCCAGGCCCAAGGGACAGGAAATATAAACGAAAGCAGGAACCATACATCTATAATATATAATATCACACGTGAGAATCAATTTTATCTCCTATCCTATTTTAATTTTCTAATAGTAACTCTACATTGAGTTTTCAGAGAGAAACTATATATAATATTACGTAATTAAAAACTGAATGAATTTAGTTAGGTTTAAATTATCTCTTACGTCTAATATTTTTAGAATTCCATTAATTAATTTAAAATATTAAGTTTCAAAAGTTTAATAGGTTTAATGTTTCTAAAATTATATAAAACCTCAAATTTCGGAGTTTTGTTCTAATTGGTCGTTCTTTTAGAAAGGGCGCTCATCATGAATGGAACTGTTCAAATAGTTGACGCATCACGTTCCATGAAGCATTCCTCCAAAAATGATCACATACGGAGAATGCGTTGGTGATTGGCATCAAATTCTGGGTAAACATCCATCGCATTTGCTTAATACGACAACATTAAAATAATCGCATTAAGCTAATGCGATATCAGAATTATTATCACATTGCCTGAATGCGATTTTGTAAAGGTCATTGCAATTATTTTAAGCAGAATGCATTTCATGAATCCAATTTGTATACAACAAATATATGGAAACACAAAAATGTCATATCCACCTATAAAACACAACTCATGAACTTTTCAAAATTTATGCTCTCCAAAATACCAAAATACAAGAATGCAAGTACRAACTTTCCTGCCAGTATCTCAACATATACAAAATAAATGATTAGAACGATCATTACTTGAAAAAAGATGCAAATTTTTATCATTAATTGTGAAATAGTAAACGATATAATTAAGAGAATAATAAGTTTTATTGAATTAAATTTAAACCAAGAGATAATGTTATATAAGATAAAGATTTGAAGTGAAAACAATATATAAAAGTTCATTTACATTGCAACAACTCATGAACAATGTCCATCTCTTGAATAATTATGCAAATCTGAATCTATTATTATTCTCACAGTTTCGCCTATTATGACCGGGTTCATGGTAGTTTGAACATATTGGGAGAGAATCAGATTTGCTAAAATTCATTTCTATACGTATTTTTGTAGACTGCCTCAGTCCCCGATGATTACGATCATTTATAAGTTCTACATTATATTTAAGGGTGAAAGATGCAAGCCTCTAAGTTGACTAATTTTCAATCGGATAGAAATCACAACTGTACGTATTTCTATAATTATCCTTGGACTAGAATTCACTAAATAAATTTGTAGAGTCCCAACCTCTTTTCGACATACAACAAATATATGTGAACATTATCTTCTGAATAAATGCCACTTTCTGGCAATCACACGTATTCTCGCTCATGTTGAAAGTGTAAACATGGTTACACCTTCGATCTTGTTTCCGTGGAGTGGTGATATCAAATAAACCAAATTGTAGACTGTATTGGGTGACTGAGTGCATCCTTGCCTTGGTTTCGAGATCAGTGTAAATCTTTCATATTCTAGATGGAAATGGATATCGACATTGAGCAACCTCATCTCGATGAAGGCAACAATAATCAACAAGTTTTCTAAAGCTCATCTCAACCAATACCTTTAGTAGACGTGCGAGTGTTTTCAACACTGTTCATAGATTCAGACAAGTTGATTGTTAAAACTCCAAACTTGTATCCCCCATCATGCGATAGAGCCATTTGTCGAGAGGGATATTCATCAACCAGTTATATGATGCCTGATCTCATTTTCTTATCCTTTCCATGTACATATTAAACTTTTGCATCTTTAGTGTACTTCCCGCTTGATACATTAGCTTCTTCAACATGCAGTTCTTGAAAGTAATATTGAAGTTGATTATAGATATGATGGAGATAGAATCTATGGACAGCCTTCGATTCTTGCCAGTCCTGACTTTGTGCCACTGTGCTCAAATGCTCTGATGTCTATCCAAGATGAAACAGACAAATCTATCTTATGTAACATGAAAATGTAACAATTGCATAAATCACCTTCAACTCTCCGTAGATTCTTTATCAACAATGACATAGGCAAGTGGAAATATAATTGTTGGCATCCTACAAACTAGCAATCAATAGAACATCATGGTATACACCCCTCAAGTGTGTCCCATCATCATATATTACTGGCCTACAATAAGTCAATCCTAGAATTTGTGGCCTAAATATCCAGAAGATGAGTTTGAAAATTTCTCACCTCCTTAGTACTATCTCAGTGATGTTTTCATTTAACAATTGCACCCGAAKTTATTTTTGAWAAGGCTACAAARTAGCAAGGAAGAATCATGAATGTAGAAACCTAAGAGCCAAATAATAAATTGATACGTTATTTTCTTGCATTCCATCCTTTYCTATAATTTATTCAAGAATAAAACATCTTCATCACCTCTTGTTGAATAAYCTTGACGTGCGTTTACGGATCATCTAGAATCAGATGAGTGATTTGTCGTATAATGTACATGCTATAATGATAAGTATAATAATAAACATAAAACAATTTATATTTGCAATTATAAATGAAGTAAGAAATACACAAAGAATAGCCATAAGCAACTTACTAAGCAGTAAGATTCCCGTGAGCATTGTTCTGGACTCTGACAAAACATGTGTATTCCAACTATGATATAGTGATCTCCCATCACCTCAAATCTCAACAAACTTACGGAATCTTCTCATGACGAAAGAACTTCTTGATAATAGGTTGAATCAACGATTGGAATAAATTTCAACATAAACGCATTCAATAAATATTAATCATATGCTCATGAACAAATACATARTATATCTGTTTAACCTCGCATGAATATTACTCTCCGTATTTGTTGACTATTCCAGACTAATCAGTCTACTTATATAGAAGAAATAAATCACAATAAATCTCTAAACAAATCTTTGAATGATTTGGAAAATCTTAGACATTGCAAGCAATAAGAAACAAGATAAGTCTATAATCAAATCTTTAAAAGATTTTAGAAAATCTTACATCTTGSAACCAATAAGAAACAAGATAAAGTCTATAATCAAATCTTTAAAAGATTTTGAAAAATCTTTAAAATCTATGATTAAATCTTTAAAAGATATGAAAAATCTTTTATTTAAAAGGATAATGCTTGAATTAATTCATAATTCAAATATGCATATAAAAAATAAAAAACCAATGCCCTTATAATCTCCTCTTTTTGGTTTTTTGTATGAATACACAAGCATATCATGTAAACACTTTTTAACTTCAAATATTTTTCACTATTGATGTAAAAAATATCCAGTAACTACTATGAACATCAGTTGGTTATAACATGCAAACCATCAAGTACCAGTAAATCCAATGCAAAATATTCATATCCATATCAATGCAAAGATATTCAGTACAACAAGATAAGCAAAATAAAGTAAGCACAAGTATCCAATATTATCATTTCTCCCCCTTTGTGGTTCAAATGAACAACCAAAAGATGTAGGATTGGAGGATGAGGATGCAAAATGCTCCCTTTGAGAATCACCTCCTGAAGACGAAGATCGGGAAAAGAAAGAGAAAAAAACATTTCTCCACAAAACACCTTGATTTACCAAAATTGAGTCCACAAATTCAAAACAAATGCATGAAACTCCTTCAGCATGGAAAATTTAAAACAAATTGGCAAGTTGAGTCTATAAACAAATGCATTAAACATGAACAATGAAAAGAGTGATATATATATAGATTTTGAGAAAATGAAATCTTCCCCCCTGCCCCCGCTTTTTTTGTTTAATGAAAATAGAATTAAAAAAATCAGAATTATCTCAGTGGATGATAAGAAACATCCGGTGGACTTTATACTCCAATAGGAAAACTCAAACAAAAAATAACGCAAAGTCAGAGTAGAAACAAGTTATAACTGATCGAGAAATATAACCAACAAAAATAGGAATTCAGATTCAAGATGTCCAAGAAATAAGCGCCTAAAACCAATGTGTCATGAGATTTATGAAAAACAAAGAAGATTTAGAAGAGGTACAAAAATACAAGATATAGATCATAACTTCAACCATGAGATATAAGTATCTGAAAGTGTCCTCAAGGGAAAATATAATACCCTTCTCTCAATTAAATCAAGCAATTGTCGTCATGAGATTTTGACCAATATAATTTTTCAATAGAGATAATATGTACATTTGTTCAAATACTCAACGTATTTTGCAAATTGTGACTTCATCACAGATTATGGTAGCCTTTTCCATGGTAGAGTAATAGTAGGATAGGAGTCACTACACCAAAACTACTTACTCAAGGCGACTTTCACTCAACAAAAAGTGGTAGCCATCCAGTGAAGTGATTTTATAGGGAGTGGTAGGCCTATGATCAAGTAGAGTGTTCATTTAAGCCTTCCAAGCAAAGTATGACTCTCAATAAGCAATGCAAATAGAATAATCAAGTCATTGTTCCCACACAAGAAAATGAAATGACATACACACTGGAAAATAAATCTCAACCAGAAGTACAAGAAGAACCACTGGTACACAATAAGCGCTTTTCATAGGATTTCTTCACATTGGAGAACAAACTCCAATAGATTTCCTTAAATCCAAAAATGTTTGAGTGGAAAGTGCTTTTATATTTTCATCATCACAAATAGAATTTTTTGGAATCCATTTCATTTTAGCCATTTCTGTCCGTCTAGATGAAGTAGATGCAATTTTTGATTCATTAAACATCTTATACACATAGAAACACAGCTTAAAATATTCTGGCATGATATGCCCCTTTTTATCACAAAAATGACAAGTATGAATAAAGTTGGGTACCTTATAAGTTTCTTTTCCGTGCTGAATCTTTTTGTCTGCCATCATTGTGGCCATACCAGGTTCTGTATGGTCACTCTGGAAACCAATTTCAGAGTTATCACCCACTGGTTTCTCCAKGAGTAAGGCTTGCTGAAACATTTTGGTACTCATCTGAAATTTACTCAAGATAGTATTAGTATTTTTCAGTTCTTGAAAGGTCTGAACTAGTTTCTGTTGTGAACAGTTGAGTTCCTCTTGCAAGTTCTTGACTTTCTTTTCCAACTCACAATTCTCCTTTACTAGTTAAAGATTGTCCATTTCTGTGGTTTTAATTTGATTCACAACTTTCAGCCACTGCATGTACATATCTTCATATGCAGATTGAAGATCTTCCATATTAATATTAAATTACTCTTCCTCAAACTCCATTTTGGAATTACTTTGTACTTCCTTAGTCTTCGTCACCATGAAAGCTAGGTAATTTTGGCCATTCACAGCATTGTTATTTCCATGTGCTTCATCACAATCACTCTAAGAAACAGTCATTGTATGCCCCTTCTTTTCAAAGGTATTTGCACATTCTGAATGAATACGACTAAATCCTTCGCATTCATGACATTGAATGCCCTTATTCTTTTTGTTACCTTCTCGCACACCATAATTTTTTTTTTTTTCTTGATGTTTCTTAGATACTTGTTGAAGTTCTTGGATAGCAATGCACTTGTATCCTCATCAATGCTTTTGGGGTCCATGAAATGTTTATCTTTATCTCACCTCTTTAGATTTTGTTCATACATCTACAATGAGTCAATTAATTCATCTAAGTCGATTTCGTCGATATCTCTACATTCTTTAATGGAAGTAACCTTAGTTTTGAATCTGTTTGGAAGTGAATATAGAACTTCCCTGATAAGTTTAGCGTTAAAATATGATTCATCAAGAACAAAGTATTCATTTGATAAATTACACAATTTTCCATGAAAATCAACATAGATTCATTTTTAGACATAGACATATTCTCAAATTCTTTTTTTGTTTCTAACTTATCCCATATTTCTTTAGCAATTTCACAAGTAGTAATGACTCGCATCTATTTTAAGGTTACTGCATTAAATATAGCATGCAGAGCTTTAGAGTTCCAGTTAGCCTCATTAAGTTCATTACTATCCCATTCAGATACTAATTTAACAATGGTAATTCCCCCTTTAGTGATTAAAGAGGGACTATAACCTGCATACAGAATTCCAAACACTTTTATCTATAGCTTTCAAGAAGGTCCTCATTCTAGCTTTCCACATAGGATGCATGGTTCCATCTAACAAGGGAGGTCTATGAGTGAAACCTCCTTCACAGAAGTCATTAAACTCATCCATAATGGGAAAAAAAAAAAATAGTAGTGTCAGTGTGTGAACACAATCACAGTAAAACAGCAAGTAAGATATATGAAATTCAATCCAACCCAAAATAATAAGTAAGGTATACTTAGAAGCCAAACAATCAACACAATTTGGATCTAATCTTGATGAACAAGAAACCTGCTCTGATACCACTTGTTAATGTTGACTACTACTTCTTTCTCGTGCATTACTTTATAATCAAGACTGAATATAAGTAAATCAAAATAGATTAAAAATAGTGAATACGGGATTTAGCATAGTTCGGCATAAATGCTTACATTCACGGGACCACGTCCAGATGTCAAACACAATCCCACTAAATCAATGATTTAAAGGGACTTACACATCAACCATTCAACAATATAAAGCTTTTAAAACATAATAAAAGACTTTCTCTATGTTGAATCTTGTAGCCGTTGATGGATTCTCTGAATTGTCTGTCGACGTTTGAAGATTGAACAAAGTCTTGTTCTTGTTGCTCAAAAATTCTTTCAGAAACTTACCGAATCTTCTCAAGATGAAAGGACTTCTTGATAAGAGGTCGAATCAATGATTGGAATAAATTTTAACATAAAAGCATTCAATTAATATTAATCATATGCTCATGAACAAATAAATAGTATATCTTTTTAACCTCGCATGAATATTGCTCTCCGTATTTGTCGACTATTCCAGACTAACCAGTCTACTTAGAAGAAATAAGATCACAATGCAAGCAATAAGAAACAAGATAACTCTATAATCAAATCTTTAAATGATTTTGGAAATCTACAAGTTTATAATCAAATCTTTAAAATATTTTGAAAAATCTTTTAAATCTATGATCAAAATTTTAAAAGATATGAAAAATTTTTACTCAAAAGAATAATACTTGAATTAATCCATAATTTAAATATTCATATGATAAACAAAAAATCAGTACCCTTACAAATCCAAATCTTGATCAGCACGCATTAATGAATCCTATGCAGTTAGATTCGTTGAACATTTTGACGAGATAGAAAACTGAAATTTTCTATTCCGGATAACTAGAGAAGTTGCTCTCAGGTGTAAACTCGGTCGATACTGCAGATAGTGGATTAATACAGTATATTTGGTCTCAAGCTTGCTTAAAAAAATGTTTTAATCGCTTATATTTCTTTTTCTTTGTCACGAGATGACAAGAATGTTATCCAATCCTGTCCAAATCGAATTTCATTTGATACAGTCCATTCTCAACCTGGCCTAACGTCGACCCTAAAGCTAGCTTATTTCGTAGGTTGCCTTATCCACTTTCAACCTGTACTGAAACCAATCTAATATGATGTTGCTATGTGGGGCATCAAAGTATGTTAGAATCTACAGACTTTACGGTCTAGATGCTCAATCATGAGCATAAGAGCATAATGCTCAAATTTCATATCCGTTGGGAGTATGAATGTCTCAGATATGATATAACTTAAATAATTATTATCTTTTGAGCTAACTTTTGGGATCGAAATAAATTCCATCTACTTTCCACAATATATTTGTGATCTTAAAGATCATTAAGGAAGCTACATATCATCTATATAGAATAACGTTTCCCGGTAAAGAAGAGAGATAATATCTGTAATTTGGCAATTATTGGCAAGAAATCTTAACAAACTAGTGAGAAACTTCCGAAAGCTTTCTGATCGTTCTCGGCACTTTCTGCCATGGGCCAATCAATAGGTTTCCCTTGCAGATCTTCATTTGTCCTTATTAATATGAAATTTGCCATAGCCAAGAGCTCTCTTCTTTGCTGAAGTTGATAAATATTGCAAGGTTTTCTTGATATGTTTTCTGGGACTAATTTAAAATTTTCATGTTCTAAACCAAAAACCAGTGAAAGTGAAAAGATAAGAAGAGAAATTAACATATACTACCTTAAATAGAAAGAAAAGAAAAAACAAGAAAAAGTAACTTTGATTATCAGCTGAACATGAACTTGAAGCCATGAGCTGCTACGTGCCCACAAGGCACTATTGCAACTTTATTTAAGGACGACCTGGAGATACATTGATGAATCTTTGACCTTTTTGTCTTCTAATTTACGAGTTACATATACACAGACAGCTTAAACGGTACATATTCTTGGAACACAAACTCTTAGAAACAAGAGAGATCAGTTGCTRGCAGACTCCTCCGTACACTGATTTTCTTGTTGAGGTAAATCTACCAGATCTTGTACTGGAATGCTCCATATATTTGACGAGTTCGGCCATTTCGTCCTCAGTGATGAATCCATCTCCATTAGCATCGGTACGGAGACCCTTTGCAGCTCTCCACCAGGTATGAATGCACCGAGACGTTTAAAAGCTTGCTTCAGGTCCTCCTTGTCCAGACGGCCAGTGCCATTCTTGCATAATCTTTGAAAATTTTCTCCTGTTCATCTATGCCGAGAGGCAAACCTAAAGGGTGCGAATTTATACAGACAGGCATGTTACTCAAGCGGTTTTCCCTTTGTTTTCCTTTTCCTCTGGGTTAAAAGGAGGAGTAATTCTCGAACTTGCCTTGAAGATGATGATATCCCTAGGCTCTATTTAATGCATCTCCTTCCAGGAACCTTATTCCCCCTCCTGTCTGATATCAGCCATGTGCATGACAAAGTCATTGATGAACTGCTGCGCTGTACTAATGATGCCTAATGAAACTGCCGGTACTATATGATTGGTTAATTTTGAAACATTTTGTAAAAGATTGATTAAATTTGCTTATTAATATTTTCGTTCTATATTATTTACTCCATTTGGAATGTGCACGTATCAATGGAATAATTAGCAATACAAAAATATGGGTTTTGCTAGCCACAGCCCAAAGGTTGTGGTTAAGCATAAATGACTAATGAGAATATTTCACTTATGACAAAAATTTAATTAAAAGTAATATTGATGATTAATCTTTCTCAATGAGATGGATAATCATTCAGAGGAATACTAAATTCTTGTTATTGAATGTCATTTAAATGAGCAAATAAATCCTAATCACCAAGCCCTGAAATCCTAAACCTTAAATCCTAAACCCTAAATCCTAAAATTCTAAAACCTTAAACTCTAAAAACCCTAAATCTTAAACCCTAAAATCCTAAAACCCAGCCCAGAAGCCCAGCTACTGCCGACATCTCTCGCGGCAATCAAACACACCATGGAACAGTGTACAGGAAAGTTAATGCAAAAATTTTATTCAACAGGTTGTTACTATTTCATATCTATGTTGCAAAACGAGATCCACGCTATGGAGCACCGACGATATGTTGGATCTTCCCCATATGCTCAGCAGGGCCAGCAACCTGGACAAACCATCCTTTCCTCCAAGGAAAATTCTGAGGCCATGCAATCTTGGTCACTGTCGGTACTGCAGTTCCCTCAGGTCCCAGTTACACTAACGAAAAGAATTCTTCTCAACTTGGGGTGGGGGACAACCGGCAAGTGGAACCTTTAATTTCCAAGAAACTCGAACTTTTTGGCAGCCACAGATTTCTATATATGTCCCTTTGACAGGGGGCAATACTCTCAACCTTACATTGGGGGGGGGGCAGGATTGTCTATACCCGCCTTACCAAGGACAAAACGAGACTTCGAGCAGCATGGCACCCAACTGGGATAATCAATCACCTAATGCTCAGGCAAGAGTACCCCCAGCAGACTAGGTTTACCAAGTTGTCAGGCAACCCCCTCCAGTTTCAGGAGTACAGCCAATGCATTTCCCTCAACAGTCTCCACCGCAAGCCGATGTGCTCAGGAGACAGTTGAACGGAACATTAATGCAAAAGATCGGGCGGACCTACGGAAACCATACCCTGAATGGGTAGATAATGCAACCGTTCTATTACGAGGATACAACACATCCGAATTCATTGCTTTCTTGTGAGATGATGACAAAACAACTAGGGAGAATATCGGTCAGTTCACAACATAATATGGAGAATTAAACAATAGCGAGCTGCACGAGTTACAGGTTTTCTCTCTACTCTGATCCACACCATTTGTTCTTGGTATATAAAATTGCTATCAAAATCGGTACATAGTTGGCAAAGATGGAACGGCTCTTCCACGAGAGATTTTATCGATCTTTACCCGAATTGCTAGTAGCCGATCTGCTAGCTATAGAACAGAAACCAAACGAAGATGTCACGAATTTTCTGAGAAGATTCAGACGATTGAAGGGCAAGTGCCATACATTGCTTCCAGAACCGGAATATGCAAGGATTTCTATCGACAAGATGAACCCACAACTCAAGGAACGACTCATCCTTCATGAGTTCTCAGATTTATCTAGACGCATACCTCATCCCATGCGAATTGAGGAGCTCAACAAAGAAAATAAAAACTCCGAGCTTCAAGATTTGCTAGGGGACAAACTATGATCTCAACCAATAACTTAGTCGATTCCGATTATGAACAACCATTAGATGTTATGGTAGCTGAATTGTCAAGGCGATCATGTACACTTGTCCAGCACTTCTTCCCTCCAACGAAAATCCTATGACCATGCAATCTTGGTCTTTGTCGATACTGCAGTTCCCTCAAGTCCCAGTTACACCAGCAAAAGAAATCTTCTCAACTTAGGTGAGGGGCAGCCAGCATGGGGAACCTTTAATGTCTAAGAAACTCCAACTTTCTGGCAGCCACAGATTTCTACATATCTCCCTTCGACAGGGGGCAATACTCTCAACCTTACRTTGCGGGGCAGGATTATCCATGCCCGCCTTTCCAAGGACAAAACGAGACTTTGAACCGCATGGCACCCAACTAGGATAATCAACCACCTAACGCTCAAGCAGGAGTACCCCCAGCAGACCGAGTTTTCCAAGTTGTCAAGCAACTCCACCGCAAGCTGATGCCAATGCCATAATCAATGTGCTCAGGAGACAGTTTGGACGGAACATTACTGGAAATGATCGGGCCGACCTACAAAAACCATGCCCTGAATGGGTAGATAATGCAGCCGTTCTATTACGAGGATCACACTTGAATTCACTTCTTTCTTGGTGGATGATGACCAAACAACCATGGAGCATATCGGCCAGTTCATAGTATAGTATGGAAAGCTGAACAATAGCGAGCTACACAAGTTACAGGTTTTCTCTCTATCTCTGACCGACGCCGTTTCTTCTTGGTATACGAAGTTGTTGTCAAACTCGATACATAGTTGGGCAAAAGATGGAACGGCTCTTCCATGAGAGATTTTATCAACCTTTACCCAAATTATCGATAGCCGATCTGCTAGCTATAAAATAGAAACCACACGAAGATGGCACGAATTTTCTAAGAAGATTCAAATGATTGAAGGACAAGTGCCATACATTGCTTCCAGAACCAGAATATGCCAGGATTGCTATGACAGGATGAAACCGCAGCTCAAGGAATGACTCATCCTTCAGGAGTTCTCAGATTTATTTAGATGTATATCTCATCACATGTTGAACAAAGAAAATAAAAACTCTGGGCTTCAAAATTTGCTAGGGTGCAAACTATGATCTCATTCATTAACTTAGACGATTCCGACAATGAACAACCATTAGATGTTATGGCAGCTGAAATTTGTCAAAGGGATGGAGTACACTCATCCAGCACTCAAGCTAATTAAGGGCAAAGAGGAGGCTAAGCTAGGTGATTCATTCGCTGATTCTTTCAATATATCTAAAACCAACCAGATCTTTGACCAACTGCTGAAGGACAAACAAATTATACTTTCGGTTGGTCAAAAAAACCGACATCTGAATAACACAAAGGCAGGAGATATTGCAAATGGCACAACAAGTTTCGCCATGTAACTAACTATTTTTTGGTATTCTGTAATGCCATCCAAAAGTCCACCTAAAATGGCCATTTTTGGTTCGTTGACAGGAAGACACGTGAGTCTATGATAGATGTGGATCCTTTCACAGCTGTAGACAACACTATGTTGGCGGCCCCCATAATAGCAAAGCCTCAGAAAAGATGAAGGATCAAGGAATCCAAAGGAAACACCTCAAACAGTAGATCTGTGTCTACTCACGAGGCTTTTCCGATCGAACCTGCCATGGAGGCAAACACCCCAATCCAACCGATCCAGGTGTTTCAGAAACCAATCATGTATGGCAGGAAAGGCGATTGGGCCACTTTTTTGCATAAAAGATGATAAGCCTTCTGTCTTCCAAAGACTGAAATTTCTAGAAGAGAAAGGTATGAACAAATTCCATTCAAAGGAAGAGACAATGATAATAGAGATCCCACTTGGCCAGGTGTTTTCCACAACAACTTTACCTTCCTAGCTGACTGAGGCTTAGAAAAAGGAGAGAACAGAGGAAGAGGGCGCATCAAAAGGTATCTCCTTAAAAGAATCTTGAAGGAAGAGGAAGCTAGGAATCAATCCAGCAAAAGCATCAAATTATTAGCTTGTTCCCTATAGAGTTTATCGGGGTTAATCAGCAAAATTCATTGGCTAGAGATATTCTATCAGTCGAGTAATGTCTCCAAAGCGGGGAACCTTCCAGACAAGACTCAAATGATTCTTCCCGAGCACACCATGAAAATGGCTAATTAGCTCAAGCTATTATACATCAGAGATTATATGGATAGATAATTTAGCCGAATGTTCATGGACGGTTGAGCAGTTTTTAATGTCATGCCCATCACTACTCACAAGAAGTTTGTAAGACTCGAGCCAATCTCATAAACACAAACATACAAATGAGTAACTTTATAGGAGAGGCTACTCAAGTTGAAGGAGTCCTTGCTATAGACATTACAGTCGATTCAAAAACTAGCAGTACTTCCTTTTTCATAGTGTCAACTAGATCAGCCTACACGATATCATTTTGGTCATAATTGGATCTATTCAAATCACTGTTTGCCTTCCATGTTGCACCAACAACTGATGTTTTTGTGGAGATGAGATCAAAATTGTGCTAGCCAATCCAATCCATTTTCAAGTGATGTCAAGATGAGCAAAGTGGTTTTCTACTCCTCTGAATTCAAGCCTTTAATGTTTTCTAAGCTAACACTAGGTCAGAAGTATCACAACTATCACTTAGCCGAAGAATACCATATCAAGAGAAGTGTCTAAAGGGCTTGGCAGGATTGCGGCCTATTTGGCTATTCATAAGATCCAAATGGAAATGACCAACACAGAACGGCTAGACGAGCTCAGGAGGTTGTGGAAGCCGAATGGAACTTTAAACAAACCCTTGGATTTATTATGTAGGATCCCCTAATAGAAATTAATCTCGGGGAGAATGGCGAGATTAAAATGACGCGAACAATGCTTTGTTAGATAAAAAGCAGAGGGAATGTTTGGTTGACCTGATCAAGAGATACAAGGATTGTTTCGCTCAAGACTATCCTTAAATACCCGGGCTAGATTGGCGAATTATGGAACACCATCTTCCAATCAAAGAAGGTTCAAACCCATAAGCTGGCAACCAGGAGATTAGATCCTGCTCTATTTCCTAAAAGAAAAACCTAAGTAGAACAGCTCATAAAGTGTGATTTTATCAAGACGGCCAAATATACCAGATGGGTGTCAAATTTTGTCCCGATTATCAAGAAGAACAACCAATTATAGGTATTTACCGATTTTAGAAGCTTAAACTTTGTTACCCATACAAATGAATATGTTAATTCCCATTGTCGATATCTTGGTAGATTCAACAACTGGAAGCAAAGTTTTGAGTTTCATGGATGGCTATTCTAGATATAACCAGATCTTCAAGGCCCAAAAGGATATCCAAAAGATCACCTTTAGATGCCCATGGGCTATTGGTTTATTCGAATGGGTTGTCATGCCTTTTCGATTAAAGAATGCTGGAGTTACTTTCCTACGGGCAATCAATATGATATTTCATGACATTATTAGCCAGAGTATGGAGGTCTACATAGATGGCTTGGTCATCAAGTCTGCCTCATTTTCTTAGCATTTAGCCAATTTTGAAAATTCTTTCCTCAAGATAYGTCTGCATAACYTGAAGATRAACCCCACCAAATCTGCTTTCGGTGTATCAGTTGGACATTTCCTCAGGTTTCTAGTCCGTCACATGGGAATTGAGGTAGATACAATGCCAAGGCCATTTTGGAGGCAAGACCCCCAAGGCAATCAAAAAGAATTGCAAAGTCTGACTAGCAAGGTCAATTTTGTAAGGAAGTTGCTAGCAATCTCGGCTGGTAAACTCAAGGCTTTCTCATCCCAATTCAAATTGCAGCTAGCTAATACTTTGACTTGGGGTCCGTAGCAAAATGAAGCTTTCAATCAAATCAAGTGTAGTCGTGCTAAGCCCCTGTGCTGCTTTCCCACCAAGATAATAGACATATTAAGTTATATGTCTCCACAGCTGAAGGATCTAGGTTGTCTTTAGGCCCAATATGATGATGACGGCACGAAATGGGCCATTTATTACCATAGTCAATTCCTCAATGATGTCAAAACTAGATATTCTCCTATTGAGAAGCTATGCCTTTATTTATTCCATGCCTATGCAAAGCTGGAGAACTACTTACTCCCAACTGAAGTCAATGTGGTGTGCAAAGTGGACCTAGTAAGGTTTCTTTTGAATCGGCCAGCATTGCAAGGATGCTTGATAAGATGGCTATAAAATTAGTGGCTTTTGCTCTAAAATATGCTCTATGAGCCGCTAAAGGACATGCCACTAATTTCCATGCTAAACACTATGCTTAGACGTAGCTGACCCCTGGATCAAGGCTCAGCAGTTTGTCAGCATCAAGCTATAGATTTGCACCTTCGATGGTTCTAGAAGAAGCTGGCAAGTAAGAGCAAGCATCAGTAACCAGTCCAACTGGCCTCAAAGGCAATTTCATATTTGAATTGGAGAAAGGCTGCTCTAACGTTCTAGTTGAATACAAATTCCTTATTTTGGGGCTACAGTTGTTGTTGTCCATGAAATCTCAAGTCATGCATATTAAGGAAGACTCTCAACTAGTCATTCAGCAACTATCAGGAGATTACAGATGCTCAAATGTCAACCTTTAGGAATTTTAACAAGAGGCGCAATCCTTATTGAAGGGATTCTCCGATATGGTGATTATACATGTGCCTAGAAAAGAGAATAGAAGGGCCATTGATTTAACTCAATACACCTTAGGATACAAAGATACACTGGCACTTTCCAAATTCCCAATGTCCATATGCCAACTGATTTTATATATTGATAATCAGGAAACAGTCGATTGCATGACCAAGTTAACATCCTATTTAAGAGACCCTTCAATCAAGGTCAGTAAACAACTTAAATATAAAAAGCCTTGACCTATATCTTTGTTGGTTRTGACTTAATTAAAAGGAGTCACGAAGGACTTTTACTAAAACGTCTAAGTAAGGCGAAAGCTAGAAGAGCTTTGATCGAGGTCCATGAAAGACTTTGGGGGCCCTGTATCAGCACGGTGTATACTAGCCAACTATTATATCTGACTRTCATGTTTATGCTAAAGGCTGCGAGGCTTGCCAAAAGCACAGCCACCTATTGAACATCCCAACAGCTGATCTTCATCATATCATCAAGTCGTGGCCTTTTAGGTTTTGGGCTACGGAAGTCATCGGCAAAATTCACCCTTCTTCTTCTAAAGAGAATTCATTTATTTTGATAGCCACGAATTATTTCACTAAATGGGTGGAAGCTCAACTGATAGTAAAAGTAACACGGGAAGTGGTCATTACTTTCATCAAAAGACASATCAAATATCGATTTGGGATTCCCAAATACATCTCTGCCCATCAGGAACTATGTTTATTGGGCATAAGGTGGCCTCATTTGTCCATCAGTTCAGCATCACAATTATATATCCTACTCCTTATTATGCTCRGGCTAATGGACATGTTGAGGGTATCAACAAGGTTCTCGTCAATATGATCAACAAGCCAGTAAAAGACCAATCCTGGGAGATGGCATGAAATCTTACAAAAGGTTCTTTAAGCATACAAGAATTGACCCAAGACAACTACCGAGTTTACTCCATATCAGCTAACTTATGGCCAAGATGCCATCCTTCTCGCAGAAATCAATGTAAGGTCAGCTCGATAGCTTTCCAGCATAACTTATCGATAGCTAATTATCAACTAGCATTACTCATGGAGCTTGACCAATTGGATAAAGACAGATGGCTAGCCTTTTAGCACATTCTGTGGCATAAGGAGAGGTAGCCAAAGCTTACAATCAACAGGTATGGAAATGATTTTGCCGATTGCATCTAACAACCCTGAATTTGGAAAATGGTTGGCTAGCTGGGGAGGGCCTTATCTTGTCATCCTTGATAGAGCCTATTGGCTAATAAAGCCGAATGGTCAATAGTGAGAGAGAACAATAAATGGAAAATATTTGAAAATATACTATCCCTATTTTTGGTAGGGCATATCACATTAAAAGAAAAGAAATATGTCCTATCGATTACATGCCAGTCGATATTATAGCCTTCAAAAAACACAAAAGAACATTTTCGGCTAATTAGCCAATATAATTGAAAGGTGGCTATTATTCAGGCAGCACGCCACCTTGAGGGATCATCTGAATAGGTTTTGTATCGATCACCTCTTTGTCAACTGCAACCGATTGGCTTGGGTCTGGGCTAGCCAAATTTGGACTTTCATTAGTGGGACCAGAAACGTCCGTAACAATTTCTATTGCAGTTTTCATCACATAATCTTCAATAGATATCTAAAGAAATTCATTAGAATCACCGGCTAAGCCTTCAACCTGGGCATTGGATCTTTGAACAAAGACAATGATTAGTTTATCATGAATAGCTAAAGCAGCCTCAACTTGCTCAGCAACTTTTTCACTCATTAAGGCTCACCTGATTTGTTCAATTGGCTGCACAAAAGCGGACTAACCGGTTTTTGGCTCCCTACTTGCATCCTTTGCTCATCTAGGACAATTGGCTAAGGGTTCAATACATACATGTGCATTTCACTGAGGGTTTTCTTTAGTTAGCTCAAGAATCCACCTTTAAAAAAAGATGCCGCTACGGATCTAACAAGCCCTCTACTAGTTGGTCAAAGATCAAGTCTCATTATGTTGAAGAACCATATCCGCCGCGACCAGGATAGCCGATCACATTTACTTGACGGTTGATAGCTTTCTGAGGTTAACTTACATCGGCTAGGCATTTTTTGTGCACCAACAAAAACAAAGTCACTATAATTTTCCTTTCACCTCCTATTTCCCGATCCGCTATCTTAGATCTTAACCTCTACTCTAAAGATGGTAGATTGAATTGGAAAGAAAATAATTAATTGCCACAACTGTGTAAATCTGATTTGGGAGTTCTTCAAGTGTGTTTTCTAGTGAAAGATTGAGAATTCTAGGCAATTTAGAGCATCTTTATTAAATTCATTGCAAACTATTTTGAGTTTAAGTTAAGGTAAGAGGTATGATAGTTAGATAACATAATTCTATACGGAGACGAACTTATTAGCTACTTTATTGCTTGATTGATAATTGCGCACTTGCAATTTCCCCCCTAATCAACTGTATAAAAGGTTTCATGAAAGACTATATAGTCATTCGTCATATAGTAAAAACGTACGTTCTATGTTGTCATGAAGTGACTTTATTAATTTTTTTATTTTTAAGTTTGGCTTAGAAAAAGTCTGCAAGGCCTTTTAACTAAAAAATTTGAGAAAACGCCTTTATAAGAAATGTTGGAGTCAAAGAAAAAGTATTAAAGATCGAGTTACACTTCCATTCAATACGARACCTTAAATAGATGGCGGACATTTTTATAGTTTGATTTGTAAATTTTATTTGATTGTGGAATATGTCATAATAAAAACTTACTAGTTTGTTAAGAAAGTTATTACTATAAATTATGGTCTAAATATGTTTGATTTTCTTACTTAAGACTCCTTATGTAATGTACAAATGATGACTAAATAAATAGTAAGAATATATTTTTATTTGATAATATTTTGTTACTTATATATAAAAGTATAATATTTAAATGATTTTGTTGCTTATATAATAAAATATAATATTTAAAAATAGTAATTTATTTTTATCACCGTCTAAGTATGTAATARATTATGTAGAGAAAATGTGGGATGATTGGATGCAATTCGCACATAACACCAATCAGATGGGTGTAAAGTTACTCAAAGACACAAGGGAGTTATTTAATGATGTAAAAACTTCATATTTTAGAAGTCTGATGGGATCTTTATAATATTTGACCTTTACCAGCCTTATAAAGCTTATAATATCAACGGAGTATGTCAATTTTTGCRGCAATCTACTCAGCAATATTTAATTGCTGCTAAGAGGATTCTGAGATATGTTCAAGGGACAACGATCATGGATTAGTGTTGAGACATACTTTACATGTCAAGGCAACAATATAACTTAGAGCCTTTTGCAATGTTGATTGGGCAAATGATCAAAATGACAGAAGGTCCACTTCTGATTATGTTATTTTACTATATGAATCTCCAAAATTATGGTGTTTCTCAATTTTCAATAGAAACAAAGTATAGGGCAATAGCGGATGCCATTCCTTAGGTTCAACAGGTAAGACATTTGGTTCAAGATTCGAAGATCAAAGCTTGATGAGATAACATTCTTTCACTGTGACAATTTTTCAACATTGGCCCATGCCACCAATCCTATGCATCATTCCAAGTTGAAACACATTGAAGTAGACGTTTACAAGGTAAAAAGTGTGACAATATTTTAACATTGGCCCATGCCACCAATCCTATGCATCATTCCAAATTGAAACACATTGAAGTAGACGTTTACAAGGTAAAAGGTCAAGGATGGCTCAGTTTCACTACTATGCCAGCTATCATTTTTTTCAATAATGAAAATTTAGTTTGTAATATTTTAATTTGAATGTTAAATATGGTTAGACTTGAGAACCAAATTAGTAAGATTATCAAAATTGTTACTTGTACCATTTTTACTTTTGCTTATTCTTTTAAAAATTTATAAATTCTTTAAGGATTCTTAAGTTGAACTTACTTGAATTTAAATACAAAAATAAATAAAATTTAATATCTCTATATTGTTTACTATTAAAATTAATTTATAATTTTATCAATTGATTATTATGAATAAAATATTTTTATGTGTATCTTAAAGTAATATTTGAATTGTTTAGAAGAAAAAATAATTTTATTCATATTTTACAAAGTATTTACAAACACTACAGCACACTCTAGATGAAATGAATGATGCTTCACATGAGTTTGTATATACATAGTCATGTTTATGAATAAGGAATGCATAACGAGTTAAAAGGTAAGGAGCTCTGTATTGGATTTGCCAAAATCTAGTTAAGTTAATTAGTATATTGCTCAGTGGTCAAACAAAATGAATAGAAGTGATAGGATTTATCTTGTTTAGGAGATAAAAAGGTATTAAACCTATGTATTTAAGCGTATCTAGTGATAAGTAGTCCTGGTCTGATAAAGTTTAACTTTGAAAAATGAAATGTGAAGACTGAAGTTTGCTAAGGAACTTAACATTCAAGATTTATTTTGTAAAAGATTTGAATTTGAATGCTAATGAATTTAATTAGAACATTTGATAATTAATCTAACGAAAGACTAGGTATTGTGAATTTTATAATTTTGTTCTTTTTACTTATTTCAATAAATTTGTAGATTTTTTAAGCACTCATAATTATTGTAATTACTCATATAAAAATATTTCATGTATTATGCATTATGAGTTTTTTTTTTTTTTTTTTGCATTTTGCGAAGGATAAATTTCAAGTAACATAATACTGCAGATGATATGTTAGGAATTTCACATTAATTTGCAGACGTATGACATTCTGTGAATAAAGAATGCATAATAAGCACAATAGTAAGTACTGATTTATATTTTTTCTGGCCCTTGAGTATATTCATTGCTCTTTCTGCTAGTTGCAAATTGAGACAGAAATCCACGAACCTGGCATGTCACTTTGTGGCAGGATATGGCGTATTTTTGGGGTTTGCTAGGTTAGGCAACTAGGTGGTGGAAACTATGAAAGGGCTGGTGGTTAATTTGGTGATGAATCCGTAGCTTTTAGTGAAGGACCTTAGACTGTATTGTCATGCTTTGTGGAGTGTATGGATGGCAAGGAATAGAAGGAATTTGGACATAGGCTGGCCACGGGAGAGGAGGTTGTGTATCAAGCAGAAAGCCTTCCAAAGGACCACTCTAATGCATGGAGGGCTGATAACTTGGTGGCTGTTGATGAGTCGCTGAATCTGAGTGCATGGCTTCCGCCGGCAGAAGATGGGGTACAAAGTGAACGTCGACGGTTCATGAAAGAATGGGAAGGCTTGCGAGCTAGGAACTAAAGAGGGGAGGTTCTTGGGGCCTGAGCATGGTGAAATTCTCGCTGTTCTCATAACGTCGGAGCTCGGTTTGGCTAACTTCACGATGGGAATCTGACTGTCAATTGGCCATACTAAAGCTGCAGCGAACTGCAAACGGAAGGCGATGACAAATGGATGTGCAGGGTTTTGCTATATAGAAAGAACCATGAATATACCAGCACACTTGCTAACTAAACATGAGTTATCTTCTGTAGAAACTTGGATTGAAGATGCTCCTTTGGATGTTTTGCAACCTGTTGACGTGGATTTCCCTGATACTTTTGTTTCTGAGTTGACTGATGAGTAAAAATTACGTGGGCCATCGATTATCATTGGTAAAAAGAGAGAATAAGAATCATAGTTGAGAAGAAAGAGAAGATGATAGAATTATTTATTATTTCTTTTTTATTTTTATTTCTTTTCAAATGCACTATTTAATTTATCAGTAACAATTTATAAAAGAAATTAAGAAAAATTAAAAATATTAAGGCATTCCAAATTTATGTTATCAAATACTCTTTATGCTCTTGTGAATTTTTAAGTATTATATAGGATAAAAATACTTCGAGGCGTTTGATCTATTATTTATCAATTAAATCCAAATGGTTTTACTTAAGGGGTCAATGGGAATTATGTTTGCTTTGGTAGTATTTTATTCAAATCAACATTAGTAATGAGAATCAATCAAAATTTCAATTTTATCAATATTAACTAATGTATTAAAAGTTTATTAAAAATATTTTCTCTATTTTTTAAAAAAATAGCATTAAATTCAACTCCAACTTTTAAAAAATAATTCTTCTTTATTTTCAAAGATTAACATTAAATTCAACCAATCATAAAAATAATAATTTCCTTATTTTTTAAATAGCATTTACCATTAAATTCAACCCTAATATAAAAATAACGATTTAAATTATTTTAAAAAATTAACATTAAATTCAACCAGAGAATAAATCTAATTTTTTAAATCTTTTAATTTTTTAAGAGATAAGAGTGTCGAACTGCTAATACCAATCAAGTTTGATTCCATTAAAATAAGCCTTAAATTACTTTATTAGAGGAGCCTGAGTCGAGATCTCATCTATGTAGAAACAAAATATTGAAATGGTTCCTATTTATGTTTGCCATGAGGTTTCTTAATAAACTCTCAAAACTCGAAAGTATTCCCACGTCCAACGCTTAATCCAAGCAGTTCCTCCCTCGTGTACGAGAGGGGGATTATGTGACCCTCTTAAGCGATTCTTCTCACTTTCAACATCACAGAGAGAAATCATTCGCTACTTCGATATTTTCGTAGTAAAAGAAACCTGATCTCTACTTTGATCAATCTTCTATCGTGGTTTCGCTACTGCAACTCCAATGGCTGCTGCTGGCGTAGGCTCTAACTCTCGCAAATTCATTTTCCCGCCGGGCTACCGTTTCCAGCCCACGGATGATATAGCACTCGATCACTTGAAGCGTACAATACTGGGTCAAGAGTTGAGAGGACTTATTTTTCCCACTGCTGATGTRTATGGAACTGCCCCCCATCTACTCCCATTTGGTAGGTATAAATTATGCTATGCGTTCCAAGTGTTCGTAAGTAGGCGGATCTATATTATCCATGGATTTTCTTATTTGAAATGAATAGTATACTTTGCTCAAAATTGAATAATGGTATTGTCATTTTGTGATGGTCTAGTTTTGTATTTGTTGTGATTGAGATTATACCTTTTTGAATGATTTGGAAAATGATATGAAACCCTAGTTCTTATCTCTGGAAATGTAGATTGTCTGGGTTAGTTTTGTGTTTGATCTTTTTAAGTTCATCTGACATTTCTGTTTTTGGTTGGGTTTTCATTTCCTTGCCCAGTGGAATATATGGATTCCTTCCTTTCCAATCAAAGATGGAGTCAGAATTTTGACTTTGAAGGGTGAAAGTAAATGAAAAAAAAATATTCTAGGGCGAGATAATATTTTGTGGTGAAAATTTATATAAATATTAAAATATTAACTCAATGCAACATTTTACAAAAAATGTTTGTAGGCAACTGCCTCAGCCCCCACCTAGCTCTGTCCTTGTTTCCGATGTCAACGATAAAATTGAAGTACTAGTACTTAAGGAAAGTTTTTGCATCAAACAAATCTACAGGATTATATTGTTTTCTCGTCGTTTGTTTGCTCCAGTTTCCACCAAAATCCTTTTAAGAATGCTCGGTCTATCTTTGCACATGGACAGTCCATAATTTGGGTTCTCTTATATCTTTCTCTTCTCTCCTAATTGCATTAGGAAATATCTTCTTGCCTTTACATTTCTTTTCCAGACAAGAAAACTAGTCCATTTTTCTCCTGTTTTCACATCTTAATGATTTGCAGAAATTCTAGTTTAAACCTAGTTGAAACTGTGTTGGAGTTACTGGGTGAAAATAAGTTGAGAAGGTTTTCTGTGGCTAATAACTATGTATTTATTTGACCCATCCCTTGAGAACTTTTTTAAACACTTTTTAGGAAAAACTAGACTATCATCACCAATTTCCTCCAATCTTTTTCTACAAACTATATCATCAAAGTACAATTAAGTACGGATGGAACTGTTTCTTACTTACCATGAAACACTCGGGACCAAAGATCGTCGAACTCATGATATGTATAGTAAAATTTATTTATCAAAAGTAAATCCCGTGGTGATAAGTGTATGCATGGTTGTTACTCAAAGGAATCCTCTTTTACATGTTGCCATCAGATGTTAATGCTCTCAATGATTTCCATGCTTTTGTTGGTAAGATCAATAATGAAATACTGACATACAATTTTTTCAGATTCAGGTTCAAGTGTAGTCTTCTCTCATCCATATATGGTTTTGGATCACTATCTCCACATAAACTTCTTTGGTATAGATAGAAGCGACCCAAACATGCGCATGCAAGAACTCTATATACTATAAGTATAAAGAAGATTGATCCTGTGTGTATAATGTCGTTTGGTGTCTTTTAGAATAGAAGAACAAACTTCTTTCTTTCCTAGTTTAAGGAATTTATTAATTAACGTCCAAGTGTGTACGTTGAGCATTCACATGATGTCAAAGTTTATCCGGTTCCTACCTAGGATTTCGTGTTTAAAATAGTCTATTTGCTTACATTTAAAACCCTAAGAACTTGTAGGAAGACTGCAAGGATGTTTCTTCCCCTTGGATCTATACATGGAACTTATTGTTCTATAATGTGCAGAGAACTGCGGGCATTTGATGCCATATGAATGGTATTTTTACACAACAAGGCCAAGTCATGAACTTGTGACAGGAGATGGTTATTGGACTCGTGAGGAAGATACAGACATTGATGTGAATGGTAAAATAGAAGGCTTCAAGCAAGAACTGGTTTACTATAAGGGGGCGCTCGGTTCTTGTTACAGAACTCCTTGGCGCATCTGGGAATATAGAATGAACCCTCACTCAATTAATGCACCAGAAGAACTTGATGATGATATGAAAGAGAAGGTATCTTCTAAACTTCTATTAATTCCTTTTGCCGTTGGATAAATTTTAAAAATCCTGCCTTGAAAAGGTGAAGCAGCATGTCCAAAAATGAATTTGAAAGTAAAAATAATGTTAGTTTGAAAAATTCCTTCTATAGTTGTCATTTTGACATTTGACAGTCTAAACTGGGGAATTTGGGCAATACCTTTTCCCGGATGAAGACTGAATTCCTTTCTAACATTTACCGTTTGATTTCTCTTTCAGATAAAAAATTTTGTGTTCTGTAAGGTTTTCCTCGAGAGGCATAATGAAAGTGAAACAGACAGCACCAGTGATTGATGATGGAGATTGGAGGAACTGAATGTTTGTATATCCCTTCTGTCAACTCTAGAAGATGTACGAAAGTTTCAGAAAGAAAGGGGAGAAAACTGAATTTGTCTATATTGTGTTCCAGCAGTAGCATGTCTATAGTCTTGATTAGTGGCAACAATTAAGAAACCCATTACAATGAACACCTGACACTATAATGGACGGCACTAGTAAGACACCAACTATCACAATACCTTCGGAATTATTGGAAACTACATGAGTATATGTGATGGATATACAATGCAGAACAAGTCTTACATTTTCAAAGTACTGTGCTTCGTAAAGAATAATTATGATTTTAGGTCTGCAGCATGAGGACGGATTCAGAAAAAGGAGATAAGAGTAAACAATTCAATATTGGAAGGCGAAATGATACTTTTTAGACAAAAAATTCTATATAAATTTTAAAAAATATTAATCCTACGTAAGATTTTAAAAAAACAATATTAGGGGATGATTGACGCCCCTCATTCCCCTCCCCTTAGCTCCACCAAGCATCATTTGGTTTCTAAATTTGTCCAAGAAAATGTATGTTTCTTCTTGTTATATTTCATGCATTGCGGAAAACTGCAGTATGCAATATTTGTCAATTCTTGAATTGTTTTGGTCGCCTCATTCTATATGGAGATAATTGATATTTATGATATTTTTAAGAGGCAAGTCTTAAACGTAATCTGTTACTCCAGCAGTATGAACAGAACCTGTATAGCCTAAAATGTCGAATACTCATAGCGAACTTACCTCTTTCTTTTTATTTTTCTTGGTTAGGAGATACATATGTTGTTTTAGAAAATTCTTCGCACCCAGGTTTTGAGATTGATCATATTTATTGATCCACTAATCAATTGCATATATATTTCCAGTTTGTATTAGGTCATTATGGTAAAATGAAACAGCAAGAAAGTGAATTGTAACCACTTATCATGTGAGAGTCATATATTTGATTTATAATTTAAGAGATTAATTAAAATTATATCTTCTCCTCTTTTTAAAAAGATTAATCGATTTTACGATTCAATCTTCGAATTTTTGTGGATGATAAATAACGATAACAATTTATAAATAATACTTCAATAAAAACTCAATTCACTAATTAAGATTGTATGGGTGATAAAATCACTATATATATATATATATATATATGCAAATGATGATATAGAATATTATTTTCTGAGAATAAACAAGCCCAACTCATTACTTCTCCTTTTAATAATAGATGTCCCATGGAAATAAAGCCTATAATGTAAGAATTTGATGACATATGCATAGGCAATGAAGGATGCTTCAATTTCAAAGCAATAACTTGCTATATATGCTTTTTCCAAATGGAAGAGATTTAAGGAGATCACAAGACAACTGAATTGTTAGCTCATTATAACAGGTAAATAATTAGATTATAAGCTGACTTTGAGTTATTATCTGTAAAGCATTTATCACATTTAGCAACTTATTAGTAATATCCCATCTATAGTTTAGTTTGAACCCTTTAGATGCTTATTTATAGGGATATATGATAGTGAACGAAAACCGCATAATGAGAAACTCACCAAATCATTGTGTAAATTTGCCTTTAGAAAAGTTTGAATGTGGCATTGCATCCCCTTTCCCAAAACCATCCTTAAGGATTACTTTCATGGCCAAATATAAATATATACATATGTATAAAATTTTAAATGGTTTAACATGCCCTTACAAGAGTGGTACAATATGCTTACGATAATAAAAAGCTTTGAAACCACTAGATAATTAATAGGGAGGCACTAGAATCGCACCTCTCTTTCCTAAATCAACACTCCATCTAATAAATGTATAATAACATTTAGACAAACATAACATTTATCTTTTTTAAACAATTGTATTAAGATTATATTTGTATTGAGGTTTGAAACAAATATTTTTTGATTTCATTAAAAATTTAATTTTTTTAGTTTTTTCAATGAAAGATAAATTTTCTTTAACGAAAAACTTATTTAAATTATTTTTTCCAATGAAAAATCTTGTTTCAAACTCCGCTATTAAATAAAAATTTATAGTAAACATTTCTTGAACAAAATTATAATTCCATCTTTTCCACTTTAAATGAAATTTTCCCAAAAAAATCCCTTTTAAACAATTAATTCAAAATTTTTATTTTCCGTCACTTTTCATTGAAAATTTTTTCTTCAAGAGTAGAATTTGTTTCCCCATGAAAAATCAATCCAAATACACTTAAATTAAATTAAGGAATGTGTCATTTTTCTCCAMGAAATATATAATTATTAAATGAGGTGTGGATTTATAATGAAGAAGTGTGGATTTAGCCCCTTCCTATTAATATATTAACTTTCATCTAGTCATAATTGGTATGTCAAACTATTCTCTCCATGAGAGTCTCTACCTCTACCTCCCTAGTTTTTAGGGTTTTTTCTTCCCTACTCTGTTAGGGTTTCTCGACATCCTAGCACTACTAAAAAAATAAGTTTTTGAGGCATTTTTTAGGGAATTTTTCCAATGTTACATTACAGCTTTATTAAGGCACATAAGTTAAGTGTCTTGTTATCTTATAACAAAATGATGTTATAAAGAATATAAAGAATATAAATTACCTTTTTAATTTAATTGGTTAAATATTATAAAAAATACTCTGGACCATACACAGAAGAATGTGCTTAATCGATGTTTCACTCTGGAGAAAGTAAAAAATGCACTATGGGGTATGCATCAGACTAAGTCTCCTGATCCAAATGGGATGCATGCCATTTTTTACCAAAAATATTGGTCCATTGTGCGGGAGGAGGTGACAAGACTGCCTTTGTGTGTACTAACTGAGGGCATGGATGTTACAGCGATTACTCAGACTTATATTGTTTTAAATTTGAAGGAAAAACCCTCAGGTTGTGGCTGATTATAAACCAATCAGTTTATGTAATGTTTTCAATAAAATCATGTCTAAGGAAATTGCAAATCCACTGAGAAGTGTATTGCCACGCTGATCGAGGACGCTCACAGCGTGTTTGTTTGTGATAGATTTATGACAGACAATGCGATCATTTTGTTAGGCCTTCCATTGGCTAAATAAGAAGAAGGCCAAACAACTGAATATGGCTCTGAAGTTGGATATGGCTAAGGCTTATGATAGGGTTGATTGGGTATATTTGTAGTGAATTATGCAGAAGTTGCGGTACCCGAATAGGTCGGTTGCTACTATTATGAGGCATATTAGGTCTGTGTCTCTTCTGGTCCTTGTGAATGGAGTGTCAACATTAGTTTTCAGACCTACCAAAGGCATATGACAAGGTGATTTGTTATCTATCTCCTCTTTTATTTGCTATTTGTATGTAAGGTTGTATGTAAGGTTGTTTAGTTATCCTTCTGCATGAAATGGTTTCTAGTAGACTAAAGGAACTTAAGATCGGTAAGAATGGACCTAAAATTTCACACTTATCATTTGCGAATGATAAGTTACTATTAATCCAGGCTAAATCAAATGCTAGGTCTATTAAGGAGACATTAATGAAATATAAGGCTTTTTCTAGTAAGGCTATTAAAATTCACAAATCTGTAATTGTTATTAATCAAAGAATTATGGATGATCATAAGCAAATATTTGTGGTGTTTTGGGCATAGAATGGGAAGGAGGGGATAAATATATTGGTTTGTCATACATGGTTGGCCGATCGAAAAGGGAAGTGTTTTCCTGTGTAAAGGATCGAATTTGGAATGAGGTGATGGATGGAAGGGGAAGCTATTATCACAAGCCACGAGGTGCTTATTAAATAATTTTTGCAGGCCATTCCAACCTATTTAATATTTTTTTTTTTTTTTACTTCCAGTCGAGAAGGAAGATTGTCGACCTGGTCCTACCAGGTCTCAAATATTGGAGTACTTATCAAGTAATGTTGAAAATTCTAAAAAAAGAATTTCTCAAACTTTCACTTGCAATCCACACTCCAAGCTTTTATAACTGCTCAGGTAAGGTCTGGGCAGTTGGCAAAGGGGATGTTGAGCTGAGGGTCGACCAGAATATGTCCTACATCAAGCCAAACTGCCTAGCGCAGCTGTGAGGATAGTACGACTCAGTTGATATTTTGGTATACCGAGCTGTGCCCTAACACCATTTAGCAAAATTTGGGCAGTTAAGAGGCTAGCCAAGATTGCCTTAACCTCAACATAATTTGAATCGTGGGACTGCAGCCTTAGCCAGTTTGACCCCTCATCCCTCTAGCACTGGGTAACGACTGTTGACTATATACCTCCTAGAGTATAGGAGATTGAAGATCACCAGGGAGCAACCTGATTAACAAGTACTTTGCACAATCGATAGCCCATAACCTCACAGGCTAGCTCTAGAGCCTCAACCAATAGGCGGCTGATCTTGAACTTTATAATATACTGGTACAACCACAACTGCAGAACCAGAAGAGGGCGGCCACGCTGCCAGCATCCTTACTATTGGCCAAAATCTCAGTCAGCAGATCTAGACCTCAAAAAAGTAGAGATAGAAAAACGGAGACCAAAGAAAGGAGCCAATCGGCCATTAGGAGAACCACATAGTAGTGGGCAGAGCACGTATTTTCATAACCAACAGAACAGAAAGGTGTCATGCTCACTATCGAAAATGGTGGAGGATTGGTTCATGCTTCTCTCAGCAAACTTCACGTAACCAGCAATATGCTTGCTGAAGGTAAACTTGAAGTCATTGCAAGGAGCTCGGCACTAGTGATTTACATAAGTTCCACTTGTTCTCTCTATCCTCAACCGGGATAGCTTTCACATGGTATTATCAGGCAGCCTTCTAACTTTATGCATAGTTGGGTCGAAATGGAGCTGTTGTTCCACGAAAATTTCTATCGGCCAGTAACAAAAGTGTCTATAGCAGACTTGCTAGCTATCAAGCAAAAGCCCAATGAAGATGTTATCAATTTCCTTAAGAGAATCAGGCGAACGAAAGGAAAGCCCACCGTGTTGCTTGAGACTGAGTCTGCTAGAATTGCAATTGGACAAACGAATCCACATATGAAGGAGAAACTCATCTTCCAAGAATTTTCAGACTTGTCTAGGCTATTCTCTCATGCCATGCAAGCAGAAGAACTCATCAAAGACAAACAAAAGTCTAAGCTGCCAAATTTAGTAGAGGACAAGCTATTTTCGTCATTATTTTTTAATAAATTTATATTATAAAAAAGTTTATAAAATAAAAGCATAGGGAAAGATGTACTGTGATGAAGCTTTTGTAAAGGTCATGAAAGGTGATAAAAAGATAGAAAACAAAAGCCTGAGGAAAGATATGCTGTAATGTCGCTATGTAAAAGTTTTATGGAAGCTTATGTTAAAAAAAAAAAAAAAAAAAAAAACAAAAGCAAAGGGAATATATATTAGGGGAGGACTTTGGCGGAAGAAAGTTTTAGCCTAGCCCCTTTCCCCCATTTCCCTGGACAATTTTTCGTTAGTGATATTTCTCTTCCTGCTTTTGCTCCCAACACCTTCTTTTCTCTTGAAGCTTCTGCCTTGTCTCTACCTCTTTAATATAGTAGTTAACCAGAAGATCTTAAACAAGAAAAATTTCCTCGTCTCTTCCTCTTTCAACCTCCTCTGAAAAATTTGTGATCTTTCMTGGACATTGGAAGATGATGCGAGGCCTCAGTATATACTATCTACCAGGGACCTTTCTCAAGTTTCTAGTATTTTCATGAATATTTTATCTATGCAAATTCTTGTAGCCTATGTTGGTTTGAAAATTGTTGTTTGGAGTTTTTTCTTTTAGCCATTGGGAAGTCAAAGCAGTCTAGTTCCTTCGATTTTATATGTGTTGGCACCATATTGTTTATTTATCACTTCCAGTAATACTTTATTTTGTGAGGCGTATAGTGATGGGAAGGAAATCACAACGCAACGGAATAATTAAATAACACAACTCTTCCCAAATGCCCGTGCAACTTAGAGACAAATAATAAACGAAAGAAGATCAAACAATACACGAGAATTTTAGCGTGGTAAAACCTCTATTAACTAGGAGTAAATATCCACGGGACCCTTGAGCCACTTAATATCTCCACTATAATCAATAATGGGTACAACCAAGGTTCTCTCTAACAATAGTTAGAGGCATACATAAACTTCATCAAGATCTACAATTAATCTTGGAACACAACAAGAATCAAGAGAAGGAATAACACCCAAAACAATCTTAAACTCGCACCTCCGAAAATCACTCAGCAGAAAGACCTATAAAGCTCAAAATCAGATCTCCACCGTTCAAAACGTACCTCTGTATGTCCCGAAGACTGTGACAAAGTTTTGTGACGATCCAACGGTTGACGGCTGCGTAATGACTGATTTCGCAAAGTTGGTCGGAGCTGAGACAAGGCTGCAGAAATATTCTCTCTTCTATTTTTCTTGTGTTTTTACTCTCTTGTAAAACCCTACTCTTTGCTCAATTTTAAGTAGCAAAGGTATCCACAAGTGGGCTAGTACCCACATACATTTGGGCCTCTCCAAATAGGAGGGATAGCCCAACAAACTCCCCTGACCAACTAGTTGGAGGGCAATTCCAATCCGGCAACTGTGCGACAAAACTCAAACTTTCCCCTTAACAAAACTTTCGTCAACATATCCGAACCATTATCATTGGTGTGAATCTTCTCAAGCTCCATCAACTTAGAGTCTAATGCATCATGAATCCAATGATAACGAACATCAATATGCTTTGACCTCGAGTGAAAAGAGGAATTCTTCGATAGGTGAATGGCATTTTGATTATCACAAAACAAGACATACTTTTCTTGTTTCACACCAAGTTCCATTGTAAATTTCCTCAACCACAACAACTCTTTCGTCGCTTCCACGGCTGCTATAAACTCAGCTTCAGTAGTAGAGAGTGCAACACATTTTTGCAACTTCGATTGCCAAGCCACGGCTCCCCCGGCAAAAGTCACCATATGCGCCGAAGTAGATTTTCGATCATCTAAACTCCCGGCTAGATCCGAATCTGTATACTCGACCAACATAGGCTTCTCGCATCCAAAAGTTAGTCTCAAATTCGACGAGCCACGCAAATATCTCAACACCCACTTCACCGCTTCCCAATGATGTTTTCCCGGATTTGAGAGATACCGGCTCACCACTCCCACGGCGTGAGCAATATCGGGTCTCGTACAAACCATAGCATACATCAAACTACCAACGGCCGACGAATACGGAACGTTCTTCATACAMAACTTCTCTTCATCCGTAGATGGACATAGTTTATGACTAAGTTTAAAATGAGAAGCAAGTGGAATGCTCACCGCTTTAGCTTTATCCATACTAAAACGCCGAAGAACTTTCTCCACATACCTTTCTTGTGACAAGTACAACTTCTTCGCATTCCGATCTCTAACAATTTCGATATCAAGAATTTTTCRAGCTTCTCCTAAATCCTTCATAGCAAAGGATTTACTCAAAGTATTTTTCAACTCCTTAATTCTTGAAATGTCTCTTCCAACAATTAGCATATCATCAACATAGAGCAAGAGAATAATGAAGTCACCTTCGAAGAAATTTTGGAAAAATACGCAATGATCGGCCTTTGTCATCTTGTACCCATGTTCAACCATCACC
>MEJB01000017.1:6795975-6844487 GCA_001752375.1 Rhazya stricta
CCGTATTCGGACCGAAGTTAGAGCGAATGATGTGCTCTTTAAATGTTCTTACTCCATGAGTTCGGCAAAGTACCAAGAAGCCACAAACCTTGAATTTCATCATCAAAGGTAAGATTCATCGCCGCCAATTGATTTAGAATTCCTTGAAAATTATTCAAGTGATCGGTCATTGGTGAACCCTCTCTATACCTCAAGGACATCATTTGCTTGAATAAAAACAATTTATTATTCCCCATCTTTCATGCATATAGCTCCTCAAGTTTGGTCAAAGGGAGCGAGCATTAGTCACAGAGCTCACATGATTCAAAACATTGTCATCCACCCATTGACGAATATAACCACAAACTTATCTATGCAATAAACTCCATTCTTTATCACTTTTTCCATCGGGTTTTTCACTAGAGAAAACCGGCAAGTGGAAACCTTTGACATAAAGCAAATCTTCCATCTTCCCCTTCCAAACATTATAATTGGAACCATTCAAGCTCATATCCTAGATGTGTTTGTCTCCATCGCCACACAAGAAACAAACCAAGCTCTGATACCACTTGATGGGAAGGAAATCACAACGCAACGGAATAATTCAATAACACAACTCTTCCCAAATGCCCGTGCAACTTAGAGACAAATAACAAACGAAAGAAGATCAAAYAATACACGAGAATTTTAGCATGGTAAAACCTCCATTAACTAGGAGTMAACATCCACGGGACCCTTRAGCCACTTAATATCTCCACTATAATCAATAATGGGTACAACCAAGGTTCTCTCTAACAATAGTTAGAGGCATACATAAACTTCATCAAGATCTACAATTAATCTTGGAACACAACAAGAATCAAGAGAAGGAATAACACCCAAAACAATCTTAAACTCGCACCTCCGAAAATCACTCAGCAGAAAGACCTAGAAAGCTCAAAATCAGATCTTCACCGTTCAAAACGTACCTCTGTATGTCCTGAAGACTGTGACAAAGTTTCGTGACGATCCAACGGTTGACGGCTGCGTAATGACTGATTTCGCAAAGTTGGTCGGAGCTGAGACAAGGCTGCGGAAATACTCTCTCTTCTATTTTTCTTGTGTTTTTACTCTCTTGTAAAACCCTACTCTTTGCTCAATTTTAAGTAGCAAAGGTATCCAAAAGTGGGCTAGTACCCACATACATTTGGGCCTCTCCAAATAGGAGGGATAGCCCAACATATAGTAGTTAGGTTTGATTTCCCAGATGAATTATCATGCCTTATTCTCTTACAGCACAAGATGCAATTGAGGTGTGAGTTTAGATTTTTGTCTTCTGTAGGTTTTTTACAGTACCATTTCCAACTTCTTACTTGAAAATTTTTTAGCTTGATTTGGGTTTTCCAAATAAATTGTTTGAGTTTGAATCTGTACTTAATGTGTATGTTAGATATATGAACAAGAACGCTTGTATTTATAGCATTTTAAGTTGTAGTTCTTGGAGTAGTGAGGAAATCGAAAAGAGTGAGAATCTAGATGAAGTTTCTCTCTTTTTTTCTGGAAACATATCTAGAGAATCATATATACTCTTGCTTTTCACAAATTGTATGGGGAGCCCTTAGCATGATTGTTGGGCACTGCATTTACTTTAGTTTATGAGCTCAGCTCATATGAGTTTTCAAGATTCAGCTCATATGGTGTCATTGGTGTTAGAGAGAATACTAGAGTGTAAAAAGTAGGAGAACTGCATTTTCTATATTGTGGTTATGTGTTTTGGAGGCTCCTTCTGATTGTCTTGAGTTTGATTTGAAGTCTGGCCATGTTTAAGTAACTATTGATATTTTATTTCTTTCTGTTTTGTTAAAATAGATTAGTTTTCTATGTTTTTTCTCTTCTGGATGGTTCACCTCTAAATTATTTCTACTTGGCTATCAATTTTTCTATTTTGCAAGTTGTCAATTCATGTATTTATCATTTAAGTTGTAAGTTCATGTAGTTATCATTTACAATATGCTAGGTTTGAATTAGTTATTTCGTAGGTTTTACAGTATCATATGCTTCAGTCCATTTTTACAATTGTTTTACCGGAGTAATATTCTTTTTCTTCAAATATCATGCAAATGATTTCAGTTGCTTGAAGAAAGAAGACCTTGACAAGATGATTACAAGATGCTCATTGAAAAATTATAATCCTATAAAATCTAAGGTTCGTGTCCTTTTTGGGGAGTTTTGATTGCATTATTTTATACAAAGGTTACACTGTACTGATTCAAGGAACTTATTGTTTTCTTGCAGAAATCTAGTGCTATTCCGGTAGCTTATATTTGCAATATTTTAAAATGAGGTCTAGGATCAGTTTTATGGGTACATGCAGAACTGCTTATTTTAATTATATTTCTTCACAACTAATTATCTCTCGCTGAGCTTCATTATGTTATCTGATGATCTTCAATGACCTCAATGTATCCATCTACTAAAAGATTTCTATAATTGTGAAATGGTTGCAGATTTGCACTACTAAAGGAATTAGCTCTTATTGCAGCGGAGAGGAAGTAATTTCTATTTGATTAATTTAGTATTTTCCCTTTTCCTTCTTAAACTGAGTTGGGTGCCTGCCCTTTCTTGTTTGTATGATTATGCGTCATTGTGGGTGGTTTGCTAGGCCATCTAAGTTTTGTGTTAGCTTGAATAACTTTATCTTCCTTCTTTCTTTCCTCTCATAATAGGAGGTCTGTGGGTTACTTCTAGATATTGCAGTCTGATTTAGAAACAAGCAGGTTATATGCTATGCTGACCATATGTGACGAGACAACATGTTTGCTATTCCAAGCTACTCTTGCATCGAGTAAATCAGGGTGTTTTCGGGTTGCAAGAACTTCAACTTCTTCAGCAAGTGACTTGCGAGACTATGTGAAGAATTATTTCATTCCAACAGTTCCTACGATAAGAAGATTAATTTGGTTTGAAGTGCTATTTTATGGAACAATGGCAAAATATTTCATTCCCACAATTCCTATTGCAAGAAGATTAATTTGGTCTGGAGTGCTATTGTATGGAGCAGTGACAAAAACGTGTTGGTGGTTGTTTATAGAGGGCTTTGTCTAAATAATTATTTGTGGAGTAATGCACAATCTAGTAGAATATATAGCTTGTTTATGGAGGGCTTGGAACAATTGAATTGATTTTTTCTTTAAGTTATTATATATTAGTTATAGCACGATTGTCAAAGATTTGAATATAGATACTGTTGTAATCGGGTATGAATATTTATAAATATGTTTGGACTTGAATTGTGTAAATCTTTTGATTTTGAGCTACTTAAATGTGTTTAATAATTATTTTCAAATATATTGATATATCAAATGTTACTTGATTAAAAAAAATTTTGAATAGTAGGTTTATAAGAAAAAAATAAAGTAATATAAACTAAAGACATATAAGAACGCTCTTACAAGGGAGTAATAGATAAATTATATAATTTATGATACCTGAAAGCATAGTATTAGACCACTTATCCTAACACTTCAAAATGTACATAGCAATAGAATTCTTATCCGAATACTACCAAGGTTGGTAATATAAATCATATTGTGATACTTGCAAGTGCAAAAATATATACCTATGCTAAAAAAGAGTTATACCTATGCGAAAGAGCGTTGTAATAGCTTATTTTTATCAAATGTTTCAAAGTGTAATTCATGTATGGTTTAAGTGCTCTTAAAAGCATGATAAAAGCTTCTTCCCATGGCACTTTGCACTGCACTCTTTCTATGAGACTCAAAAAATGGGGATAGCCATCCTAGTAGTGTAAGTAAGCATATTGCCACATTGTATTGCATGAGAAAAGTCTTATTTTCTAGTAGTGTGAGTAAAACAAGTAAGAAAAATGATAAATTAAGGCAATTCAAACAAGTTACACTAATAAATACTGTAAGAAAAACAGATTAAAGAGTTAAAGTGACTTAAAACAATGACGAAGAAAGACTTCAGATATCATAATACATTGCTAAAGACATAATACTAAGAGCAAAATAACTTAAAGCTGAAAATAACTAGGAAAATTGCTCATAAGGCTAGCTAAACATTATTGAAAACATGAATTAAAGATAAAAAATTTAGATGGAATGCTTGATTTCTGGGTTGATGATTGTGCCTCATTTGTCTCGTTTATCTTCTCTTATTTATATTTGATCGAAGGAAACTGAGACCACTATCCTATTTTTCACCTTCTGTGCGACTCTCTTGTCCGATGTTCTCGTATAACTTATCCAAAATTTTTGGCCGGGTGGTTTGGTCCTACTCAGCCAATTAGCTAATTTCTTGTTGCTTCGGCTTCTTTTGCCGTTTTGATGTCATCCCCACTTTGTCCATCAGCTAATCTGTAGTTTTTTCTACCTTCTACATTCTCAACCGTTTGATGTTCAATTGTTTCAACTCTTCGTCCTCCTAGCATATCTCTAATGTAACTTTGCTGGGATGACCATCGTCCTTTTCTCAATTGTTGACATAAGTTATGTTTAGGTATCAATAGGTTGCATTATCCTTCTGGAAGAGTTGTGAAAGGTTGAGATCCCTCCAAAAATTCAGACATTAATATGGCATATTAGCCATAAAATTTTGCCTACTAGCTCCATGTAGAGGCTCAAGTTGGATAATGATCTTTGTCATTTCTATAGTGGTGGTGTGGAGACTGAAATGCATACCATTTGGGGGATTTTTGGACTAAGCAAGTATGGAAATTGGCAGCAATGAATTTCATTTGGGGCTTATGAGGAGTCCAATGCATGTATGAGCTAATTGTGAACGTTTTTATGAATGGTCAGTTAATAGAGCAAAGTGAGGTCCAGCTAATGTTTGTGTTGATCTAGGGGATATGGTCAGCACGAAATATGTTGGTATTTGAAAGGGTGCATGCTTCTGCAAAAGAAACAATCAGCTTTGCACTTAGCTATTTGCATGAATTTATAAATGCAATGGAGGGTGATCGAGTTGAGGAGCTTAGTGCGCCTAACATCGCTAGGAGATGGATACCGCCAAAGGTAGGTCTTAAAATGAACGTTGATAAAGCATGGCGAGATGATAAAGTGGGGTTTGGGCTGATCTTGATGGCCCTTTGCGGAGAGGTGGAGGTTCTCTTGGCTACGCTAATCATGGGGGTATTGGGCCTAAGCATGTAGAATTACTTGCTATTGAGGCGGGGCTGCAACTTGCTGCTAAATTAGAGCTGGCCCGTTACACTTTGGAGACTGATTGTCTAGATGCAGTTCGTCGAATTGAGAGGGATGAAGAGGATTTTTCTTGTTTGGACATGGTTATGCAAGATGTTAAGAGGATGGATAGTGTGATTGGTCCTGTGAGGATTTCTTATGTCCCACGATTAGCTAATTCTTCTGCATATCTCCTTGCTCAAAAGGGATGCTGGATAGAAAATGAGACAGTGGATGCTGGACATCCCACAAAATGTAGTATGTAAGGCCCAGGCAGATTTGCCTCATGATTAATGATATATGTTTTGCTTCCAAAAGATTAATATTTTATCAAGTTTAAATATTTTAATTTGCCACTTCATGTATCACTGTTTCCAAATATGTTTTCTAATATTTTAACCATATTTGTGCAGATAACATGCATTATTCAGTTACAAATACTTAGAAGTTCAAAAGGAAGGAACACCAAAATCTCAAACTTTCTGGTAGTGGGTGATGGCGGGTGGTGTAAAAGTCGTGATTGTGGTGGGCGATGGTGAGTAACGGTAACCAAGGAGAGGCAGATAACAGAAGGAAAACTAGTTTAAATATGAGGTTCTTTAAAAAATAACTAAAACGGCTTTTGAAGATAGTAGATAAATTTTATTAAACGCTTTTAAAATTACTTTTGGCTTCAAAAACCGCTACAGCGGTTAGAAAAAACAACTCTAAACGCACCCTAAGTGCTTCAACATTCTTTGTGGAAACAAACATTCAACGTTGGACTTTGTTATCATTAAGTGATTAAACATCTCTGTGAAGATACACATTGATGATCTTATAATTTTGATGTTTTACAAGATGAAAACTAGATGATCTCATTTAAATGATAAAGTACAATTGTTTTTTACTTAAGCAAAATAATGGTAATTTATACTCCTTTTATTTTTTAAAAGTATATTATAATAGGATAAAATACATAGATCAAAGAGATATTAAATTGCTCTAAAATTATTAATAAAGTGACATATCGATGAAGTACTAGTTAAATAAGATAACAATTATTTGGAAAAAAAAAACTGAAAATTTGATATGAAAAGGGGAAAATTTTTCAGATTTCACAAAACACTCATGTTCTCTCCCTGGCTCACTCAAAACCCAGTGTGCTCTCTTGGCTATTCATCTCTACTCCTCCGTCGACACTTTCTTCTCTAGTGAGGTGAAAAGAGGGAAATAGTGAAGAAAAGCAATGGATAAGCACACCAGTGACGGAACCTTAGTACGCCGCACCACAGATTGCACATCTGGTCTGAGAATCCACCAGAAATGTCTCCGGTAATCGGGTCTTGTCCCAGGTGAGTCAATTGAAACTGCCATTTTAAGTTTCTTTCTCTTTTCGCTCTTCAATATCAGATCTATATGTATATATTCCATTCACGGAGTGAGTGATTGTTTTTCGAAAGGTTGACACCGAGAGATCGGGCTCAGAGAATGATTCGCTCTCATGTTCTTCCTTAGTTAAAAATTCTTCGTCTCAGGTGAAGGTACATGCTATATTTCAACTTCTCATTTTGACATCTGCTTCCTTAAGTGCTTTAGTTTTCATGGTGTTGGTTTTGGTGGTAGTTAATCTATGGAGGGATCATTATGACCGGATGATCTTTGTGCAGCTTAAACGAGCAGCGGAGGGAATTGAAAGTAGAAGACCCAGGAAAGAATTTGTCTAAGTTCTTGCATATTTCCGCAAACTCTATTTTATTCTGAACAACGTCTCTCCTTGGTGAGTAGATAATTTAGTTATTTTGTGTGATTTACTCATTTGTGATTCTTATTATTCTTTTAGTCCTGCTGTCATTTTTCTATGAATTAATACGCCTCCATTGTGATGTTTTCTAGGTTAGAGGCATAGTGCACTAAATGATCTTTGAATTTTCTAAAGAAGAGGCACTTCGTTCATTGACCAGATCAGGATGTGCTTATATAATGCAGGTATTTCTAAAATACATTTAGTGGGCAACAGTGCTCCTTTACTTTTTGTTATCTTCATATATTTGATATGGTCAACTTTACCTTGGAGCTCTATATAATCGGACAAAATATAGTTTGAAACAAAGGTAGTTGTAAGATTAGCCCCAAGCACAATAATTATTTGTTTAGGCTAAAATTGATTAGAATGATAAGATCTAGTTTGTCTATTCTTTACTATTGAGTATTTTGATATATTAGAAAATAGACAGTGCTTGGGCTTGCTTGCTGATGTTGGAAAATGGTTGAGAAACTTGAATCGCGGTTAGTGACATTCAGGGTGGGAGTGAATATTTTGATTTGCATATGGCACTAAGAGGTCTCATGATGACATTGTGGAGGTTCTTGTTGGATTTTCTCTTTCTTTTTATTTTCGAGCAACTTCTTTTTATTGACTGCAGATTAACTTTTTATGCAATATTTTTGGAAAATGGACCATAACCAGAATTGATAGTTTTTAGGCCAGCACCACGCCTGAAGCGGTTGATCGGCCACTGGATCATCCGAACGGTCAGTAGGGGCATGTGCTGACTCCGTCAAAACATAAGAAATTGGATGATCGCCCAAGTGAGGCCACCTCACTTCCTCCACTGCTGACTTTGGCTGTGCGGCATGTCGGTCCTGTTGACCAACGGTCTTTCTCAGCTACTCCCCGAGCATGGCAACACCGACCACCTATTTACACGGGGGAGGGGGAGGCTGATGAGCTTGGGTTTGGTTTGGAAATTGTGGAAAGCACACAAAGTTGGTTGGTGAGACATCGACGCATCTGATTCCACCCTATTTGGTCCTTGACATTCCTTCTTCAGACTATTGCCCCCCTTCGGCAACCCTGATGGCCTGCCTTAATCGTCAAGGTTTTCGATCGCACCATTCCCTACCAGATCCTCCAGTAATGTCTTCATAGCCTTGGGAAGTCTGATTGGCCATGTGAGCTTATTGATATGGAGCGGGGCTTTCCATTGGTGCCCTTCTACTCCAAGAAGGAATATTTACGTGTGCTTAATGATGACCTCTGGAATGTCTTTGGCTAGTAGGTGATGGTTAACAAGTGGAGGCCCAATTTCTTATGGGCGGTTGAGGAGATCGCAATGACCCTTGTTTGGATTCGACTACCAGGATTACCCATTGAGTATTTTTATACATCCTTGCTCATTTTGTTAGGAAATATGCTTGGGCTTCTTGTTCCGGTTCATGGGACTACAATAAGTGCCACAAGTGACAAGTTTACCTAATTGTGTGTTGAGTTTGACTTGAACAAACCTCTCATTCTCACTTGAAGATTATGGGGAGTGTGTGGAAAATTGAGTATGAGAGGCTTCATGCTATCTACCTTGCATGGGGGAAATATTTCCGTAGTACTGGGGATTGTGAGATTAGCGTATTGACCACTGAGGCTCCACAACAATCTGTACCTGCTAGGGTGAATCGAGGGGTAGAGAAAGAGGTTAATTTTGGGCCTTGGATGCTTCCGTGCCGTCTTGTGCATCATCGGCAATAGCTCTCTATGACTGGGGTTTCTTCTCCTGGGCAACTTGTTGCTCCTCTATCTTGGGGACCACAGGTAGTCACGACACTAGGGATCGCCTCCTACTTCAGACATTGCCTTGGTGCTGCAAAATTTACAGCCTGTGGGTGATGAGTGGCTCTTTTCCACCTAGTAACTGCTTTGTAGCACTCAGTGAGGATGCATTGGAAACCTTTGCTATAGCTAATGAGGCCATGTCCTTATGAGATTGTTTTCAGAATCTTCAAGAGCCGTAGGCATTTGTTTCTCAATAGGGTCTATTCAGGAAAAAGGAGAGTCGAGTAGTGTGAAGGCCAGTCTAGGGTGTCCAAGGACAGACACACTATGAGCAGCCCTAATGCTATGATGGAAATGCACCTATCAGTGACAACTGCTCCTACTTTAGTTGCTGCTTACGTAGGGACGCTGGGTGCTACTCCTGCTCCAGGCTCTAGGGTCGAGGGTTAGGAAAGGGAGGTGGTGATTGCACCGGTGGTGTCTATTATAGAGGAGACTTCGACCGTGGCTGGATTGTGCACCTATTGGGCCTATTATACCACCGAAGAAGGATAACCTTGTGGACGTGACTGTTCACTTTGAGGAGGATGGCACTTCGTAGGAGCAGCTAGCCGGGTTTGTTGGTTGCCTTCCTTAGGAAGACTCAGGTTCTTCTGGAGCCATGTTCTTTTAATTATTTTTCCTCATGTTTCGATAACAATTTACTTGTCCTCCAACCTTGGCGCAGGCATCAGGAAGTGAGTGAGAAGGAACTGAATCTCTCGTGGTTCTGGGGGTGGGTTCATAGCTTGTTGCCGAAATATTATACGCGTCGAGTGGGTTATAATTCGCTAAACAATTTCCTCAGTGTCAAGAGAATCAAATCTGTGAGAGGGTGATCGATGAGGCAATCTTTTTTAGTATGCAGGTTATGGTGAATGTCTCTTCTGTTGTGCGAAGTTTCCTTCGGCTGACTGGAGTGGTTCTAGATGTGACATGGCCGATGTTGAGCATGACTTCTTACCATATATTTGTTATTCCTTTGGTTATGTTAGTCATACTATCCATAATTGTTCAAAGGATCTTTGTTCGAAGGTTTCTTCAAAAGTGGGTTCTTGTGTTGAAAAGTTCAATATTTCTATGGATTATGGATGCATGCTAGGGTGTACTGGTCACTGCTGGTAGATTCTTTCACTTGTGGGAAACCCATGTAAATGGATAGTGCAGGGAGTAGTAGTGTGCCAAGGGCAATTAATAGGGAGTGCAAAGTGGTGGTGAGGTTGGTGAAGGTGTGAGTAGGCCAAAGGGAGGGATTGGAATAGAGCAAGGGGAGGGTGGTATGGCGGTTTCTGAGGCCAGTGTGGGAGAGGTGCGAACGAGTTGCCCCGAGGAGGTGACTAAGGTTTTGGTGCAACTGCAAGTAGGGGAATTGAGAGCTGAGGTGGAGAGGGCAGATATGTTGGTTGAGGTTTTGGTCAGTGCTGACAAGGAAACAGGAGATCTTGGGGGTAGGGATGATTGGGGTAGCAAATGTTAATAACAAGTTTAAGATGGTGAAATTGCAGGTTGAGGAGGGATGGCAGTCGATGAATGGTGATTTGGTGATGCCGGTAAAGCATAATATTATGCGAATCTAGAATGGATTGTAAGGTTGGAGCAGCCAAAAATATGGGCATTTGCCTAGGAAAATTGAGGAGGTAGAATTGGATTTTAGAAGGAAGTTGGAGGCTCGGGTGGAGAAGGATATGGTTTTTGAGGCTAGAGAGCACCTTGTTCATCTCTTAAACTCCAGAAGGAGTTCTGGAGGGTGAGGTCTCGCCCCAATTGGCTGCAACAATGTGATAGAAACACTAGTTATTATTATTATTATCCAAAAGAAAGTAGCGAAATTATATAGAGTGTTTGGTATATGGTACTAGGAATGAACTTAAGAAGTAAGATGATATTAATGTGGACATTGCATTGTACTATGAGCAACTCTTCACAAGAAATGGAGAAGGTAGGAATCTGGAGAATCTCCTAGGTATCAATTTAGTGTAAGCTTGAGAATGCCCAAGTTGAGATGCTTGTCGCTGATTTTACTGCGGATAATATACAGTTGGCAATTAAAGCTATGCATCACAAGAAAGAGTCAAGGCTAGATAGGCTTCATGTAATTTTCTACCATAAATTTTAGAACATTATAGGGGGAAGTGACAGCTATGGCGTTGGAGATCTTGAATGGGGATGTGGGAATGGGTGCTTTGAACAAGACTTTTATCTCTCTTATATGAAAAGTGAATGAAATAGAGTATGTGACTGAATATAGACCTATCAGTTTGTGCAATTTATTGTACAAAATCGTTTCAAAGGCCATTGCAAAATGTGTTGCCCTCTACTGTTGAAAAGACGTAAAGTGCTTTAATCAGAGCTAGGCTTATAACTGAGAATACGATCATTGCCTTTGAGGCCTTCCATTGGTTTCAGAGGGGAGGGGTCGAGTGCGATAGAACTCACAATGGGGTTGAATGAAATTATTTGGAATGTATGCTTGCAAAATTGGAGATTTCGAAGAGGTTGGTTCAGACTATTATGCAATGTATCAGATCAATTATTATACATTTTAGATCTTGGTTAATGCTGAACCTACCCGTACTATCACTCCCTTGAGGGGCATTCACCGGGGCGATCCATTATCCTCCTCCTTGTTTGTTACTTGTACGGAGGGATCTTTGGCCATTCTTAATAAGGCGTTGTGGGAGCAGAGCTTATTTGGGTGGATGACGATCTACTACTGATGTGGGCCTAAGCACAAACGCTTAGATAAAAAACGTCGTACATATGCATGCCCAGACATCTAGGCAGGAAGAGAATTTCAGTAAATCTTATATTCTTTTTTATAAGAGGGTTGAGGGCGATGCAAAGGTTGCTATTTTTGTGAAATTAGGTGTATGTGAAAGGGATGGGTCTAGAGAGTATCTTGGTTTACCATATTTAATTTTGTGGTCTAAATATGACATCTTTTCCTATTTTAAAGAAATATTATTGAAAAATGTTAGGGGATGGAACGATAAACTCTTATTGCTGTTAAGGTTCTTATAAAAATTTGTTTTACAGGCCATCCCCACATATGACATGTTGTGTTTTCTCTTACCTCAATCAATTCTTAAAGAGCTCACATCTCTTGTCCAAAATTTTTTGTGGGGTAAGAAGGAGGCTAGTCGAGTTATTTACTGGCTTAAGTAGGATGATTTATATCACCCTCAGCCAGAGGGGTGCTAGGTTAGAAAATTTGAGGTTTTCAATTTTGTCTTGCTTGCCAAGTAGGTTGGAAGCTTTTTAAAAATCCTTATTCTTTGATTACTAATTTTTTGAATGCTAAAATACTACTATGATACTCATTTCTTGGGGTCAAGGTTGGGTAGGCATGCCTCTTTTTGTTTGGCAGAGTATTTGGGAATGATGTGCTTTGTTACGGGCTAAGGTGGCAAATGGGAAATGGAGCAGGTTAAATTTCGGAACACGGCTTGGCTCATTACACATTGTGATTTTAAAGTATTCTCAGGGGGGAGCAAGCATAGACCCAGTGCAGGATTTGGACCGCATTGGGATTTTAGAAAAAAATTAGTAATTATGTTTATAAGCTAAAAAATTGGAATGATCTATAGTCAATGTAGGCCTGTGATCTAAATGGAGTGGAAAAATGTCAAAAGGTTACTTTTGGCTTGTGATCTAAATTTGGAACTCCATTACCATCTCTGACATTATTTACTTATTTTTAAGCACCTTAGGGCCGATTGGATAAAATATTCGTAATTTGCTTTACTTGCATATTTGAATTTCTAATAGTGGTTTCATGATTCTTTATTGATGTCTCTTGACTTTGAAATCTTTGCTCGATGCTTTTTATGAATACAGCCACAAGATCCTTCAATTTAGATTGCCTTTCTTGAGCAAGGGTTTTGTATCCCAAAGATTGATTCCTCTGCCCTTCTTGATTGTTTCTGTAACACTCCAAATTATAAATTGTCCTAACTCGAGAATGTTATTAATTTTATCTTTACATGGATTTCGAAAATTGATAAAATAAAAATTTTGGATATTATAACACAAAGGGTTTGTAAAAATTTTGACAAAATTTTCTATGTTATATCAACATTTTTGCCTGCATACAATCAGAAAATTTCATAACAAAATATTTCTAATACTCCACGTATGAGTAATTCCAAGTTCCAACAATATTATTTACCAACAAATACTCATCCCAAAACATCATTTACCAACTAAATACATATATATTTGAAATTTAGCATAAACTTCGAAAGAATAAATCAATAAATCAATAAAATAAATAAATAAGTACATAAAAGTTGCTCTATTCAACCATTTTCATTATTTAAAAATTTATTTAAAATAAAACATTCGAGTATGAAGTCCGCACGCAAGTGATCTTCTTGTACCATCTGGCTAATCATCACATGAAATGTAAAATGAGAAAAATGAAATGAGTTATAAAGCTCGGTAAACAAATTTCATGCATGAATGCATGTATGCATTATATGTCATGAATTTTCAAAAATTCACTTCCTCAATAAAACTTTCGAAATATTTTCATTTCATCAAAACTTCCCCAAAAACTTCCATTTCAAATCGTGAGCTCATTTGGTGTATTGTCTAATTATTAAGCTCTGCAGTGAGCAATTTTTATTTGAAATCCAGTCACATTCTACTGATAGAACCGTAAAGTGATTAACATAATTTGATCGTTTTCTGAACATCATCCCATAAGAGATGAATAATACATGAATTTCCATCCTACAAAAGGGTTAGTTCGGGTGTGCTAATCCCCCACATCTCATTTTTCGCTCGCATTTTTCATATTCTAGGCTTTATACCCCTTTTCAAATCTTTAACGTTTAGAAATCATTCAACATAAAAATCACTATTTTTCCAAACTTCATTTCTCAAAAAAAAAAAAAATTCAATATTCTTTAAAACATTTACTTTCTTAGATGCATGAATATGCCTATGCCAGTGAATTGTGCAAGCTATTGCAACTACATGCTCATGATCATGGACCATATGAATTCTAAACTTAAACTTTTCAACGCGTCATTAAGTAATAAAATTCGCATAAAAGAAGTTCAATTATAATCACAATTCATATACAATACAATTAATGAAAATGTGAAAATTTACCTATAAGTCCTTAATGAAACCTAGTTTTACTTGCAATCACTGGCGAAGTGTCTTGACTGCCCACAACGTCAAATGTGCCAAGAAATATCTTAATTTATTATAAAAAAAATATACATCTCAAATTTATTTAACAAACTCTTAAATGATATGCTTACTACATTAATTATTTATCCTACAAGTGTCATTTACCCATATGAATTTCAGACTTCAACTTCCCCATTGAAGATAAAATTATCGAAAGGTATAAATTAATTCTATGGCCTTCAACCTTTCTTAAAATAATAATAAATAACATAATCACAATATTCCTTATTAGAATGCCTTACTATATCATATTAACTTAAATTTCACATTAAATTATATATGAACATAATTTATATTTTTCACAATTAACAATATGGAATACGACTATATAAATCATTCAATTAATGAAATCGAAGAAATAATAGTTTCACTTTTAATTCGACAAATCCTATATGTAGTGTATGGCGCAATGTTGTTAAACTCGCTCGAGAAAAGATGCGCCACGAGCGTGCGAATGAGCTTTGGGTGAACTGTTCCGACACTGTTTCCAAAAATTTCGACGACTGGTCTGGTCGGTCCGTTGAGCAGTACAAACAATGAGCAGTAATAGTGCCCAGAAGGCATATGGATCTGGCTGGGTTCGGTCCGAGCTGCCACTGGTTTGAAACCACCTTTCTGGACGACGGTCTCGAGCATCGGCGTGGGTAGAAGTGATCAGCAAATCTGGATCTAATCAAGGGGAATTCTGCTTGTGTCGTGACAAATTGCAAATCTAGTGTCGAGCAAGTTTCGTTCACGTATCGATGAACGGCAACACAAACAGATTTGGACGAGCTCAAGCACAGCGAGCAGTAAGCGACTGACGTGCAGATCGAAACTTACCTATGTTCGAATCAAGTTGCTGAGCAGCAATGGCGACTGGCAAGGACGGAGTAGATCGACGATGTGCAGTGGGGAGGGCAACAGGGCGTGCGGCTCTGGGCGAAGTAAGCGAATCTTGGTCAATCCGAGTCTGTTCGAGTCGCGAGCAGTAAATGGTCGCTGCAACCGACGATGAGTAGAGGCACTGTGAGCTTCAATCAAGCAGCAGAGCGTGCATCGGTCGAACATAGCTAGTGATCAGAACTGCAGATCTGGACAACTCGAACACAACGATCCGGCCAAATCTAGCAAGCTTCGGTCAGCATATCTAGTGCGAATCTGGGCAGACCGCAATGGCGGAACAAGTAGAGTTGTAACTGCGATGGCGGTCGGTGCAACGTCTGCAGGGGGAAGGAAAGGTGGTGGTTGTGGGAGGTTTTTGGGAGAAGATGGGGGCGGCGTGAGGTTTACAAGATTTCAGGGATTTTCCCCCTTTTTTTYCTGAAATCCTAATTTTCTTTTTCTTTTTCTTTTTTTATATTAGACTTGAGCCTTAATCAAATTCCATTTGGGCCTCCTTATCCCCTAACCATCCAAGCCCAATAAAATTAGAGTTACAGGTTTTTCTTTGGGTCAAAATCAAACTTTAAATCAACTTTAAGTTTCGAATAAGAAAAAAATGAAGTTTAATGGGTCAAGTCTAAATTAATTAACTAAAAATTCTAATTCAATTAGCATAATAAATATCATATTTAATTAAATGTACTTACCTGTTAATGCACAAATAAATAATAATAACAGAAATGAATTATTTAATTCTAATGGCACATTGAATATTATGACCTTCAAGTCATTCTGCTGCAAAATAACAAAAAACACTAAAAATCATGATATTAAATAAATCAGTGATTTGGAATATGAATTTTATGATCATATAAAATTCATAAAAATGAAAAATAAATTCTTGGATATTACAGTTTCTCCATGAGAAGTTTTGATGACTTCTCAAACCCAGATTGTAAGTGTTTGAGAATGAATTGAAGTTAGACCTATTGTTGTTGACATAATGAACTTGCTCTGATGATAGATCAACTTTCTTCAAAGATGGATAATCAACATTAGCATTGACTTCCTCCACAATGAGCGTACGATATCCCATGAGAAGTCAAGCTAGTTGCCTGATTAGTTAGAGCCTCCATTTGAGCTAATAGTTTAGTAATGCATCTAATTTCAATACCTCTGCAATCCTATTTGGCTATTATCTAGCTGATGTCTGATAATTGTGGTGGCAATGCTATCAATAATTTCATATGCCTCATTTTGATCTTTAGAAATCAAGCTTCCTCCTGCAGCTGCATCCAACATAGTTTAAATTCACACCATTGTAAAAAGTGTGAACTCCTATTCATTATGGTAGGTCATTATGCTGAGACTTGCAAATTAGATTCTTAAATCTCTCCGAAGCCTCATAAAGTGACTCATTATCAAACTGACAAAAGGTAGAGATTTCACTCCTCAACCTCAAAGTCCTTGGTGGAGAGAAATATTTATTCAGAAATTTAGTAGCCAACTGATCACATGTAGTGAAACTCCTAGGTGGCAAAGAATTTAATCAGCTTTTTGCTCTATCCCTTAGAGAAAAGGAAAAAAGCCTTAATCTGACAGCATCTGAGCTAACTCCTTTGCATTTGAAAGTATCCAAGATCTCCAAAATATTTTGGATGTGAGTATTAGGATTCTCACTATCCAATCCACCAAACTGCATAGAATTCTGAATCATCTAAATGATGGCGAAGTTGATATCAAAAGTATTAGCTACCACAGTTGGTCTTTGAATACTTGATTCAGCCCCATTTAGTGATGGAATAGCATAATCTCTTATCAGCTTCAAAGTTGGAACATCCTGCTGGAACAATACCTCCATTGTTGTCATTCTGCTCATTACCCATAGCACCCACAAGTGGATTAGGAGGCTTAGGAATTCGTTCCATCTCAATACTTTCTTGAGTTGTCCTTGCTCTAGTTGCATTGTTGTTTTTCCTACAAGTCCATTCAATTTCTTTATCAAGTGGTAATAATTCATCAGGACGATAACGAGACGTACACCAAAGAAAGGGAATAAAAGTTAACAAATAAAATAAAACAAAATAATAGCTAAATTAAAGTCAAAACTATGAAAAATAATATCAATATGTTAACTCCCCTGTAACTGTGCTAAAAACTGTATATAAAAAATTTTAACAAGTATATTAGGTTGTATCACATAATATAAAAGATATCAAACTCACGGAGAACTAAATTCATATTATCATCCATCTATATAGAATTCTATTGAATTAAATCATTAAAACACACAATAATCTAGATTTAAATTCAATGCATCATGCACGTTTTGGCGCATTGTTTGATTGCGTAGATATATAGATAATAAGCAATGTGGATATTTTGATCATTTAAAAATATATTGGGATGAAATAGTGTTAATATAGATGAGTATTTTAGTCATTCAATAATACACTTTACAATTTACTTAATAGATGAAGTATTTTTATAAATATTATTTAAAAGAAGGTTTCTTTGTTTTTTTTTAAAGTATATTGATTAATTAGATTCAATAATAAAAAATCCCTAAATTTTTCCTTTTTTCTTTTAGTATAGGATACATGCTCTCTTAACTCAAAAAAGATTATCATTCGAAAAACTGCCATTCCTTCAGAAATGCATACTAAACCTTAACCGAAGTGAAGTAAATTTCGCCAGTAATATTGATACTTGCAGCGATCTCTTCGCTCTCCAATGGCCAGACCAATCCAGCATTCAGAAGGTAAATCTTTTTGAACAAAAATGTCTCACCTGCCAGCGCCTCCGTTCATCATTTCCTTGTACCTCAAAGTGGAATCGAACCTCGGGAGCTTCAACTGCTGCCTAAATTAACCGATTGATAAAGTCATCAGCTTTCTTATCAACGGCCTCATCCTCCTCGTACGGCTCCACCGCTGCTTTCTTGCCTCAAAGTCACTGGCGCTTCCGATGGATCCACCATCTCCGCCTTTTGAGTTGGCACGAAGTTAAAGAAGAAGAATATATGGCGGTCTTGAGTTGGAGGAGATGGTGAAAGAAAATAGAGAATGAAACGGAGATGGAGGCGGGGTCTTGAGTGGATGATGGTGGTTGACAAGCRGGAGCGTTAGGAGAAAGATAAAATAAAATGAGAAACATATTCATACTCAACAAGAAAGTCCGCCAGCTAAAGAGAAATTTATTACTTTAGCTGCATAAATTGCAAGGATGATAATACAACATAAGAACTTGTTCCTCATGCTTTAGTTTTGTGCAGGATATAGGAGATGTTCTCCAAAGTTCAAAAGGAGCATAAAGGTGAATCTAACAAAGCAATCCTCAAAAGCTACAAAGAAAAATATACCGTTAATCACAAACATTAGTTACTAAATCACCAAAAAAAAAAAAAAGGAGTGTATGGGGGGGACGTAAAGAGAACCTCTGAAATTTTTAGTGTATTTAATCACTGATCAGCTATATTAAAACGAGTTTGCCGGCATTGGAAACGAGGGTCATCTCGCTTTCCGTGATGAACCCATTTCTATCAGCATCGGCATAACAGAAGCCCCACCCAGCTCCCCGCTGCGGTATAGCTGCACCGACGCTCTCTAAGACTATCATCAACTTCTTCATGTTGAAACGGACATCGACATTTGTGTCTACTACGAAATTTTCCCTCAGCTCCTTTGTGCCATTTCTGTAATGTCGTTCGAAATTTTCCTTCCTAAGCGGCGCACCAGCTGCAACATTCTCTGTAAAAATAAGCATGTTATGGTGACCTTGGCCGCCCGGAACAATAACCTAAAGCTTGTGAAGCTGTTTTAGAACTTGTTTGCCTTGGGGATGGACAGTACTAACGAGCGTTTAATTTATAGCCACAGCATCACTTTACCTTTTGCAGATTCAAGTTACCTAACAGGTAAATATCAAATCTTGTGATCGAAGAAATCTCCAATATATGGTCCCGGTAAGAGGGAATCTCAGAGGTGTAATTAAATTAAGGCACAAGGAGCCAGAAAGTGAAACCATCATTTTCTRTAAGAGATGCTATTTACATTTCGTAGTAATTTCTGTTATAGTACTGGAATTACATACTTAGGCTCCACTGGGTTTGGTTATCAAAATTTTAAAACAATTTAATTTTAGMTATTTTTTTAAGAAAAATTAAAAWTTWTTTTGAGTTATAACTGATTGTTTCTTTAGTTAYAATTTTATCTTTTAAAAAATTTATTGAAAAGAAAGAAAGTAAAAAATGTAACGCAGCTTGAAGAGAATCTATCTTGGGAAATTTTGGACAATCGGAGTTGCCCCAACTTATGATTAGAAATCTTAATTTTTATTGGGTACACTTTACATTATATATGTATATTGGAGATATTTTTAGTATGCTTTCTATCTTTTTATTATATTGATTTGATTTAGGAGGGACGTAGCACGGAGTAGAGCCTATTAGAATATTTGTATTTCAAATTTCAGCAGTTCAAATTGGTTGGGGATATTCTACTATATTTTTCTGCTATATACTAATTAAAACACAATATAAATATATTATTAATTCCTTTGAAACATCTTTTCCTTTATATTAAGAATTAAAAAAATTGATATAATAGAAAATGTGTTAATAGGCTTGAAGCTATTCAAATCCCTCAATTCGATAGTCCATGATGAATCCTCCAATCCACTGTGTCTAATAAATGATAAGGAAGAAATATTCTCTTTTTCCATCCGAATAATAAATTATTATGGGTAATGAATTAGACATTGTTGTGATTCTTTTGTTGGCYCCATGAGGCATGAGAACATATTCCTTCCTTTTGCTATTTTTGTTCTGTCCACATTCACTTGATATGTAACACCAAAGCCAACATTCTTAGATGAATTTTTTCTTTATTAAAAAAATATTCATCTAAGTTTTAGGAAATTTCATTTTTTATTTTTTTTGTTGTAGAGGAGAATGAATCGAATTCAGAATTAATATACAATTAAAATCAACACGCTGCAGTAATTATGTGATTATCACAAATAGCTCTTTCTTTATGACGGTTTTTAATTGTTATATTTACTTAGCTTGTGAAGTCTCGTATTGAACCACCGTATATACATATAGGATGATTTCATGGTTGCCTCATAATATTTCTAACTTCTTTTTAAGGAGAAAAACTAGAAATGGAAGAGGAAAAAAATCTTCTGAAAATAAAAACTAGAGAAGAATATTTTGATTGCCAAACTACCAAATGTAGCTAGCAAGAATATATGAACTTCCCTGTTGATAGTTTATGGGAAGTGTTAGCAATTTCTAAACGTGAGAAGACAAAAATAAACAAGGAATTTCACCTTAAAATTTACAGCTAAGATATTTTGTAGCAGTTTGTTAAAAAAATAAAAGTTTGGGTCATTTTGTTATTAATTTCATTGGGACGTAATGCCAAAACAAGCCCAATCATATTAATACAAAATATCTCATTTTGTAAAAGAAAAAACTCCCCTATATAAGCTCTTCAAAAATATAATAATAAAAAACTATCGTCATATGTAGTCAAATTTATAGGTTTTGAAGGAATTTGTTCATTTTCTTTCATGCAGTAAAATGATTGAATCCTAATGATTTTTCTTTTAATTTTTGTCCAATGAAGTTTTGGGAAATCAAAAGACAATGAATGACTCATGTTCTTGACAAAGAAAACCGCTAAAAGGATTAAAAAAAGAAAAAGAAAAAGGTAATTTGGGAGTGTAATGCCTGCACATAAGCTCGAATGAAAAGCCTATCTGTTCTATCTCAAATACCTCATGAAAAATTGGAGGATGAAAAATGGTACATCGAACTAGTCTTTGAATAAAAATAATTTATTTAAAAAACTAATATAGTACTATCAAAATAGTTTGAGGGCTGAAACTGTTTAAAGTGATTTGCCAAGTTTAAAAAATGTTGTTAAGTTTTAAGGATCTCTTTAATGCAATTCTCACGAGGTATGCAGATTAAAAAATTCATATTATAATTAAATAATCGTTTTTTTCGAATATCATTTTTTTATTTTTAATTTACAATGGACAGATCTATAGAACATACACAAACGCATACTTCACAAATAATGCATTTATCAAATTCAAAATGGATTCGGCCTCAAAAACATTTCAATATGATTAGTTTTTCGTAAGAGTATTGAATAGTTATAGGGTAATCGTGAAACCGTGATCGATGTACCTCATAACTCGATTGCGTGACGTTGGCAGATTGGATATGAAATTAAGGAACTCTCAGGGGCACTGTAATCTGGCAGAGCAACAGGATGCATGTGTATATGCTTTGTACAGCCTGAAATTTCTACGGCTCCTTCTGGCTATCTCCTGTAGCATGAGATTTCTGATCTATAGAATCTGGGGTTTCTGTTAAGCCCTAATGGAGTGGAATCAATTATTGGAGGATGGTTTCTCCCTTTTTTCATAACTGATAATAGTCATAGGCCCGGACCCTATAACATTGATGCTATTCCATGGGAAAAATCAACCTTTTGAATCAAGCATTATGCATGCAATTGATCGACTATTGATAATTTGGAAAGGAGGCAAATAGATATGCAAAAACCCGCAAGAAAACTCTAATTTACCACTCTGTAAGTAGATGTTTCTTAAGGATAGTAATAGTAAAGTTTCGTTTACAATTGAAAGATTATACTTGATTTCAAGCTGAAGAAGGCTGAAGAATCAAGAAGGATTGAAGTTCCAAGCTGCATTATATGATGCAGCAAGTTGCAGCTGAAGATGACTGAAGAAACAAAGCTGCATTGTATGATGCTGCAGAAGAATGAAGCTGAAGAAGGTTAATGGAAAGTTATGATGCTGCAAATTGAAAGCTGCATAAGCTGCATTGTATGATGCTGCAGAAAAATGAAGCTGAAGAAGGTTAATGGAAAGTTATGATGCTGCAAATTGAAAGCTGCATAAACTGCATTGTATGATGCTGCAGAAGAATGCAGCTGAAGAAGGTTGATGGAAGGTTACTGAAAGAAAGGCTGCAATGCTTGTTTTATGGAAGGTTGCAGTTGAAGAGATGTGCATAAAAGGACTGAAGAAATGTTGTATTATAGCTGCTTATGAGATTTGACAAATATATTCAAGAATCAGTTAGTTAGATTCAAGAATTAGTTAGCTGATTCTTGAATTAGTTACATTTCTTGTTAGGATCAAATTGTATCAATTTATTGGCTATAAATAGCCCTTTTCATATCATTTTTGTAATCAGATTTTTCATCATCAATGAAAGAAGTTTTCTTCTCATTTTATGTCCTCAATTTCTCCAACTTTTCCCTTCTTTTTGTTCTGTTTCTTGTTTTGTTTTGTTTGAGGATCATTGATGTAGCATCTGAGTCAAATTAAACTCAGATTCTTTGAACAATCAAAGTTTATGATTATGATTCCTTTTCTCATAACCACTATTTTCAATATTCTCTATGTGCCAAAACAATCCAGAAAACTCATATATAAACAGTAGCGGTCAAACCAGAAGCATATATTTGTGAACCTAGACTTACCTCGCAAGTATCAAGTAAAAAGTGAAAGAATCCAATTCTAGAAAGATTGAATAGCACATGATACTTCCTGTTCATTCTGGGATGTTTCTTCCTTACGCTTATTCTTACGTCAGTTTGCTAATTATTCCGGTCTTTACATCGCCGGAGAGTTTGGAATATGTGGTTTGACTCTCAAGATAAGAATGAATAATTTAAAGAGGTTTTAATCTGTTAATCTTTATTTTTTAATAAAGAAGTTTTCTTTGGTCTTAATCCAATGTAGATTGAATTGTCATAAAGAAAAGATTTATTCGTTGAATTCSGTTGAAAATCAAAACCAAATGGACCAAGTGCTGGGTTTAAAGATTCTTAAGCCTTCCACTATTTTTCTTTTTATTTATTTTTTAGCAAAAGCCTACCACTATTAAGTCTAGAACTATACATAGAAATTTGGAGAAACTACTATGTATATAGTACATAAACAGGCTATGAAAAGCGAAGGCCCAATCTTTAAACATAGTGTTGAAAGATTTTCTCTAACTTAGTCTGTGTCAGAAGGCATAGCCCAATTTAAGCCCAAGCCCTAACTTGAAAATATGCAGTTCAAAGGTCGTCTTCTCTTTCTCTKCTCTSCCACAGCAATGGAGGCCCCAAAGTCGGTRGGCCCCTCTTCCAATCCTCTGCTCTCCCTCTCCTCATTCATACATCAACACTGCCACCGACTAGGTGCCGAACTTGCCGGTCGAGTCGAGGACACAAAACGGTTGACCTCAAAATTTGCAGCGAGTTTTCCTACTTTTCCATCACCGTCTTCGCTATTGCATTCTTCTCTTTCTTCTTCTTCTTCTTCTTCTTCTTCCGCATCGTCTTCTCTAGTTTTCCCTTTTGCTTCAGTATCCCAATCGCAGTCTCATACTCGTCAGGGGAAGCAAGGTTCCAATTCTGCTGCTGCTGCTGCTGCGACTCTGAGCTCTGACCATGTCGCCAAAACCCTGGCCGGCACTTCAGTCTACACCGTTAGCAATTCGAATAATGAGTTCGTGCTCATCTCTGATCCTAGTGGCGTCAAATCCATTGGCCTGCTTTGTTTTCGCCATGAAGATGCTGAAGCATTTCTTGCACAGGTAATATCATTTACGTTTCTTACTTAGAGTATATTTGAGTCGTTTACGGTGCATGTACTTATGTAATTTATTACAAGTTTGTTATGTAGCAGAGGGTAATATGGCAATCCTAATTTTCAATTGATCGTAAATGTTTTAGGTAAGGTCGAGGAAGGGAGAATTGAGAGGTGGGGCGAAGGTTGTTCCCATTACTCTTGAACAGGCAAGATTCTTTAGTATCTTACCTTTATCTATTCAATTTTGTTATACAGTTGGCTTTTTTATGTTTTACCTTCGGGGTTAGYGGAATACTGGAAATTTTCTCCTGAAATGTCGTTTAGAKGTTTGAGGATTTTCGTCTTATAATATTACTCCATGCTTAAGTGATATTTGGTTAATGTGGAATGCTTTTTATCATAATTGATTATGACAAAATAAATTTGAATAATATTTGGAATAGGGGTTGGTCTAGACTTGTCACRCCTTATACTTGTAATTGTTGGGCAACAAAATACTTCTGCAGCAGGTATTTTGCATAGAACGGTTGACTCTTTTGAGCTCACATAGCATCAATTTCTGTTTGTTGAATGGTGCAAGGACTTATATTAAAACAAGATTCGCCAAAATGATTCTACCCTCACTTTTAGTTTGTCCATACTTTTTTTCTTCAAAATGGAATAGTAAAACATAGGAAACTCCTTATCCTTACCAAGTCCGACCYTYGGTTCTGGAAACAATACAAAATTCCTTTATTTATCATCTGTTTCCCTCTAAGAAGATATTGATCTTGCTACTTGTTTCTACTCCATCTTAGTTATGAGGGNTGATACTTCCTGTTCATTCTGGGATGTTTCTTCCTTACGCTTATTCTTACGTCAGTTTGCTAATTATTCCGGTCTTTACATCGCCGGAGAGTTTGGAATATGTGGTTTGACTCTCAAGATAAGAATGAATAATTTAAAGAGGTTTTAATCTGTTAATCTTTATTTTTTAATAAAGAAGTTTTCTTTGGTCTTAATCCAATGTAGATTGAATTGTCATAAAGAAAAGATTTATTCGTTGAATTCCGTTGAAAATCAAAACCAAATGGACCAAGTGCTGGGTTTAAAGATTCTTAAGCCTTCCACTATTTTTCTTTTTATTTATTTTTTAGCAAAAGCCTACCACTATTAAGTCTAGAACTATACATAGAAATTTGGAGAAACTATTATATATATATAACATAAACAGGCTATGAAAAGCGAAGGCCCAATCTTTAAACATAGTGTTGAAAGATTTTCTCTAAGTTAGTCTGTGTCAGAAGGCATAGCCCAATTTAAGCCCAAGCCCTAACTTGAAAATATGCAGTTCAAAGGTCGTCTTCTCTTTCTCTGCTCTCCCACAGCAATGGAGGCCCCAAAGTCGGTRGGCCCCTCTTCCAATCCTCTGCTCTCCCTCTCCTCATTCATACATCAACACTGCCACCGACTAGGTGCCGAACTTGCCGGTCGAGTCGAGGACACAAAACGGTTGACCTCAAAATTTGCAGCGAGTTTTCCTACTTTTCCATCACCGTCTTCGCTATTGCATTCTTCTCTTTCTTCTTCTTCTTCTTCTTCTTCTTCCGCATCGTCTTCTCTAGTTTTCCCTTTTGCTTCAGTATCCCAATCGCAGTCTCATACTCGTCAGGGGAAGCAAGGTTCCAATTCTGCTGCTGCTGCTGCGACTCTGAGCTCTGACCATGTCGCCAAAACCCTGGCCGGCACTTCAGTCTACACCGTTAGCAATTCGAATAATGAGTTCGTGCTCATCTCTGATCCTAGTGGCGTCAAATCCATTGGCCTGCTTTGTTTTCGCCATGAAGATGCTGAAGCATTTCTTGCACAGGTAATATCATTTACGTTTCTTACTTAGAGTATATTTGAGTCGTTTACGGTGCATGTACTTATGTAATTTATTACAAGTTTGTTATGTAGCAGAGGGTAATATGGCAATCCTAATTTTCAATTGATCGTAAATGTTTTAGGTAAGGTCGAGGAAGGGAGAATTGAGAGGTGGGGCGAAGGTTGTTCCCATTACTCTTGAACAGGCAAGATTCTTTAGTATCTTACCTTTATCTATTCAATTTTGTTATACAGTTGGCTTTTTTATGTTTTACCTTCGGGGTTAGYGGAATACTGGAAATTTTCTCCTGAAATGTCGTTTAGAKGTTTGAGGATTTTCGTCTTATAATATTACTCCATGCTTAAGTGATATTTGGTTAATGTGGAATGCTTTTTATCATAATTGATTATGACAAAATAAATTTGAATAATATTTGGAATAGGGGTTGGTCTAGACTTGTCACACCTTATACTTGTAATTGTTGGGCAACAAAATACTTCTGCAGCAGGTATTTTGCATAGAACGGTTGACTCTTTTGAGCTCACATAGCATCAATTTCTGTTTGTTGAATGGTGCAAGGACTTATATTAAAACAAGATTCGCCAAAATGATTCTACCCTCACTTTTAGTTTGTCCATACTTTTTTTCTTCAAAATGGAATAGTAAAACATAGGAAACTCCTTATCCTTACCAAGTCCGACCYTYGGTTCTGGAAACAATACAAAATTCCTTTATTTATCATCTGTTTCCCTCTAAGAAGATATTGATCTTGCTACTTGTTTCTACTCCATCTTAGTTATGAGGGCTGGAATCAGAACTTTGTCCCAGGTCTTTTTGCCCCTCTTTTCATATAAAAGCACGTCAAAAATACCTGGATTTACCATGTATAGCTCAAGGCATCTGTGCTGCTTAGAGCAGCAACGAGAGAATTCTTGTTTCATTTGGGTATTCAATTAAACTCTCGTGTGCAAGGAGCTCGATGTGCCCAAAGGTTGAGTAGTTGCAAGATTTAAATGAGCTGATGAAAATATAGTTGGCGAGATCATCTCTTTAAATTTATGCATCCATTCTACAAGAGATGAGCCTTTCATTTGTCATGGAGATCTGTGCAATAAACTGTTAGACTGGTAAGGAGWTGAATATCTTTCTTCAAATTTGTGGTCCTAAAGGAAAGAATCGTTAGCAGGGAGGTTAATGTATTTACTTAAAAGAATTTTTTATACTGAACTGTAGTCTTCTGTTGCAAATATACCTTATTCATATGATTAGAGTTAGCTCTTTTATCTTTAGATTCTTTCTATATGTTGCATTTGGCTGAAATTTATTAACTTTTTCTTCTTTCTGCAGGTTTACATGTTGAAGGTTGAAGGCATTGCATTTAGGTTTTTACCTGATCCTGTCCAAATTAAAAATGCATTAGAGGTTGGTTCCTATTCTATTTCCCAGTTGAGGTTTTGATGGTGCTATTTTTCACACTCAAAAAATCACTCTTTGGTTTGCCTTGCTATCTCATTACTGTCATTTAAAGTAGCTCTCACGCTGCTGGTGGATTTTATAGTCCATTTTCWTACCTTGATGGGTCGCCTTCTCTCTCTCTCACAGAGACAAACTTTGCATTTTCACTATCCATCACAAGCTTAATACATTTTATTTACTCTCACATTACCTTTTTGCTAGCTAAAAGCTTCTGATGTCAAGAGTGGATTTGATGGAGTACCTGTTTTTCAGGTGTGTGCAATTCTCCTCAGGAGTTATTTAGCATCTTTTAAATGGTTATTTATAATGACATAACCTTGATACATTTACTGGTTTCTCCATGACAACAAGATTACATGCTAATCAAGAAGACCTAGTTCAATTAGATTTAATTGAAGAAATGTTGAAAGTTTGCAAATAAACKGAATAGAACCAATTAAACACCAACAGCTAATATTTTATCTTAAAATTTCTAACTACTCCTTCGCTAACAAATCTAGAAAGGGGATAGAGAAAAGTTCTCAAATCATTTTAAGTGCATAAGATAGTAACTTATTTTAATTAGCGCCAGTGCCCAAAAGTCAAGCTATACTTACCAACCTACAGGCCTTTGCCATAAATCAACTTCTTGTTTAAGTAATTCGCAAACTTGCTCATCTTAGCTTGCGAGGGAAAATAAAACCAATACCATATTCTACTTGCGCGTACCAATTAGGGTTTTCATTTGCTTTTCCCTCGGCCCTTGATTTAGCTATGTAAGACGGCAACCAAATAATCTTTATGCTAACAGCTTTAGATAGTCAGTAGTTGGTCCTCCTGCGGCCGCAACAAAATATAACTTTTAACTGCAAAATCTCCATGTAGTTTTCTTTTCACTTTCCAGCTTCCTAGCAGTAGTCCAGCGCCTCCAACATGTTTGTTCGCAATTCCTGCTATATCCTTTCAGCAATAATTGATCGTTATTTTGTCAAATTCATTCTGTATTTTGATACATTTCAAATTGATAATTTGAGGAGCAATGTTTTTCATCTAGCATCGCATTACTTCTTCTGCTACCACCACATTCTAAAAGCCTTAATAACTACATCAAGGCCTGCACGAAGATTTCTGGCTCGGGCAGAAAGACGGTTGCGGGGGGCGGCGACGGGGGGCCAACCTAAAATTTGTGCCTAAATTTGTGGATGAAATGGACATGAATGTTTATTAGTCTCAGGGAGTCGAATTTGGGTTTAGTCAAGTTCACTCTTATGTTTTTTTGGTTTGCCAAGTTTTCTAGTGATTGCATCTTATCACAGGATTCTTTCATTTTTTATTTGAGCATATTCATTGGTTTGCAGTCRGACCTTCTAGTGGTGAAGAGGAAAAACAAACGCTATTCTCCAATATACTTTCGGAAGGTATGTACGGAAATTCTATGCTTGACATCGCAGGACTCGGATTTTGAATACGCGGGTTAGATGTTTGCTTTTGATGATTGACACTACAGGAAGATATAGAAAAAGAGTTGTCAACGGTGTCAAGAGCTTCAAGAGGACCCAGTGTTTCTCAGCACATCTTGGTACCAATATCAGTCACCTTTCATTCCTATAACCTCTATATCCATTCATCAATGGTACAAAAATGCACTAAGAGAATCATCAGGACTGAAACCATTTAGTAGCTCATATTTTCTTTCTCCTTGCTGATTCTTGTACATGGATTTGGATTTCAGTTAGTTTTGTCTGATCCTAACTTYCAAGGTGTGGGTTAGCCATGAGGCAAAAATTTTTGTTATTGTTTCATGATTTTACATTTCCATAGTGATTGAAGTAGTTCTAGGATCCAAAACCATGTTGTGGAGGACTAAAATGAAGCATATTGTGCTTGCTCTTTTACTTAGAAAGAAAACCAAGTATTAGGGGTATGCCATAATCTTTATCTCATTTTGAGAATGTATTTGCTCTCTTTGTCTTACTTGACAGGTGGGGAGTTTGGAAGATGTTTTGAAGAAAATGGAGGTAACTGGCTCTTGGCATTGGAATTTCTAGAGCTATGCTGTTTTTGGCAAAATTCTTTTTTATGCTTTCTTGCAGATCAAGTGCACAACTATTTCTTTTTTATTTCATGATAATCGATTGGGTATTTTTATTCATTCTTCTGTTGGTACTAGACGAGTCAGAAGAATTCAGGCTGGGAAGATCTAATATTTATTCCACCGGGTAAAAGCCATTCGCAACACATCCAGGAAGTGGCAAAAGCATGAAATCTTGGATATAACTATTTAACGGAGGATGTTAAGCATGGAAACACACTGTCATGGTTCATGTTTCATTTGTCGAAGGTGATCAGCCTCAAAGATCAGTCATTTGCATCTATAACATATCTTTCACGCTTTGCATTTGTCACTTTTGTTGGAAGTATAATCTGTTAATCAAATGTGGTAACCTTGCAGAGAAACTTGAAGATATAGGGAAGAGATGCGATAGCAGTAGATARAATTTATAAGACCAACAAGTCTCGATGAGGATGGAGAAAATGTATCTGGCCACGAGCCTAAAATGACTKCTAGGCTGTTTGTAATAGTATTTGATTGGCTTTACTCATTTTTCCTTTTCCCCCTGGGCATGGTGCCCTCTGGGCCTTGGTGTTGCTGATCGAGTCGATGTACCTCTGTCTATTGCTTCAACTTTCTATGTTTTTTGTCCAAATTCGTAAAATCTTTTCCTTCTACTTCCCTATTAGTTCGTCCCGCATTTTCATGAAATATTTTCATTAAATCCATAGTTACTTAAATCATGTATTTGTCTTTTTGACAATATTTCAAGTAGGGGTTGAGGGACGAACCTTTGAGAAATTCAATCCCACCTTAGAACTTTTTCTATGAAGTAAAATATTCAATACCCAATAAAGATCATTAGAGGCTGACATRTATTCGAAGCTAGCAAAGAAAATATATAGACATTGGTTGCTTGCTCTGTAGGAGAAAAAAAGATCTTTATTGTTGCAAAGTTTCTCTGTCCTTGAGAGGAAAAAGAAAGAATGTTGAMCTTGCGTGCATTGCCGAAGAAATAAAATTGGTAGAGATGGTGGCACTAGTTTGGCATTGGTTCTTTCCATTTTAGGGCCCTTTAGCTGCAGGTCTCTATTCAAAGATCTGCAGCTGTCCTCCAATGCTTACCGGTTTATATAAAGGACTCTTCGTTCCATTTGGAGCTTGCCAACTCTTAATTTCTTTCACTTTCCACTTTTGAGAGATATCAATGTCAACTTTCAACAGTCACCGCGAATTAACTTTCAGTGTGCTTTTTCTTCTTGTACGCCATCTTGTGTTTGGTTTACTGTGACTACTCATGTAAGACGAACAATTTCTTTATGGACAACGGAGTCATGCCCCGAAGTGTTTGGGCGGTCCTTTGGGCAGGGTACTCAATTTCCTCATTTAGAGCGGAGGCTCTAATAGAGCCTCTCACATTGATACAACTCCACTAAATACGAGCATGGCTCCTCCCTTGGGAGCTCTATGAACGTCAAGAAACTCTGGCAAGCCTTTCTTTAATCATCAAAGGCGCAGCCCATCAAATTGTACCATCACTCGTTTGTGTACAGGATATGTTTAAACCATTTTTTCTTCTCCAGTGGCTTGGGCAACCATATAGTCAAAGTTTTTTAACCATATTGTTGCTCGTTGCTGACTTTGCGTATATGTAAATGCCCATGACGGGAGGAGATTTCATCCTAAGAGAAGCTATCCTTGCTCAAACTGTACAATAATTAGGCCTCATCTAGCAGGTGCATTGAACTTAAAGTATGATATTGCTTGTGTGTTTAGTGTCGCTCTTTTGTGTTGTTCTGTTTAAAGCTAAAAAGTAGCTTGTTTGAAATTGTTGGCCATCACGAGGGTCTTGCAACTAGTTAAAAGCTCATATTAAGAAGAAGAGAAAACATCTTCGCTTACGTCAAGGCTCAACTTATTTAGGATACAATTTGGGGCAGGATAATCTGTTGTTTGGATGAAGCAAAAGCGCGCAAGTTCTTGGTGTGTGGAGCTCCAAGGGAGAGAGCAAATGCAGGTAACATCCATGACGTTTGAGCCTTAGTTTCTATATCAGCTTGAGTGCTTCTATTAGCGTTTTATCGCGGCTTTATTGAGGATACTTGAGTAGCCATGTCGGAGGATCCATAAGCATTTTTTGTGCCTGACTCCATTGCCAAAAGAATATTCGATGTATGTCTTACATGAGTAGTCACTGCAAACCAAACGCAAGATGGGGCACAAGAAGAAGAAGCATAATGGAAATTGATTTGTGGTGGCTGTGTTGAGACTTGATTGGTAACTCTCAGAAGTGAAAGAGGGAAAGAAATTGAGAGTTGGTATGTATGTGATCAGAAGCAAGAAAAGAAGAGATCTTAAATGACCTCATGGCTTATGATTTCTCTTTACCGTCCGATTTTCATAGATGGTAGGATCTTGTATCAAAACAACAAATCATTAAAGCAAAAAATATATAATTTATCTCCTAATAATCTCATTTTGACAAGATTTGATTATCACAAACAACTTACCAATACTATTTTGTCATGATATAAGTTTGGTCCTGAGGAACACTTATTAGTATATATGTTGTGATTGTGCAACCAATATGCCTTAAAATATGTTTTATATGTTAAACGAGATCAATATTAAGGAATAGAAAGAATAATGAATACGATAGATTTGAGAAAACAAGTCTTGGTGGCCTTGAATACTTCAGCGAAGTATATATCAGACGGTTCTTTATAGTTCAATTATGTACAAGATTCACTTATGTTATATATTGATTTCAATATTTTGTTATATTATTTAATTTGTTAATATATATTAGTCAAATTTAAGAGAAGAGAATCGAAGTGTAATAAAACATATATACTCAAATATCTTTGAGAACTTGAGATATATGCTAATTTACACAACTACATATTTGATGCCTACAAACTATATAAGTTTTGATTTCTAGGCTGATAAGGACTTCTTCAAATCCATCAGTACTCATGTTGGACATTGGTAGCGTTGTTTGGAGGAGTATCAAGCAGCTTTGCATTGTTCATTTCATTATGGAAGAAGAATATGTGGGCGCTTGTAAGAGCAGCCAAAGAGGTGGTATGGCCGAGAAATAGATCCTTGTTAGACCTTGAGGTGGTTCTGTTGTAACTCATGCCATCAGTTTACGCTGTAAAAGAGTTACGTAGCCATTAATGTGGTAAACACATCGACGAAAATACTCTTAATCAAAAAAATCATTTAGTGAGGAGTTATGACCATCCCTAAGATTTCTTCGGAAGATAATTTTGCTTTGAGGTTTGCATGAGAAACATGAGTTTACTTAACATGTACCATCTACTTTAGCAGTATTGTGCCCGTTGAGTAAATTTAAGTTTTATTCTTGAAGTTTATTTTAAATAAAATATAGTGATATTACTGCAGATATGAAACTAATGAATTCAATATGGAGCTTCCATTCATCCACAGATTTTATTTAGATGTTACAAATTAATTGTTTATTTGTTAAACATAAAAAGAATATTTAATTTATAATTCATTTCGAAACTACTTACTCACCATTGATAAAGAAAATTGGAGAATTTATTTTGACAATGTCATCTTAATTATAATTAAGTATGTATTTTCTAAATTACAGACATTTGATATATAATTCAGTTCGACATTAAAGATTCACGGTTAGTAAATAAAGTAGGTTTATTTTAATAGGATGGTTTTAATTGCCTCGAGGTTTGTATTTATCTTTAGTAAAATAATTAAGAATATGTTTTGAATATACATGAGTTATATATGAAATGAACGGAGGATGTAATTATTGTGTCCGGTAATTTGAGTAAGACTAAGTCCTATTTGATAATTAAGAACTTATTAAATTAAGATCATATTTAATAACTCTCATGTTTAATAACTAAATTTACTACTTAATTGAACGAATTAAGAGCTTATTAAATTAAAATTATTTGATAATATACTTTTACAATGTCTCAATTCTTTCAATAAATCTTAAATGATGATATTCTGATTTAATATATTAACACTATCAAATTCAGTATCTAGAATCAAACGTACAAAGTGAATTTCAAGTAAAATTTTCACGATTAATAAATTCAGCTACTTTTCAGATTCCATACTKCAATTTTATCAAACGGGATCTCAATTTAGCACTTAAAACAAAATAAATTAAGAGTTTATAAAATTAATGTTTGATAATATAATTTTATAATGTATTAATATATTCTTTCTATCAATTTTAAATGGATTTAAAGTAAAATTTCAATATTTATAAATTATGTTACTTTTCAAATTTTATACTTCAAATTCAGTTTTATCAGATGATTAGTAGAATAGAATATGTTTCATAGATTAGTTCGACTGATCAAGATTTGAGGTCAGATTTAACTTAATTTAATTGGATCTGATCGAGTCAATTTGTTGATCAAATTCAATTTTCCAATATCTATCTGATAGGATTCTTGAGATACCCTTCAACCACGGTGGGGTATGATTGAAGAATGGAAAATTTTCTAATAGAAAAAGAATTGGGAAGAAATYTTATAGCTACCAATTCCTCGTTCCTAACAGGGGAAAGGTTTAACTAAAAGGTATCCAAAGAAGATATGCTATCCATCATTCTTTTTGTAGATATATGGAAAAGCGTTATGAGGGATGATTATCAAGGATAATTTATTGGCTTCTGTGTTTCTATAAGATTCAATATTTTGACATTAATCCTCTCTCTGTCTTATTTGACAGTTGGGGAGTTTGGAAGATAGCTTTGAAGAAAACTGAGTTTAGTGGCTCTGAGGCAGTGCTGCTGTTTTAGGCCAAGATTTTAGAGAAGTTGTGGTAGGAAAGACATAAATCAACTGCGGTAGAAGAATGAGAAGGAGGATTCAGCGCCTTCCCTCCCCTCCCCCCCCACACCCACCCCCCTCCTTCCTGATATAGGCAACGGGGTCTTGGAGTTGTATGTTGGATATGAACCCGAACTAATTTCACATTAGGTAGAGTTAGTATTGAACTTAAGTTTGTAATGATGCTCCAATTTTCTTATTATGGTGATGCTTAGTAAAAGTTTTTGTGTTATTTAAGTTTGTTYAATGTTTTAATCTTCTKGTTGTTTGGCCATCAATAGTGAGTTAATAAGTTGTTTTAGATCTGGAAAGTATTTAAGATCATAGATCTAGCTTGAACAAGGTGGGTTTAGTTATATTTTTTAATTTTTGAAGACTAAAGAAGATTTATTTATTCGGCAATTTCTACCCGTGCGGCCTGAAGAACCTCAGGGGGCAATGCTGCAAACCAGGTTACAGAACTACTCAAGCTACTACCTCTCTTTGCAAAAAAGGTGGGCAGGTTTATTAACTAATCGAGGGGGCAAAACAATAGAAGTACATCCTATCTCACCAGCTAGGCGCCTAACTTCATGAACTAAGTGCCGTAAGGGAGAGAAATCTGATTCTTTTTCCACCAGTTCCTTCACCACCAGTTGACAATCTGACACCATGTTGAACTGGGTAAGCTGCAATTCCGCTGCCAGCTTAAGACCATGCCATACAACAAGCAATTCCGCATGTTCCGAACCATAATATCCTCAATGGCCCCTGCCTTCGTGCCAACAATATACCCCTGTGGATCCCTAGTTATGGCTCCAAACCCATAGATCCCTCCTTCCATGCAGTCATCTACATTAGTCTTGAAATCACCCCCGCGCCTAGCACCGAGGAAGATGTCGATCAGCTATCTCCCCTATCCTGTTCTGCATGCATGTCCTTTTGGTACTCCTTCAAAAGGCCAAAACCTAGTCCTGCCACCTCCTCTGCTGTTACTCTACCATCCACAAAAACTCTCTTATTCCTATCCAACCATATGCGCCACATCACCGTAGCAACAACATCCAAACACTCTTCATCAACCTGTCCTCAGCGAGTATCAACCTGGAGCTTACGTCCTTAATGGAAACTTGCCACCAGCTTGCACCCATCGCAGGTCAAGCCCAACATCCTTCCATACCCTCTGCGCATAATGACACAGTAACAGAAGATGTAACTCTGTTCCAGCTTCTCCACAGCACAACGAACAGCAGGTTGGATCAACAGGAAACCTGTGCAGCAACACATTTCTAGTAGCCACCGCACCACTACAGAACCTCCATATCCATGTATAGACCTTTGAGGGCACCTCTAAACTCCATATTCTTCACCATGAGAACCCTTAGGAGGCCAAGGAAGATTCTTGTGCAATGTCATAACTTCTACACTGATCTAGGAAACTCTACCAACCCTATAAGCCGAATTCACTGTAAACACACCATTGTGCTCACAATGCCACATCTATATATCCTCACATTGTTCCATTGGCAATGGCACCTTGAGACCTCCTCAACATCCCTAGGCAACAGCATGCGGAGAAGGAGAAATCAATTCGCACACCCTCATATCATTTGGAAAAACAGATTATGGGATATAAGCTTAAAGTCATATGGAGTAAGCCATGGATGGTTCCAGAACTGGATTTTTGCCTCATTTCCGACCCTTGCATCAATAAACCCCTCCTTTTTCCCATATGACTCTCCAAATGTATGATGCACCCCGCCCAACCCTAGCAGATAAATATCACTATTACCAAAGTACTTGGCTTTGAGCACCCTTCGCATCAGTGAATCAGGGCTTTTACCTTGAAAAATTCATGGGTATCCAAACTCCGAATTTCAATCACATTGTGAGAAGAAACAGTTGTGACTTTGAAGGGTCCCAACCAACGAAATTTCAGCTTATCAGGCATGACTTGAGTTAGGAATTAAAGATGAGTACCTTTTGGCTTACTTCAAATTGTTTGTGCTGCAAGAGTTGGTCAAGGAATAATTTTGTCCATTCCTTGTAAAGTCTAGTATTATCATACGCCTCCAATCGAATTTATTCGAGTTCTTGGAGTTATAATTTATTTCACTCCCGGGTCTTTAGTATTCATGTTACGTTACTATACTGCTCAAAACGCACAATGTTCAATCTCAATAGGTAAATGACACAACTTACCAAAAACCAATCGGTGTGGAGACATTCTGCTTGGGATTTTGTAGGACGTCTAGTATTCCCAAAGAGCATCATCTAAGTACAGACTCCAATCCTTGAGGTTGGGGTTCACTATTTTCTCCAAGATACTCTTGATTTTTGATACAGTCACATTTTACATTATGTTTATCCTTTGTTTAAGTTATTTCTTCTCGAGTTTTCTATATTATTTACTTTGTATCACACTAGTTTTTGTTTGAAATGATTAATTGCAGGGTGTTCATCTTAAATACAAGAAAATGGGCAAAAAGATCTGTTGTAGAAGAACTTAAAGAGGTCAAACAACTAATTCAGAGGAGTTTGGGGTCAAAACGCAATTTCTAGAAGGTGTAAAATCGTGAAAAATTGACTAAGTATGGGACTGYACTAATCAGGTGCCGATTTAGCCTTGAACTGGCATTGGCTTGAAGACTATTTTTATGCTTTATTTTTCAGAACCAAACCGGCATCGGTTTAGACTAGATCAGGGGCCGATTTCAGCTCAATCAGGCACCGGTCATACCATTTTTAGGGTTTTTTATGTTCATCTATAAATAGTGAATCTTATGGTCGATTTCGGAGAGTTTTTGTGGAGTGAACCGCTCTTTTGTCATAGTTTTAGAGTAGTTTTAATAAGACACCCCCAAACCTAAGTATTGCTAGTCCTTGAGCAATAATGAAAGAGAAAGGAAACATAGAATCATCTACATTGAATAATGCTTAAGAGAGATCAACATTAGATTCCTCATGCATGAATAAGTGTTTTGGTTACCTCAAGCAAGTGTGTGGTAATGAACCATGACCAACTATATACCAAGAATACAAGTTATTCCAACTCGATACAAAAGACTAATGTGATTTCAATATATGTTCAGCAGACTTCTCTTCCACATCAAATATTGAATTCCCCAAATTAGAAATAAAAATGAATATGTGGAAATCAGGTTGGTAGTAGGGGTTAAAAGTTTTGGTGCAGCCTTAGTAAGCTGGCTCGTGTATTTTTTTTTTTTTTAAAACAATCTTTGGTCTATAATGTCACAAGAACTGTTTGAACAAAAATCAAATATTTGTGATGAAGGTTCCCGACTACTAGGTCCAAGTCACAAAAACAAGAGTTGCTATGCATACTTGTACCTAATATCGCTTTTTGACACAAAATTACACATGAGTAACCTGCATAACTCTGGTTACTCAGCAATTAGGGCATTAGAGTAGTTATTGTAGTGCAATAGTAAATTAACAGGTCATAACAAAGGATACCCCCAAACCTGTTCGAAATTTTATGTCCAAAAAATTTCTGCCCATTTCTAACACTATAAGGGATTTTCTCAATCTAGTTTCAAAGTAATTTATAAACGCAATTGAAATCACATTTTTGTCCTTAAAAGAGTGGAATATGYARGTATTTATCAACAACAGTTAAGGGATGGCCATACATAGCACTTGAAATCTTGAGGGATTACTCATACTTAATCAACATTTGGTTTAAGGAGGAAATTAACGTGAAATACATCCTCAGAATTGTGAACAAGATTCTAACAATGAGCCACGTTCAACATTTTAGGAGAATTTTAATATAGGGAGGCAATAAACTCAGTGTTGGAGGTTGGCTCCAACAATGCATGTATGGCATCCGAGTATAGCATTAAACAACAAAGGTGGGGGAAATAATATATACAATGAATGCTACAGATGGGCTTCATCACTAAATGGGCTGCAGCATTACACAAAACAACGTTTAATCATATACATGCCCTCAAAATATACCAATTAAACTGACCATATGCCAGAATGACACCAACTAACAATATTCTGGCAAAAAAAGCAAAATAAGAGGGAACATCCCAAAATAGATAAACTAATTCTATAACAAAAATATAATTCAATCTAATGATTGTTGTCCAAAATAGTTTAAACAAACAATCCCAAAAGTTATATTGAACTACCATTAACCAAAGCATTAAAAATAAAAAATTGTTCAGCAGCTTCAAACTAAAGGCGTGCATCCTAAAACAAAATATCAATTCACAAAAACTGAATTAAATATTTCCAAAAGCAATAATAATTAAAATTTGAACTATACTTCCCTAGTCAGCATCCTCACTATCATCCTCTCCATCTTTCTTATTCTTCATGCGAAGGCAAGAGTGGTTTATAGACTCTCTTTATAACAAGTGATTCAAACTATTTCCTTTGTTTCAAAATGAGATCTCTTGGACTTTCACTTTCAGCTGGTAGTTGTGCATCTTCTGCTCAAGAATTATTTTGCAATTTCAAATTTGCAACTTTGCTTCATGCTATAGAATTTGCATTTTGTAAAAATTTTCAGTCACTAAAGAATCACCATCAATGAAATAGTTACTCTTTCAACTTTATTGAGGGAACTTCATAGCTTGAGCACGTTAAATGTCACCTCTTATTCATTACTCTCATGTCAACCTCTCCTTTTTGTACATCAATCAAGGCTCTCTCGATTGCTAAAAATTGTCTCCCAAGAATAACGGGAACTTTCTTGTCCTCCTCATAGTTAAGTACAATGAAGTCAACGGAAAAGATGAACTTATCAACTTTCACCAAGACGTCCTCAATCTTTCCCTCGAGATAGACAAAAGATCTGTCAACTAGCTGAAGAGTTACGATGGTTTGTCCGGCTTCTCCCACTCCAAGCTTCCTAAACAATGACATGGGCATCAGATTGATACTAACACCAAGGTCACATAAAGCTCTCCCACTATAAGTACTTCCAATTGTACAGGGATAGTAAAGCTACCGGGATCTTTTAACTTCTGAGGTTACTTATTCTGTAATATAGAGCTGAACTTTTTAGTTAATGCCACAATCTCATAGTCCCCCAATCTCCTTTTCTTGGTCAAGATGTCCTTCATGAATTTCATATAATTAGGTATTTATTCAAAAGCCTCTAAGTGGAATACTAATATGAAGTTGCTTCAAGACATCTAGAAATTTTTTGAACTGCTTATCTTCTTGCTTTTTCTGAAATCACTGAGGAAATGGAAACTTTTGATGGACTGGTTGTAGTTTTGTCCTCTTTGGTGACGATGCTACAGCATCAGAATTTTCTTCATTAACCTGCGATGCTGCAGCACTAATTCCAATTTGCTTTGGACTAATGTCAATCACAATTTCAGCCTCTTTTTGACTTTCTTTGTCTTTTCTTTCCCTTGAAACTTTATTTTGTTGGTAAGGTTCACTCAACTCTTTACCACTTTTCAAGGTAATATCCTTGCAATGCTCTTTTCCATCTCTCATAGGAGTTTTTGTATCACTAGGAAGAGTACCATAGGGTCTATTGTTCAAAGCATTTGCAAGTTGTCCCATTTGGTTCTCCAAATTCYTGAGTGATATAGTGTAGCTTTGAATAATTGCATCTTATCTTTGAGCGATTGCATCTTGTTTCTTAGTATCTTTTTCACTCTTTGCCATAAATTCTTTGAGAATCCTTTCAAGAGAGCTGTTTTGATTACTAGGCTACCCTCTTTTTTGCTGACTTTGTTGTTGAAATTCAAGTGGTCCAGGAGGTATAAATTGCTGACCTTGTAATTGGTTACTACCTTGGCCTCTCCATGAAAAATTAGGATGATTTTTCCATCCCGGATTGTATRTATTGGAGTAGGGATTGTTATTCTTGTTGAATCATCCACCCACATAACATACAGATTCTGGATTCTCTCAAAAGAATATCCCTCTCCACAATATACACAAGAAAGCAATGAGGATAAGGGCATATACGTGCATTGACCTCAACATATTAGAAATAGAAGTTACTTCAGTTGCTAGAGAAGACACTGCATCAATCTCATGGATTCCTACCACTTCCTTTCTGTAAAAATGTTTCTGGCTGCTAGCCACTGGAAGCTATTGTTGGCAATCCTCTCTAATATCTCAAAAGCTTCATTATATGACTTGTCAAGCAATGCTCCATTGGCTGAGGCATATACTATATTGCGATATTGGGAGCTTAATCCATTGTAGAAAGTCTCCATTTGGATCCAATTAGGGATCCCATGATGTGAAAATTTCCTCAAAAGCTCCTAAAACCTCTCTCATGCCTCATAAGAATTCTCATCACTATGTTGTTGAAATGTTGTAATGTCATTTCGAAACTTGGCATTCTTAGTTGGAGGAGAGTATTTGAACAACTGSYAGATCACTCCATGAAGTWACAGAATGAGRGGGTAGTGTATTTAGCCCATCTCTAGCTCTATTCCTTAATGAATATGGAAAAAGTTTGACTTTAAGATCTTCTTGGCTGACACCTCACTCACTTCTAAAAATAGACGGATATAATGATGAGGGTCCTCTGTAGCCATTTCACTAAATTTTCCCACTGTCTGAAGCATCTGAAACATGACCATCTTTAGCTCAAAATGTTAAGCTTGAATAAGAGGTCTCACTATGCCTGGCTGAAGATTATCTAGCATAGGTACAGCATAACCCCTAATGGATCTGTTCCTGTCATTAGCCATACTTCCACCATTTCTTTCTGCATTTAATCTGGTAGTCATTGCTACAGCGTTATGCTCTGCAGCCATTACTGCAGTGTTCCCTACAGCATTGAGTTCTGCGCCCATACCCGATAAATTTCCTTGTTCTCTTTTACCCATTTCTCTTCTTCTTTTACTAGCATTCGCACGTTGTTTTCTTCTCCTAGAGCGAAAAGTTCTTTCGGATTCAAGATCAAAGGGATATGTGTTGTCCCCTTCGAACACCATGGGAGAAAATTTAACTGTCAAGAACAAGAATAAAGAACAAGAATATAAAATAGGAATAAGAATAATAAAAGCAATAGAAATTCAAATATCATTCAAACATAAAATAGTCCCCGGCAATGGCGCTAAAAACTTGATAAACAAAATTGCATACACAATAAAGCTTCACTCATGCAAGTATACAAATGCCCTATGTCAGTACAAATGCCGTAGGCCTTAACCTCTTGTTATTTTTCTATAACATGATCTTTCACTAAAGCAATTAGTGCAGCCATTTGTTATTTAAGTGAAGAAATATTTACCTCATTCACCTTTTTGTAAACCTCTTGCCTTGCTCCAAATTGTCGAGTATTGGCTGTTCTTTTGGTGTCTTATTTACTAAGGCTCCTCCATTGGCTGCATTAGTCATGTTCTTGTCCATAAAAGAAAAACCTTCATAGAAATACTGCAATAATAATTGTTAAGGTATTTCAGGTTGTGGAAAACCAAAACATAATTGCTTAAACCTCTATCAATACTCATGCAAAAATTTCTTATTKGTTTGCCTTATCCTATAAACTTCTTTCCTAATATTCGCAGCCCTAGAAGTTGGAATATATTTTTCCAAAAGTTGTTTTTGTAAAGTACCCCAATCCCTATTGTACCAGAAGGTAAATAAAACAACCAATCCTAAGCCTAATCAGCCAGAGACAAGGGAAAACCTATCAGTCTAATTTGGTCTTCAGTCATCCCTTGGGGTTGCATGGTGGAGCAAACCACATAAAGTTCCTTCAGATACTTGTGTGGATCTTCACCTGTCAAACCATGAAATTTTGGGTGAAATTTTGGGAGTAAGTGAATTAGGTCAGATTTTAATTCAAAATTAGTAATTGTGGTAGGAAATTGATGCATAGCCCACTCTCTTAGAGTCCTTTGGACTGCCATGGTTGCTTCTCTTGGTCTTGGTATCCATTTCTTGAGTAAGAACTACTTCTTGACTTGTATTCTCCCCTCTATGTTCACTTTCGGAATCTGATGAATCTTCAGGCACTTCTACCGTAGAGGTTGAAGTGGCTACTCGTTTCTGCGTTGTAAAGTAATTTATATGTACAAGAAGAATGAAGCAACATACACCAGTGAAAAACAACATCTAGAGAAACAATAATTGAAAGAAATAACTACTTAAAATCATAATCGCTGGCAATGGCACCAAAATTTGGTGTGTTGTTAAACTACCAAATATAATAAACATAATCTCAATGGAAAAATATCATATAATGGAGGTCATCTCCTGAAGGAATCAGCGAGTCAATTGCTATCAGATAAAATACGAACAATGGGGGGTTTGGAAACTAACAATTATTCTAAAGCAAGCATATCACAAAAATATCAAGAAATAGCAAATAAGAGTTTAGAAAATAATATATCAGAAAGATCCGATTAAAGCCACTAATTCCATCTTGATTCTATTCAATCGATCACAGATCAAAGATAACTTGATTACTATAAATAATCTGGTTATAGTTGTTTGTGACACCCGCTAATAGCTAATCCTTCCTTAAGTGTTGATAACATTAAAAGAACACTTTATTAATTATTCTCCCATCGATAGACAACCTTAGAGATAGCTCCTAAGATTTAATGTATCGACAGCACTAAAAACTAGAGAGACCCAATTCATATTCAACAAATTTAGATGCTAATTTGTTCTAGATTAGATTATTCACTGTCATGACAAGCATAAACCCATTAATTTACCACTAACTTAAACCTAACAAATAATTGTGGATTTGAAGGTTTAACTGATTATAAAGTAAAGAGTTTAATCAAATAATGGTACCAAATTATCGACTAAACTGAATACCTGAACTTTTTGAAAAGTAGAGAGAGAATAAATACTTACAAATAATAAAAATGAATCAACAATTAGATCTCACGATTTTTCTTTAATTAAGGCTTCTTAGTGCTTCAACCGGAATAAAAGAACTTACAACATAGTCACGGAGGAAAAAGCAATAGTTTGTAAAATAAACCTAGAATGATAAATGATTGTGGGTTTATCCTATATAAATAGGATTAGGAAATTCACAAATCTTAAAATGTCTTAATTTCCTAATAATAATTAAGATATCTTAATGTTTAAGGAAATAAGTATTTATCAAATCTAACTCGTAAATTACATGGGATACATATCCTAGAATACTCCCAAAATAATAGGGGATCTTCAAAAGAGATGTTGAAGGTGGATCACATCCCCTAAAATTCATCCATGCTATATGCCCACGTGGTAAGTTACGTGCTTTCTAGTTTTAGCCCTCAAAAAACACACAAGTTGCCTTCTTTTCACAAACTTTCCTCCCAAGAGTCCTAATATGATAAAGATCCAATAAAAATCATAATTAGTGCAGTAGACATAACCATAATCAATTAAATATCCCACAAATATCACACTAAAAATGGACTCTATCAAAGTCAAAGTTTCTACCCTTAGCAATCTTCATCTAATAGGCCATATTTACCTGCTAGTTACTATTCCATGAGTAAAAAGGAGAAATCAAGACTTTGTCATGTATTGAAGAAGGTGAAATTTTCAAATGGCTATGCATCTAATATTTCTAGGTCTATGCACTTTAAACAACCTAACCAGCTGGTCTTAAAAGTCATGACAATCATATTCTTATGCAACAATTGTTTCCATTGGCTTTGAAAAAACTTCTTGTGAAATCATCACTATTCAAATTTTGTAAGCTTTTCAAAGAATTGTATGCTAAGGTTCTCGAGCCTCATGAATAGAAAAGCTTGATGTGGAAATTGTCAGAAATACTAAGTTGAGACGATCTTTCCACCATCATTTTTTGATATAATAGTTCATTTGTCTATCCACTTGGCCAATGAAGGCAAAAATGGCGAGGGCCAGTTTATTACTGATGGATGTATCCAATAGAGAAGTAAAACTTATGCTCTCTTATATAATCAATTTTCTCTTCATTTTTTCCTTTAGTTGCTAACTTATAACACATTGTGGTAACTACGCGTACTTCCTACAAAATATAAGTCTACTTGGCTCCAAGCTAAAGTCCTTATGTCTGTAATAGAAGTAAGACATGAGCATTGCATTGCAAAAGGTTATATAGAAAGAAAGGATGTTTTAAAATTCTGCTCTTTATATTTATAATGATGAAGTGGAGACCAAATTTAACAAGGTTAGTAAGGAATTGGGATGCCTTTGATATTGGTGACATGCAAGGACTAGAAATCTTCTACAAAAAGGCTATCTATTTGGAAGTGGAGATGCTAACGTGCCTTGATATCGAAATGTTAACAAAGGCCACATCAATATATATCTTGTTCTCAATTGTAATACTTTGAATTCCTTCATTAGGTAAAGTTTCTATTATGTCATAATCTAATGGTAACTTCAATTTTATTATTGTGTTCAATCATTTAACATAGAATGGCTAAAATTGCAGCAGTAACACACATAGCAAGGTCTCCAACAACAATATCCACGTATAGAACCGAAGGCATGAACTAGAATTGTGTTTCATAATGAAAGCATTTGCCACTTGGTTTTCTAGCCATATAAGTAGTCATTATATAATAATCATTATCCTATTTTAAGTAGACACTCGTTTGTAAACTAACATAAAACAATTTTTTATAGGTTCAATAATTATGCATACTTGGTGATGAATCCATTCTAAATAATTTAAATCTCTTTGACTAAGGTCCTGGAGAAGTGGGAAAAGAGTTTGAGAAGCATGGTTTGTAAATTTGCTTTATTTCATAACCAAGACGTCAGAAAGGAAAGGAGACACAGAATAATGGAATCAATGTAATGGCTGGAAACATCTAATTATTCAAGTAATAGGGATGAAATTCAAATTTTCAGTGATGTCACATATTATGGAGTACTAAAGAACATCATCGGAATTAGACTATACTCGGGAACAACAAAAGAAACAAATTGTATTATTTGGTGTGATTGTGTTTCAGAGGTGGGAAAACGAATCAGAAAGAACAAGATGGGTTTTTAATATTGTGAATGTCACAATGTAAGGTGTCAAAATCGCGGAATTCAAAAGGAAAAGAAAACAAAAGCAATGTGGGGGGTTTTTTTTTTAATTGGGTTTTTGGGGAAAATTTCTCCTAACAATGTTTAAAAAGTTTTTGCGTCCCCCATACAATAAGCCCCCCTTCTTTCCCACCTTTTTATTAGGGCCCCGGTAAAAGCCCCCCTTTCTTTATGTACAAGAAACCCGTTGAACGAAAGGAAGTGGATGGGGGCCAAAAAAATAAAGGTTGTTTTTACGAAACAACTTCAAGGGGTTTTAATGGCCCCCCACTGGGATTGGGGGGGTGAAAAAAAAAAAAAATTGATTTTTTTAAGTTTTTTAGTTGCATTAATTGTTAAACCAAGCCCAACTATGAAAAAAGGTTTTTGGGGTTGCCCGATGCCCCTTATTTTTTTTTCCTTGTCAAGTTGCCCTAAACTCCCCTTTTTTGGATTTTTATCTTTGTTCTCCCCAAACCCCCCAAAGTTTTGCCCAAACAAGGGGTTCCCCAAACTTTTCCTTCTGAGTGGGGGGGGAAAAATTAAACCCCTTTTATTTTTGGGGGGGGAAGCCCTTTTCCCCCTTTTGAAAAAATTTTCTGGGGTTTCCCCCCCCGGTTTTTTTCTTTTTTCATAATATACTGATATATTTCTAAACATCAAAGGGAAAATGATTCCCCGTTTGCCCCCCCCGCCAAAAAAGAAAGAAAATTGGAAGGGGTTTTTTTTTTTTTTTTTTGAGAAAAGACCCCCACTCTTAGAATACCTTCTTTATTATAGAATGGAATTTAAAAAAAAAGCTGGTAAACAAAAGGGGAAAAAAAAATTCCTAAAAAGAAAAAAATTTTCCACAAAAACGTGAGAAAACCAAACATAGAGAAAAAAAAAATTACCCCACGTCGAAAAAGAAATAATCCCCCACAACCGCAAACCGAGAAATTTGTTTTACGCTGGTTTTTTCGACCCATTTTTTTTGCCCCCCCCACTACCAATTCCCCCCTGGGGAGTTTTTGCCCAAAAGAAGAAAATTTTTTTTTCCCCCCCCCCCCCCCACTATATCCCAAGAGAAAAACAAAGGGGGCCCGCAAAACTAGGGGTTTAATAAGTACCATTTTTTATCCTCTTCCTCTTATTAAAAATCAACCACCATAAAAACAAAACCCCAATTCCCCTTTTCATCTCGAACCCCCTACAATTTTTTTCGACATATCATCCTTTGGCCAACAGAAAATATAACCCAATTGGGCCCCCCCCCTTAGCCAAAAAACTGGGGGGCCCCCAAAAACTTGTCCCCCCCCACCCAGCCCCCAAGCCCCTTGCCCCTCCCCATGGGAACCCCCCCCTAAGGTTTTTTTTCCCTTAATGGGGAATATTCTCCCGGTTTTTTTAAAAACATTAAATCAATGAAAAACAAATGGTTTTTTTATTTAATAACTAAGGCCCCACCCTTTTCCCAGCCCCCAAATCTTTTGTTGGGGGGTTGGGGGGGGAAGATCGGAAATTTTCCCCGTCCAACTACAAATTCAAAACCCTTGTTTAAAAAAAGCCTTAAGCCCTTCCCCGGCAAATTTTTGGGGAGTTCCCCCCCCCCGAAGGGGGACCCCGGATTTTTTTTCCCATCCCCAACCCCCTGGGAATTTCAAACCATTAAAAACTAGGGCCGCCTTTTTCCGCCGAACAAAAAACCCCAAAACAAAGCCTCCCAACTCGCAAGTAATAAGGGGACCAGACCTTTTAAAAGGGGTTTTTTTTTTTTGGGAAAAAACATTCGGGTTTGGGGGATTTAAGGATTGAAAAAAAGAAAAAATCCAGATTTGGAAAAACAATGGGGTATTTATAAGAAAACTTAAATATAGGGAAAAGGGGCCCCCCCCTTAAATCCTAGACCCCCCCTCCCAATCCCTAAATCCAGCACCTTTCCCCATTTTTCTTTAATTTGAAATATAACAATACAATTAAAGAACCCCCCAAAGAATTTTTTACAGGGGGGCGCAACCAGGGGGGGAAGGGGTTTTGATCCCCCCCCCCTGAAAAAATAAAGAGGGTAAACGGGGCTCCAAGGGGGGGGGGAAGAACAGAGAATAAAGGGCGAGGGGGGGTTTGGGGGGGGCCAAGGGTTTGGGGAATGCCCGTTGGTTTGCAATTCAAATAAGGGCGGCGGGTTTTTTAGAAAGAAGTTTAGGGGGGGGTTTTGAAGGAGGTGGGGAATTTTGGGCCCTTTTCCGGGCCCCCCGCAGGGGGGGGAATTTTAAAAAATATGTCCCCTATTTTTTCCCCATTCCACGAAACACAAGGGGATAAATGTTGGGGTTGGGGGGAGGGAAGAATTAGGGAAATTGGAAAATTCAAGTTTTTTTACATTTTTGGGGATATATTCGTGACCTTTATCCTGTCCAATCAGTTTTTGGGGGGGGAAAAAAATCCTGGGGAAAGAAGATTTTTGGCCAAATGGGGGGGGGTTTTAAAATGAAGGCCCCCTTGGTTTTGTTTGGTGGTGGGGGGGGCAAAAATGGGGTGGGCAAGCCGCTTTAGAATTCTGAATGGGTAAAAACACGGGCTGGGGGGGGTGACAAAAAGATTTCCCCATGTGGCCTAATTTGGGAAAAAATTGGGGAAAAAAAATCCTACGTGTTGCCAGAAGGTTTTTTTGGTGGTTTTAAATTTTTTTTATGGGCAGGCCAAAAAGGGGTTGGGTTGCGAAACCCTTGGTGGGGAAAATTAGTATGGCCATGCGAAATTTTAAGGCACCGGAAAAAAAGGAAAAAATGGGGGTGCCCCTTTTTTTCATTGTGGGGGATTTCTCCCTTTTTAGCCCAATATCCTAGGTTTTTCCCCCCCCCGGATTTTTTTTTGTAAAAAAGGGAGGAAATTAAATCCAAAATGTATGGGCGGGTTCCCTAGGGGGGAAATACTTGGAAATTGAATTGGGATTTATAGGTTTTGAGGAAAAAAAAATTAATTGGAAAACCCCCATTTAATTACCCCCCTTTACCCTAAGGGGGTAAAAAAAAAAAATCCCAAATTTTAAGGGTTGGGGGACGGGAAAATTTCGGGGCGCATTTAGTTCCCCCCCCTATGGCCCCGCCAAAATTATTTATGGGGTTATAAGAAAATTGTGGGGGGGGAAAAAAAATGAAATTTACTGGGCGCAGGCGTCTCCCCGGTGGCGGGGCTTTTGTTTTTTCTCCCTCCCCCATGGGGGGGGCAAAATCCAATTAAAACACATCAAAGTTATTTTCGTTTTTTTTTAAGGACAATTTGATTATCATCGGTAAATGCATCTATTAGCATTTGAAGCCATTTTTTCACCTCACTGGATTTAGCAAAATGGAGAGGGGGCGAGTTGAGGAAAAAAAACACATGGGTTTTGTAAATAAGCAGCGAAGCAAAAGCCGCAAAACCTACTTGATAAGAAAGTTAGAATTGGGGTTTTTTTTTTATTTTTTTTACAATGGATGTTTTTATTGGTCCCCCAAAACAGCTGGGAAATTGGGGCACCCAGAAATTTGGATATTAAGAAGTTTTTTGGATAATGTTGGTGGGGGTTCGCGCACAGTGGGTTCCTTCCAGGTAAATTGGGTTTTCATGGAGGCCCCTTTACTAGTAGTGTTTTCACGCCTGGTAGGGGGGGCCCTTCCACCACCCAAGGTTGACTTTTTTTATAGGCCGCCTTCCTTTGTTGGTGGTGTTAAGAGAAGGCTTCTCCAGGGCAAAAACTTTTCTTCAGGCAAGGCGGCATATACAAATGGATTTAGGGGCTCGCTTAAAGGGGCTAAGAAATGGGGCAGGTAAATTGGGGGCCTCAGCGCTTCTGCATTTTATTCTTTTGGGCCCGGCCGGACGAATAAAGCCCTCCCTCTTTTGTTTTGGCAAGGCGTCCAGCCTTCCTTTAAATTGGCAAAGGGCCCCAACTAAGGCGGTGCCGGCTAGAAAAGGG
>MEJB01000017.1:6844512-6968359 GCA_001752375.1 Rhazya stricta
AAACGAGAGAGATATTCTCTACCAGAATTCTAGCTCGATTGTAAAGAGAGATATCACCCTATCGTCCTAGGGATTACTGAATGATGGGATAGGGGTTGAGGCAGATTAATGGAACATTTATTACCCTTATTCTAAGGTAAATATCCAATAAAGGTGGACCGAATTTCGGGGCATTAGATTATGCAATCTATTGTATAAGATTGTGGGGAAAATGATTTACATGGCAAGCTCCCGTGTGGCTTTGTCCCTCCATGATCGACAAAACACAAAGTAATTTCGTTAGGACAAATTGGATCATCGGTATCGCCATCATTACCATTTGAAGCATTCCACCTGATTTACAAAGGGGAGAGGCCGAGTGAGACACATGGTGTAAGCCACGATATGATCAAAACCTATGATAGAGTAGAATGGGGTTATTTACAATGGATGTTGGTCAAACTGGGAATGCCGGGCAGATTGGCAGAAGTGATAATGTGGTGTGCGCACAGTGTTTCCTTCCAGGTATTGGTCAATGAGGCCCCTACTAGAGTGTTTCACCCTGGTAGGGGGCTCCGCCAAGGTGACTTTTATAGCCCCTTCTCTTTGTGGTGTGCAGAGAAGGCTTCTCAGCACTTCTTCAGCAAGCATACATGGATAGGGCTCTTAAAGGGCTAAGAATGGGGCAGAATGGGCCTCAGCTCTACCATTTATTCTTTGCGGACGATAGCCTCCTCTTGTTGCAGGCGTCCAGCTCTAATGCAAGGCAACTTAAGGCGGTGCTAGAAAGGTATGCTCTTTCTCTGGGCAAGAAATTAATAATTTAAAGCCTTCCATTTTATTGAATAAAAGGGTGGAGAGGGGTAGCTGTCATATTATCTATAGGGAGCTGGCGATGAGGGAGTGTGACATGGCGGCAACTACCTAGGATTGCCTTATTTAGTGGGGCAATTGAAAAAAATATATATTTTCCTATATTAGGATAGGGTATGGAAGATAATGAGGGGSTGGAAGGAAAGTATTTAACCAAGACGGCTAAGGAAGTTCTTATTAAATCTATGCTACAGGAAATACCTGCCTATGCAATGTTATGTTTCATTATGCTGTCGAGTTTGTGTAAGGAWATTACTTTACTGATTAGGAATTTCTAGTAGAGAAGGGAGGAGGATAAAAAGGGAGGTGCTAAAAGAGCTGAGAGTCACTCTTTCGGCCAAAAAGGGAAGGAGTAATAGGGTTTCGCAATATCAATGCGTTTAACCTTGCTCTTCTTGCTAAGCAAGGTTGGCGCCTCACAAAGTAGCCCCATTCTCTTGTTGCGAGGGTTTTGAAGGCAAAGTACTATGGGGGCCTATATTTCTTGCATGCATAGTTACGATAGCATACATCGTACGTCTGGAAGAGTATTTGGGAGAGACATGAGTTGTTCCAACAAGGTCTACATTGAGGGGTCGGTAATGCGAAGTGGATAGAAATATGGTCCAATCCATGGATCCCAGTGCCCTTTGACTTCAAGTTCATCTTAAACCTATTTCTTCCTAATGATATGAAGGTAGATGCTCTCTTGCTTTCAAATCCATTCAGGTGGAATAAGGTGTTAATAGGGCAGTAGTTGTTGCCTAGGGATGTGGAGGAGATTTTGAGGATTTCGTTGCCTATTGTTCCTTGCGAAGATAAAGTGTTGTGGCCTTTTGAAGCRGATGGCCTGTTTTTGGTGTGATCAACGTATAGGATGAGAGTGGCTTGTTTGGATAGATGTAGGGGGAAGGATATTAGTACCACCACCTCAGCGGATATAGGATGTCCTTTTGCAACTAATTATGGAAGGTGCTTGTTCAACGTAAGTTTTGCACCCTCATATGGAGGGCATGTTGAGAGGTTCTTTCGACTAGGGAGAATCTAAGGAAGAGGTTTTTCATTGAGATTGTACATTGTCCATTTTGTGGGGAACCTATGGAGTCCGTTATGCATTTGTTTATGTTGTGTACCTTTTTGATAAGGGCGTATGGATGAGTACAGGGGTTAAGGTGGAGTGGGCGACGAGGGGTGCAACCTGTTTTCGAGAATTCATGGTTAATCTGGTTATGAATCCAAAGTTAAGGAGGCAAGGGGACTTAGAGATGGCATACATGGTTTACTGGGTTGTATGGAAGGCCAAGAAAGCATAGGTTTTTGAGGGGCAATGAATGATTGAGGAGGAAGTGGTGTGCATGCAAGGAGTTGTTCAATGGAGTATGACAAATATTGCCAATGCTATGTTGATGGAGGGGAGCATTGCAGCAAAAAGGGGGCGGGCACAGGCTGAGGCAAAGGAAGAGTGCGGTGAAAAATATAGTAAAATCTTTATAAATTAATATTCGATAAATTAATAATTTTTACTAAATAATAATTATTTCGGTCCCAACTTGAGCTAATGAGGTAAATTAATAATTTCGATAAAATAATAAGATAATAATTTTTTGACAAACCTTATAACTCTTTGGTACCATTCATATTATAAATAAATAATCCACTTGATTACATATCATATTTTTTTTAAAATATGAATCTGTTATTATTATTTTTTTAAAATCTACATGAATCAGATCCCTTTCTTGCTTACTGCATCTATTGTCATTTGTTTTCTCATTGCATGTATCTAGTAAAATGAAAATGGTAGGACATTTATCATATAGTATTTCTAAATCTTTTTTGCCTCTCAATAATAGAATTGGTTTATATTCCTTATACTTTTAGTATCCTTTTGTTAATAGAATAATTCGTGTTTTTATAAAATAAAACAAAACTTTAATTGTATTTTTTTGAAATATAAGTACACTCAATAAATGAGTATCAATTGATTAATCTTTTCTTGAAATTATTAAAAATTGTATAATTCCTAGATTATTAATTTATAGAGAATTTACCTATTGTTAGCTTTTTTATTCGATTAATATATTCATTATTTTTAACAAAAACTTTTACAATATTTATTTGGGGAGCGTTATACACAACATGCCTAATTTCTTTACACAACACTTTTTTGGAGATTTTTCCCGTGATGCTCCAAGGATACTTTAGTAGATTTTAATAAATTCTAATGCCTCGGAAAAAATTGTGAAAATTTAAAAAAAAATCAATTTTTTGATGATTTTTAATTCAAAGAGTTAATTTTTTTATCTCAATCGTCAACCGTTGCAATGTTAGATAAGTTATGCACTTAAAATCTTAAAAAAATGGATGAATCTGATCAATATTCGAAAGACAAGGCAGGGAAAACAATTTAGAGAGATAAAATCAATTAAAATTTACTAAAATAGGTTAGGGGGTTGTTGAAAAAAGTTTTTAATAAAGAGTGTTGCTTAAATAATTTAAGTTTGTTGCGTTAATTAAACATGTATTTACATTGAGAATTGTATAATCTCAAAACTCTAAAGCCCAAGTGAGACAGAAGCAAATTCCCACCTTCTAGCATTTTAAAGCCCAATTTATGTTTGTTTATGTATTTATGGAACTTCTCTTGAACCTTAGGAAAATGAAACTACAATCATCCTAGTACCACTGAGTCATCAACGCAACCATTATCATATACTAAAGAGATTACTCAAATAAAAAAGAAGGTTTATCTTGAGTAAAATAATTAATTTTGTAAAGAAAATATCACAAAAGGAAGAGTATAAAAAAAAAGATATTTAGTTAGCTTAAAAGTAAAGCGAGGTTATATACTCGATATTTATTTGTAATGTCATGTTGAAAGAACTTCGAGCTAAATTATCATTCAAATAAAAATAAAATTTTATAAATACAATTCAAATTAATCTAATTAGCGCCAAATATAGGATGATCTAAGAAAATAAAAAGACGCTGACTGTGGGTATGTTTGGGTAGCACCAGTCAAAATTATTATTACCAGTTGTGACTCTACTCATGTCTAGTATGGATAATTAAGAAAATCAACGCAAGGCCCAAGTGCAGATTCAATATAGTCTAACCCAACTTTCTCCAGAAAAGTGAAAGTTGGCCCACTAATTACTAAAAGGTAGGACTTGTGCAATTATATTTTGGACTAATAAATTGTATGAAGGATGAAGCTTTCTTTTTTCTTTTTCTTTTGGAAAGGGATAAAGTTATCTTTTCATGCATTTAGAGAAAAGCAAGGTTCAATCTTCAAGTTGTAAAAAAGTAATTAAAAATTATTATTATTATACMTTAGAATTGATTAAACAGAATTGTAATTAATTGCTTATTTAAAAAATTTTGACGTCCGATTAAATAAGTGATGAGATGGCCCACTAAATTGAGATGGCTAAGATTTGCAGTATAATGTTTGCTTTTTATGCATTTAGAACGTCTAGGTTGAATCTTCAAGTACTAAAAATGAATTGTTCAAAAAGAAATCTTTTCACATTTTTGGAACTAGCATAGGTCGAACTATGATTCGATGATTTAGTAAAAAATGCTTAACATACTATTAGTAAAACCGCTAATCTTCTACTATCTTCGCTATGACTTGGTCTGGTAAAGCAATTTAGTACTTATTACTGAATTGATTAAGTGATTATTGAACTAGAATTATTTCATGATATAATTTAAAATATTTTAACATTTAAGTACTTTTTAAGTCATGTTATAAATTTAAATTATAAATTTTTTGACTTATCACTTGGTACTTTTAGATGGACGTGTTTACTAACTTTTTATCAATTATTAGACAAAACTAACTTTATCATTTCCTCTATTCTTTTAAGTAATTACATATACTTATAAATCTTTTAAAAACTTCTTTAATTTAAAGAAAAAAAGAAAATAACAGCATTTGGAGTTTTTCTAAATTAGTTATCAATTAWCTGAAACTAACGTATCAAATTCAGATATTACAAAGTACTTCTATTTGATAACTCAATTAACACTTGAAACTGAACAAATTAAGAGATTATAGAATGTAATCTAATTGTGTAATGTCTTAATAATTTAATTGCTTCTTATTTCCTTCTATCAATTTGAATATTTTGATTTAACACGTTAAGTATTACATTACCAAATTGGGTATTTGAATTTAGGCGTTGTAAAGTAATCTTTTAGAAATTCAATTACTTTTTATACTTTAATTTCATCAAGCGAAAGTTTTTTTTTTTTAATTGCATAGGAGGATGAGAATGCATATCAAATAGAGAACTTATAACTTAATTATAACTTTGTCACGGGAAAGCCACTAAACWAATGTTTAGGTATGACACAACTCGTGAAGCTGGAGATGTCACTGTCTCATAAGATTGGATTGACAAAATAAATGCTTTTGAATAAAGAATCTATTCAAAACTCAAAAGAATATATTCTAAAACTGGCTAAATTCCAGTAGAGCTCTTTTATTCTAAAGAAAGCTACATCATTAATTCTCAGTTGACTTAAGGTAATTGCATTTCAATTTATTGAAGATTTACCCTTAATACTAATATTTTGTTATTTTCCACGACATCCCTTTTATTTTACTTTTTTAATTCTACGGAAAAGATTCAATTATTGGATTATATCGATTCCTAAGTAAAGGAATCAAAAATATATTTTTTTGTTTTTCTTTTTATCATGAGGTAAGATTCCTATTGAATTGCCATGATTACTATTTAATGAGGTGAGATAAGATGTTGCACATGTGCATAGAGGCGATTGTAATGCACTTAAAAAGGAGTACTGAATGAATGAAAATGGGGAGGTACAACCTTAAATGCTTTGCAGAACATCAACRTACTAAATTCAAAGACCATGTTTCCTCTCTCCTCATGTCCAATTTGTTTTAAGTACAAGCGTCCGGTGTAATGTCTATAAAAAAGACCTCTTTCCCTAATAATAACAATAATCTCGCACGCTTGAGCATAATTTCACAAAAATTCACATATTTGACAACTTATTAGAGTTTTCTTTCTTTTTTTTTTTTGGAGACTAAAGTTGAATTACATATAAAATATATCTCTTCGGCTGTTCAAAGTTATTTCGAGCTAAACATATCATCTAAAGATGCAATATCACAAACAATAAATTATAGGGTCCCGTGAGCAAACAATCATTTTGCTGAGGAGCAAAATGAGGAATTTGCTCGGAGAGGGGCTCGAGTCTGATTAGTTACTTGGTGATGAACAAATAAGAATGGACTTATTAATGATGTCAAAAATTCTCTATAACAAAGGTTTTGTTTTAAACACTCCTTAAAATTGGAAGCACCTCCTCCCTCCAAATCACCATTTCATTACGCTCATAAGCTAGCGCAGCTAGTAAATTTGTAGAATAAATTAAAAAACAAAAGCCTACGTATTTATATTTATCTGATATACTCAAATAAGCTACTTCAAAAAATGAATTTTCAGTCTCAATAAAGATTAATGATAATTGAGTCTAATTACTTACAACATTCAATAGGGAATTCTTTTTTTTTTTTTCCCTTTTTACATTACTATGACCTTTTCCAAAACATTCCTCATTTCACAAAATCATTAGATAAAGGACATACATAGATTCTTCCTCAAAAACAATCCTCTACAAACATAAATATGGACAATAAGGATTGTGCTTTTCTAGCTTTACAAATTCCTGTTCTTAAAAGTGTTTGTAGTGAAAAAAGGTCTGTACAATATGATGATGCACAAACTTCAAGGAAGAATAAAACTTGTACTAGTAGTAGTGGGGGGTGGTGTACTCAGAAAAGTATATATGAGAATGCACAAACTTCCAGGGGGAATAAAATTTTTAAGGTCCTAATGATTAATAATTTTGTGATTGTTTTTACTATTATTTTATCATCATGGTGATTATTAAATGGCAGAAGACACTTTATGAAAAGGAGAAGTCAATATGAAAATTTGTCATCTTACTTTTTCAAGGAGGGTACTTGGATTGGTCAATTTAAAGATTTGTTGGTTAATTTTAAATATTTTCTAGGTGTAGAAGTTTCTTAATTTAACAAGTCATTTGGACATGAAGTTTTTAAATTTAGATTGGTAAATCAAATTATGAACTTTTAATCAATTGTTGAATTTTTTTTTCCTGTGATTCCAAATTATATGTACAAAAAATAATCAGTTATTGGGTCTCAACGATTGATTTTTGTTAAGGTATTAATCAATTATCAATTTTTTAGGATACACTATATGAATCGTATGCTCGATTAACTCAAACATGATTACGACTAAGGCAAGACGGTTAATCGATTATTGTCTATGAATTTGATTAGGAGGAACCAAATGTATAATAAGTTCTTGGCCAACCATATGAGATGCAACGATAGTGAAGGTAAAGAAATATTGAAAAGTGAATAGTAAAAGAAAGAATTTTTACTGTTTAATTTTATTCTAATGAACATGAAGATGAGATTTCTTATTTGTAAAGGAGTATTTGTTAATAAAAGTAAAGTTTGAAAAACATTTACAGGGCATCCATTTGTCTTCATGTAAACCTGCCAACTACCATCTCCAATTAAAAGATATTAAAATAATTGCAAATGTGAACTCATCAGTGAGTCAGATTTAATTTAAGTATTACACTTGCCTTCACCATTTATGTAATAGTTAGATCTTAATTAGAAAGATTAATTGCTATCTAATACTACCAAAATTAACTTTGTCATCCTAAACTTGTGGTTTTGCACATTGAACATATCAATATATAATATATTTTCAAAATCGTTTTAGTTCAATATTTGTATCATTTTGAGCGGTTATAACAATACGCACGACAAAAACTTAAGAAAAAAGGAAACAGCGAATAGCTGGATTTTGATCAAAATTCCAAAGTATATTTTAGATATCATAGCAAAATGGAATCAGCCAAAGCAAATAATGATTGTGCAAGAAAAGAAAATGATGCCATGTATAACACAATAATAGTGTAAACTTGCAAAACTACATAGGAAATGCCATTGAAGAACATTTTTTGAAAGGCAACTTGTTTGTAGACAAAGAAAGCAGCTTTCAACAACGATAGAACTAGAAAAAGAAGATTACTATTGCTTTCACAAGGAGTACATAAAAGCTATCATCAAAATATGAGTGCTATAGAAAAAGATAACTTAGTTTCATCTTCCAAAATTAAACCTACACTTCACTTTTATGCATCTACTCCTCCATAGATTCCATGGGTGGACTTGATTAATGCAATTAATTTAATATTAATATATATAGTAAAATCTTTACTCATTACATAGAAAAAAATAATAACGAATTCAATGAATATAAAGTAAAAGACTTGTAAAACATTCCTATGCATAGGCAAAACTATAACTGAAAATAATCATGAAAAAATATATATTTTTAGATTTTTGCAGATTAATAATACAAGAGGTAGTATTATAATCCAATTAAATGGAAACAAATTAGTAGTACTAAAAAGGAAAAGAAAATATGTGCAGGCAGATTGGTGCTACTAATAATTAGATGTCGGCTGTATTAATGGAGTGAGACTGTGAAAGAGCCTTGATGAGCAAAAGCAAAAAAGCCCAGATCATTTATGGAATTTATAACTACCGCAGAACAAATGGGGCAGGGAAGTGAGGAGAATTTCTCTCTCCTCCCTTCTTCCTTTTTTTTTTTTTTTTAAGCACTCTCTCCTCGATCTTAGATTGCCAATTCGCGGAAGTTATAATTTTAGGTACTAATATATAATCTAGCTTTATTTTTTTTAATGAAGTAGGACGGATCAAAAGAATTCCTGATTCGAATTCGAAGTAATCAGAATCAAAAGATTTTGAATATCAAGAAATTTTTAAAAAATCAATTTAAATTATATGGCTTCTCAAAAATTTGAATATAATTGGAAGAACGCTAGAGAGAGAGAGAAGATGGACTTTTTTGTGCACAAGTGTGATGGTAACAGGTCTCTGTTGCTATAGACTGTTGTTGCTTAAGAGAATATATGAATTGGTGTCCATATTTCTTCACCACTCAATTTGTGGACCCGCAAAAATAATTTCATTGCTTCCATGATTTTCATAAAAAAAAGGTTTTTTTCTGCCCAAACACAAAGTCAAAATAAGATGGATGAGGAAGAGGAAAAATAAATTCATTTGTTTTGACAATTACGCCCTTCCAATCTTTCTTGGGGTGAAAACTCTTTGGAATATCATCATCAAATTTGAGTAATTACTTATACAACATGTAGTTAATATAGGCCGAAGGATTATTTAAAGTTTATCGCTTCTTCCATCCCAAATCTAATGCTTAGATTTTGCTGTTTGAGCTGTCTTAAAATTAATGTTCACTTTCGTCTCAAGTTTCCTTAAAAGTTTAAGGGGTGTCATGAATGCCGAAGAAATGGAATATTTAGAAATAAAAACTAAATATATGGGGGTTGCGAGTATGTAACACAATTTAGTCTCTCATTTTAAAATTAATTAAAAATTATGAATTAAGTACATGACATTTATAAAAGACTATCTCTTTCAATCCTTTTGGTGGTGAATGAAAAGACTCTTCTTTTCCATGATTTCCCCTCAAGAATGGCTACAACTTCCCTCTTTTAATTCTGTGGAAATGTTTCTCACTTCGAACTAAATCATTGAGAAGGACGTGGAAATAGACCTCACCCTAGTCCTTTAAAAGGGGTGGGGTTTTGTTCTATTGTCCTTAAAAATGAATGGTTCTTCTCTGCTTGGGTTCACGTTATATCAAGAAAGGGAGAAATGGAAAGCATCATCATGATATGAACAAGACCCACTCCCAAATAATGTTCTCCTAATTTTCATTTTACACCATTCATGATTATTACTTCATCAATTTTGTGCTTCTCTGCCCACAAGTCAACTCAATGAATTGCACAACCCAGTTCCCTCCCCGAACCGGTTCTTCTTCACGACCAATTTTGAATTAAAATTCATTTATCATACTTGACTCAGCGATGTTTTAATTTTAATGTCCACTCGATGCCAACTCATCCCAGATGAATGCTGTTATTTTAATTTTATGTAGGGTCCACTTTCAAAAGAATTGATTAAGTCGTCCCGTGTTGTAATTAAGCTTCCAAAGTTTCCGTTTTAGTACTTCGATTTCTTCATGATTGGACATGTACAATGCACTAATGACGGCTTCTCCCAATATTTTGGATACATGAAAAGCTCCTAATAAGTAATATTACCTACGCAATTATCTTCAGGCAGTTTTCCCAAAGTTCTCTATCATCGTGTATTCACGTATCAAGAATTTATACCGTCTCAAATAGTCAAATTATTTATGTATAGATTTATATATTACATTAATTATTTGATGGTCGCTATAAAAACAATACATATTCAATTAAGGTATAATAAATTTCAATGTCACCCATTTTAGGTTATCAAGACTGGACAACTAAATTATTAGCCGATGAGATTAAGCAAGTATTAGGCAATTGAAAGAGCAATTCAATCTATTGGATATTAGGCAACTACTTAGGCTATAAGAATGACCTCTATCTAATTACTTGAGGTAGACCTCATTAGTAGTAGTTGAAGTTATAATTATACAAATTGGAAATAAATCCTCTCATCTTGATCACAACTCTATTAAAAATAAATAAATTATCATTTGATTTAAGAAGAATGAATTTAGAAAATAATTCAAACTTTGGCAATAGATAATAATTTATTACTACGTATTGTGATGACGAGAATTTGAATCGAACTAATGACTTATCGCCTGATGATGAGTCTTTCTATTATTCTTTTTTTTTTTTGGTCAGCTCAGACTATATATAAATTACTTTCAAATGCTAATAAAAGGAGAGGAAAGAAGGATTTCTATAAGATAAAACTAAATAAAATTATCTTCGTATAACTTTTTGCGTGTTCTTGATTATGAACTCGAGTATTATAATATACGATTATCCTTATATTATTATATTGTATTACTACTAATAATGATGTATTTTGTCTCGATAAAAAGTAAAATAAGTTATCTACAAATGCATCATTACTAGTAGAACAATCGTATAGGTATGGTAGAGTACTCTTATATTCTATAAAATTTTACCATTAATAAAAAATAAAAATAAGAGAAAATGTAAAAATATTTTGTTTAATCTAAGTTTGAACTTAACCGTTAAACTAATAATTGCATTTTATTTGCCGGACAAGTACTTTTCAATACGAGATTAAAAAAGAAAATCTTGAGACAAGATGAATAATTTGGAAATCAAATCAATAAATCATAATTTTCATTTTTGATATTAAAACATGTAAACCTACGAACAAAGAAAAATTTATCATAATTAAAATTAGAATTAAAAAAGACGGTAGAATTATATAGTGTATATGACCATAGAAAGACAAAAACATTTAATTGAACATTTTGTCACATTTACACCCCCATTTAACAAAAAAGATAAGAATACAAACGCTATTCTTTTTTAGTTTATTATTATAAATTAAACCCGCCCTCTCTTTCTCTCTCTCTCTCTCTTGCATCATTTGTTTATTTTTTTCTCAAACAATTAATAAATTATAAAAATAACCTTATACCAAAACTACCCACTAAAATCTTACATCACCCCCAGCCCCTCCCCCATCCCCTCTTGTTCCTTGAAAAAAGAAAGAAGAGAAAAGAAAAAAAAAAAAAAAAAAAAAGGGACGAACCAGTTTTTGCCTATGTATTTCAAATATTTTCACCGCCACCCTTCACCACCACCTCTTCTGCTGCCTGCATCTCATGCCTGCCGTTTTGTATCCCCACTTATCTCTCTCCGTCCTGACAGCTTCTGCAAATCTGACCCACCTCCAAATGCTCAGTCGCTTTGCCTCATTTTTAGCTCTGGTATCTTCTTTTTTCTCAGTTTTTCTTCCTTCTTCTCTTTCTCTTTGTTGAACTCACACTCACTCAGCTGCTGTGGTGGGAACTGAGGATGCCTTGTTTGTCACTATTTCATATCCGCCTCCTTCGTCTTCTTCATCTTCATCATCTCCATCATCATCGTCGTGATCGTTTTGATCCATGTTGTCGCTCTCGTGATCTTCCATTGCTGTATCTTGCTGGTGTCCTCCATGCTGGTCTTGAGGAAGCGGCCATTGTTGCTCAGGTCGGGCCATTATTGGTACCATGGGATTTTCTGGTTTTATTGCATTTGTRTAGCTTGAGCTGTACGAGACATCAACTTTGGCCTTTTCTTTGTATAATGCATCAAGTTGGTGAAAATATGGACATGTCTTGGAATCTTCGGGTCTCTTCTTGTTGCTTTCCTTCACCTTCTTGAAGTACTTGTTGATGTTCTCCCATTTCTCTTTGCATCTCTTCGCACTTCTGTTGTACCCAAGCTTATTCATGCCTGCGGATATTTCCTCCCAGAGGGGCCCTTTTGGCCCACTTTCTTGGTACTTCACATCAAGATTAGTTCTAAGCCTAATCAAGGCTTGAACTTCGGCCTTTGGCCATCTAGATGAACTTGCTGGCATAAAATTTTCACCTCCATTATCAGTTTTAGATGTATCTACATTTCTTGTTGGTGTCACTACTGATGCTGCAACTGGTGGGGGTACAAGTTGTGTTACTGGTGGTGCAGTTGCGAGCGCCGCTGGTACTGGTGCTGGTGCTACAGGAGTGTGAGGCAGTGATACAGATATAGGTTGTGGTGACGGATTTTCAGGCGGCTGGAGATGAACTGATGCTGGTATTGGAGGTGTTTTGGTGATTGCGGTTTGTAGGTTTTGCTGCCCAGTTATCTTCTGCAGGAATTGCATGACAGCTGCATCTTTGGCCGCGGACATGGATCTTTCTTGGGCTAAAAGGTCTAGTTCACGATTCATTCTTGCCATTTCTTGTACTCTCCAAGCCTCCTCTCTTATCATCCGATCCCGCTCGCGCTTCTCCAGTGTTTCCAAGAACCTTCTTTGCAATTCCTCCTGCTTATCGATCACATCCTTCATTAGTCTCTCGAAGAAGTCCTTGAATTTTCTCTTTCTCTTGTGCCGTCTCCCAATGTCCTCGTCCGATGAAGTTGATGAAGATGTAGAATCCGATAGCAAGCTTGTAGATAGATTAAGATGAGAAGTCGGAAGACTATTGTTTTGAGGAGGATTCATCGAGTTTGTCGTTGGCGGTGGTTGTGGTGGCAATTGTGGTTGTGAAGACGGCAAGGAAGACATTATAGGATTATTAACACTCGGTGAAAAACTTACAGGATTTGGCGATGAAACAGTGACATGGGGTGCAATTGGAGGATTGGCAATAGTCGGCATTGGCACCGCCATTGCTGTTGTCGCCATTGAAACTGCTTGTGGTTGCTGCCTTGGCGTAGGAGGTAAGGGAAGCGAAGGATTATTCTCAAGTGCCTCTAATTGCTCGAAGAAGCGATAAGTTTTGCCATCTGGTTTCGAAGCTCGGCCTTCTTTGGTTCTCTTGTGGTATTTGTAAACGTTCTCAAATTTTTCCTTGCATTTCTTTGAACTTCTTTGATAACCAAGCTCGGCCATTTTCCTGATAACAACAGTTGCAATCAAAACACATCCATTTCTGTTTCTATCCCATCTTAAATTCATCAATAGAACAAACTCTTGATAGTAATAAACTCATAAAATAAACATGAGAGTTAACTGGAGTCTAAAGTGAAACAAGATAATCAAGAGATAAAACAAGAAGGAAATGATGGGAAGCCCAGAGAAAAACACCTTGAACACATTTCTGTCATGGCGTAAATAATCAACTCTGAATCCATCTTGCAGAGAAGTTTTTATTTGAAAAAGAGATGAGAATAGAATCAGTGAAATTCAAGTTTGTTTGGGAAACGAAAACTCATTCTCACCTTTTTGCTGGAATTGGAAAGAAAATGCCAAAAAGGAACCGAAACAGATTTGCGAAAACCCGGAAATGAAATCCAGAAAAACTGCTCAATTCTAGTGGAGTGAACTGAAAAACAATTACCCTTTGATGGAAAAAAGCCATAATTGAACTGAAGCATGATCCCCAAGGATCTTTTATTCCAACCAAAAATTTAGAAAATTATTTTACAAAAGAAGCTTTGAATTCCAAAAAATGATTTGATTTGCAGGAGTAATTCATTACCTGGAAACTTCTTCCCATAATGGACCTTTAAGACTTGAGTCTCTAAAAGCAACACCCATTTCAGACCGTATTTTCAAGAGAGCCAATGTTTCCTGCCTCGGCCACCGGTTTCCACCAGCCGGTCCTCTCTCACCTTCATCAATCCTGCCTTTTTCTTCATCACTAAATCCACCCGGGACAGTTCCTGCACCGCCAACTTCGGCGCTGCCACCACTGGCTCCACCACTGTCATGAGCTTCTGCCGCCGCCGCCGCAGCAACCGCCGCTGCAGAAGTTGCATCTGCTGAATTTGCTGCTATTAAGCTTGAAGAGCTTGTGCCCAGCATCATGAAGAAGAGCTTGATGAGCCCCCCCCTATGGGCAATTACAGCTGAAAAATAAAAATACTCTTATCACTAAAAGATGGTGAATTCTGTGGGTTTTATGAAGATGAGGGCGTGGTGAATTTAATAATTTATTTCGGTGGGGATCTGCCTGTCAATCTCACACCCCTTATAAATTTTTTTAAAACCCCAAAAATTCAAAAAAAAGAAGAAGAAAAGAATTAATTTTTCTTCTCTTTCAGCTCCTCGGAATCTTTTGGTGTTGTATTAGTACTAATTTTTTCCTTTTCTTTTTTGTTAAGAAAAGGTTTAAACTTTAAAGAGCACCGAAACCAGAAGGGTCACTACTCACATGGGTTGTCTCAGTAACAATAAAAATGGCAGAAGGATTATAAACTCACAATCGTATACCTCACTGTATATATGAACAGAACCCGGAAAAAAAATATATATATATATATACAATGTATGTATAGATACAGTAGTAATAAGGAGGAGGATGAAAGAAAATAATGCGCAGTAGCAGCAGCAAGAGCTGCAGATAGCGACGATGGTGATAATAAGTTGGTTTTTGTCTGTCCAGCTAAATATAGTTAAAAGCCGGCCCCTGTAGGTCAGCTTTGCTTTTTGGGCGTTTTGGAATTCAGTGGCTGTTGTGGGTTTTTTCCTCTCAAATGACTATTATGTCCCTAACATGTATCCCATTGAGGCATTGACCTTTAACATCATACGATGCTCTAATCTTTTTACTAATTTCTTTTATTGGATCACCTGATGATTGATGAGGGGATATTTTATTATTTATCTTGATCTCGGAGTTCGGCATGCAGAAATGACCATCTTGCCCTGGGGTGGTTTGGAAGGGATCGGTTTACTAGTAGGAGGAGGAAGAAGAGGATTAATATGATTCAATATGGTGCTTGTGTGGCCACGTATTGTGAAAGGGGCCAATTCCGAAAGTGACAAAATGCAGTTTTGACAAACTTGGTTATATCATAGTTGTTCAAATTGTTTCGAAGGAAGGGGGTGGGATCCATTGGTTGAATTAAAAACTAGTTAGATGTAGGTCATCTTATTAGGCAAAGCCATTTATGAATTTGTAGTAAATAGTGACAATTTCTGTTGGATTGCAACCAACCACAATAAATGGCATGTTTCATTATATTCTCCTTTAGAGTAATTTGAAATTAATTAAAAAGTAATTATACCAATGTAAAATACTTTATATATGTTACTTTTAAACAAACCTGGCAAAATTTATATTCTAAAACAATACAAGTTCTGTATTTTAAAGAATGGCGGTAAGGTGCAATACTTCTTTTGTATTCTAACTAGAGAAACTACACTTTTTAATGGAGGTTCTTCTTTCTTTTGCCACTTCAATGTGCACATTTCAGATGGAATTTCAACATCTACCTTCAAGTTAATTAGTCTTTTCAGATATTAAATGGYTGGTGCTAAATTCTTAAGCTTATTTAGAATAATTTTGCTATTTACCAATGGACAAGATTTTCTTTTTTTCTTTTTTAAATTGTTTATCTTTAGTAGCAAAAGATAGATTTAGAAATTACTARACATTGTAGATTTGAATATGGATCCGCGGACTAATGGGKWAAAAATAAAGGTGGGGGAAAACTTCTGATCCTCTTTCAAACTTTTTTTCTTAAAACAATATAGATCTTCTTAACGTATTAAAAAATTATATTCATGCACAGATTACAGGGGTAAAAATAAAGGAGGAGAATACTTTTGATCCTCTTTCAAACTTATTTCCTTTATAATAGTATAGATCTTCCTAACATACTGAAAGAAGATTATATTCACCCACGGAGTACAAGGGTAAAAAATAAAGAGGGGGAAACTTTTGATCTTCTTTCAAACTTCTTTCATGTGTAATAATATAAATCTTGCTAACTTACCGATAGATTATATCCATCCATAGAACACATAGGTAAAAAATAGAGGAGGGGGAACTCCTGATCCACTTGTAAACTTCTTTCATTTATAGATATAGTATAGATCTTCCTAACATAGTAAAGGAGGGAGAACTTCTGGTCCWCTTTCAAACCTTCTTTCGTTTATAAGTATAGTATAAATTTTTCTAACGTAACGAAAGATTATATTCGTCTAGGGACTACAAGGATAAAAATTTAAAAAGGGGGAAACTTCTTATCTTCTTTCAAACTTCGTTCATTTATAATAGTATAAACTTACTAATGAATGACTATATTCATCACAGACAACAAGGGTAAAAAATAAAGAAGGGGGAAATTTTTGGTCCTCTCTCAAACTTCTTTCCTTTCTAGATGTAGTATATATCTTTGTAACATAATGAAAGATKATATTCATCCACGATTACAAGGGTAAAAAATAARGGAGGAAGAAACTTTTGGTCCTCTTTCAAAGTTCTTTTCTTTATAGATATAGTATAGATCTTCCCAATATAATGAAAGATTATATTCATCCACAGAATACAGGAGTAAAAAATAAAGGACGGGAAAACTTTTGGTCATCTTTCAAACTTCTTTCCTTTATAAAGTATAGATCTTCTTAACATAACAAAAGATCATATTCATCCATGGACTACAATGGTAGAAAGTAAAGGAGGGGGAAACTTCTAGTCCTCTTTCTAATACTTTTTTCCCTTATAATAATATAGATCTTTCTAATGTATCGAAAGATTAAATTCATCCACCGACTACAAGGAAAAAAATAAAGGAAAGAGAAACTTGTGATCCTCTTTCAAACTTTTTTGATTTATAATAGTATAGATCTTCCTAACGTATTGAAGATATCAAGAACGTAAAAATACATCTCTATATGCGGTTGAACTTTAATCCGGTTGGCACGATGGTCCAAAATTAGCATTTTCACATACAATGTAATTTCCTTAAACCAATATTGACTTAAGTTATGTTTTTCCATATGCAGTTGAACGCTATTCCAACATTTACCTTTTCTATTAAAAAACCCAAGAGAAATGACATCCTATTTAAGGATTAAACCAAAAAAAAAAAAAATTACAAGTACCTTAAAATGCATTATTTTTTCCCTTCTCTCTGAACTTGAAAGAGATAGTAATCATTTATTTACTTAGCTTAAAAAAAAAAGTATAATTAATGCTCGATTCCAATATCAATTGTAGCCATAAACTGCAGTTAATAATTAATTATTTAAGAATTTTACCAAAGGTAACTTCCAAAGCAAGCAAGAGCCTGAATTATAACATATTTWATTTAGAAGGTCCCTCACTGAGCTGTCAAAGTTTGAATAAATTTTCTTTTACTAACAATAATTTCGTGAATAAATAAATCAAAGCCAAAAAGAAAGGTAAATAAAAAATTTACCCCAAAAAAGGATTCCCGATCAAGGTTTGTTTGCGTATGATCGCAAAAAACTCAATCTCCCTCATATAATAGAGAAATAAATTACCAAAGCAGCGGCCAACCAATAAATAATTCAAAAGTACTGGTGGACCCTATCGATCCATATGCCATTTAATGCTCAATTCAACAATAATTACACACTTATGGAATCAACCTATTCTCTTACTATCATTACGTGTAAAAATAAGATAAGAACGTGGAGAGAATCAATCATGCATCCAGGGCTACTTTCGTCAACCAATAATTATACGGCCAAAATAATTTATTTTATCTTTCTCGGAAGGGTAATATAGTAAAAATACACGGGACAGTGGCATGGGGCACGAGGGGCTACTTTGGTCAAACAATAACTAAAATGTCCCCCCGCCCCCCCAAAAAGAATTAGTCTGAGGGTAAATCTGTAATTGCACATGGGCGTTTTGTTTGCAAGGTAGGTAAACATCAAAAGGCAAAATGGGCACCGTCTATTTTAGAGAGAGAGAGAGAGAGAGAGAGGTGAATGGTACGTAATTGATGATAAGAAAGAAGACTAGTCACATTTCTCTCTCTCTCTATCTTGTGTGGGTTCATATTCTATTCTATTATGCAAAAATCTTCTCTTTCTCTCTCTATATGTATATATTCTGTACACGTATCTACATATATATATATATATAATATAGATTATTATTTGATTGCTTGTCTTGCAAAACAATATTTTTTACTAGTTTGTTTTATGTCTGCGCCTCGCTGGCCGTGGGCTTCTCTAGCTGTTAAGAGATGCCTTCCCACTATGCCCACTCAATTTACGGTATTTTCATATTTTTTATTTAATTATATTACAAGATTGTATATACTTATATATACGGAGCTAGAAGTGATAGGAGACGACGGCGACGCTTGCCTTTAATATCTTTTAAAACTTTACATCAGATTAATAATTATTTTTTTCATTTATTATCATATTTTTAAAATTAAAATTTCTCCTTCCATATACATAAAGGGTAAAAAAACCGGCAATAACTTTATTTGACCTTTTATAAGGGTATGATTCCCAAGGAAAGGTTGGCATTTACAAGTGGGTCACATGGGACAATCAAAGATGTGACCATAATTAAAAATCCTTTTTTTTTTTTTTTGCCAAAAAATCACATTCATAATTATATAAAAATACTATTTTTTTTAATTTTACCTCGAGAATAAATCATGAAGCTTAAAATTTTAGAAATTATAAAGTCAAATTTACTTAAATACTTGAAGAAGCCGCGTAGTGTAGAATGTTTGATTAAGGATTGTCAGATCTACAATTTGGTGGGGTTAATTAAATTAATGAAACTTGGATCTGTCATTTGTTTTTGAAATTAGAAAAAAAAAAAAGGAGATTTGACAGTGCTGAGATTCTTAATCATTGTAATTATATGAAAACTCGTCTAATGTCTATCTATATATTACTGAATTAATTTATAAATTTGAAGATGTTAAATTGTATGAGTTGTCAACGTCAAGTTTTCAGAACTTGATCTCAGTTCGCTGCGCATTTGCTGCTGCCCTTTCGGGGCTCCTCTCCACAGTCAAAAAAAAAAAAAATTAAATACCGAATCCGATATAATTTTTTATTTTAGAAATATTAATCCCTCCGTTTTCTTGTAATTTCAAATACTTTAATTAATACGTCTCTACAACAGGCTCTAGAATTGATTATGAAAAGAGGAATGATTAATGCAATTGTTGTTGAAGAGAGTGAGTGACTGTGCAGCACAAACTAAAATGCAGAAACTGAAGATAGCAAAATTCCTTCGATTGCTTAGTGATGAATTAGATCATTCATTCATCGCGCCCATCAAACACTATATGAATCATCTCGTCTTTTACAMCACAAAATCTGGAAATATTTCAGCTCATTTCTATAAAGTTTACTTCCTTTAAATAGCCATTCTCTTCAACCCCAAATCCCTACCCCAAAATAGCAACAGAGGATCTCACTCTCTTCCACATCTGCTTACATATTACATCAACTCGGTGTGTTACGTATCAAACCCCTAAACAAATAAATACAAGCGCACACACACACACATATATATATATAATGCCCATTTTTTAATTTTTTCCTCCTTTCAATTATTAGGAGGGGTCCCCTCTATAGCTATGTTTTTCTTCTTTTTCATCGTTATTTGTAAGAATAAGATGTCTATCCATTTTTATTTATATTTACTCAATAAGGAATCTAATTTTACTGCTGCTATCTTGTCATCATTAGTTTTATATAATCAAATTCTAATTAGTTATTGAGTTTTTTCTTTTTTTTCCCTTTATTGTTTATTTGATCACATCAAACAATGATAACATATGCGTTAATATTTGTAAAAAGTAAATAGCTTCTTGATGATTCACATCCAAACATATAGAGATGATTACTTTATGTAAAGTTTTGCTTCATAATCTAATACAACACTTCAAGTGAATTGATTAGATGAAAAATATTCGATAATTATAATTTAAAATGTCTATTAAATTCTTTTATAAATTTGAAGTGATMAAACAAGTAAGGCTTATTAGTGAATATGATTGGACATATTTTACTAAATTGATTATTAAACGCTTTAATCAAATCCATCAAATTCAAACATCTGTGGTAAATTTTCATTGTTCAAAAACTCAAATAATTATCATACTTCAACTTTATCAAATAGACCCGAAGAATAAACTCACCATAATTAATCTATGTAGCAGTTGATTTTCCCACACAATTTCTGCAAAAATTTTAAAACGAAAATTATGCATATAAATTAGAAAATGTTGGGTTGAAAAACAGRCAAGAGAATATGGTCTCATATTCTCATGGAAATCTGATAAATGGGGTGATAAGTATTTGATGTAAAATTGGGATATACACAATGTGGAAACAAAAAAATAAAAAATAAAATAAAATTGGCAAGACGTAAAGACATTTCATTGAAGTCTCAACAAGTAGTAAAGTCTTAGGGGTTGTGACATGGACCAATATGAGCTGTCCATCGCTGGCCCATATGGAAAAAGTTATATATATATATATATATATATATTCAAAAAGGGTTTTATTTTTGTTTTGGGGGTGGGGTTCGCAAAGGGAGAGGTTGAATTGAATATGGTAGGCATGTGAATGTAGGCATAAATCATGTGTCATCCATGTGGATTAACCCTTTCAATTTATCTGGCATTAGCTAAGCACCCCACCAAGTGGATTCTTCATGTTCTCCTTTCTTTTTCTTACTTTCAATAATATATATATATATATTAAGAAATTAAAATTTTTACATTCTCCATGGAGCCCACCAATTGGGGGAATTTGTGACTACTAAGAGTGACCATAACCATACAATTGACCATATACATCAATTGTTTTCAATGAATATGAATTATTGAACGTGACCTGTCAACTAGGTTCATTATAACTTATAGCTCTATTTAAGTTATCCATTTAATCGGGATATCAATTAATAATGTTAGACACAAATATGCACAAACCAACAAAACAAGAATGAAAATCCCATTAGAATTTTGTGTTTTTTAGTTCTTGTCTAACTCGATCCAACCTTTCTTGAAAGCTATGATCATCGAAACCATTAGGTATCTGTGTTATCAAACCTTGATTGAGTGGAGCTTATGTAATACACATATGAAACTTAAGAACAGAGCAAACAAAACCTTTATCTCATTGCCAAGATATACCTCTATAGCATGTGCACTGCCTTAATTGCTCACCTTTGTAGCTCCTCTCAGACAAAGAGCTTTAGGGCACACATGAAGAGATTATGCTAATGGGTTATTAGTAAAGCATGGCAGCATGTGAACCCCTTGGGAACAAATCATCATGTAAACCACATGCTACTGTTAATAACCGTTTTAGGGCTGGCAAACACCAGTGGGAATGTACTCTCATTCATCTTTGCTTGCTTACTCAAGAAAACCATATTCACAATTAAGGGATATGTCCCTTTAACTAATCCTGCTTAATTAGATTAGATTTGCTTGTGGCAGTCAACTTCTCTCTTGTATTAGATCTTAGATTCTTGGCTTGATGGTTCATACCTAGCACGAGTTCTTGAACATGTGATTGGAATGATTTGTTTGGAAGCATGACCTCATGATTTCATGGTATCAAAGTTTGAGTGTTCTGGACAGAGGGATTTTCTCAGCACAACACATGTTGTCTACATGCAATATTGCTCAAATTTACAGACTCTGCATAATGCAAATCACAGGAAATGGTGTTTCATGTAGCTTTCAGCTTTGCCCTGCAACCCTAACCTTAGCCACGATGAGCCTTTGAGGCAGCTTTGTGAAAATAGCATCCTCAAATTAATGGTATACAAGTTTGAACTCTTGTGTGTTGATTTCAGGAGCTATTTAAGGTTGTGTTTTGGCCGGGCTCTACACTTTACTCCTTTGTTGATCTTAGTGAGAATTGCATCAAAGCCTTCTATATTTCAACCATATAGTGTTTGATAGGTTTAATGAAAATAGTATTTGGAATCTTGAAATTGTTTGAGCTTCTTTTTCTTGATTTTGGCAACTTTGGTGAGAATAGCCTTTTGAATGCTCAAATGTCAAATACATGAACACCAATCTAATAATCCAATTTAGATAGAATAAAAAGAAGATAGCCTAATAGCCTAAATTCAAATGAGTCAATATTAGTCACACTTTTGTAGCATGAGCAATGTTTTCCTCAAAAACCAAAACAGAAACCATAGAACTATTTAAAATCCCATTTCAAAATCATGAAAAATTCAAGAACTTGGTCAAAATTCTGATCATTATTATATGACCCCTCCTTGACTTGTTCAATTGTTCCTCAAAAACAAAACGCACTTCCAAAATCACCAGAATCCAAGTCAACTCGGGATTGAAAATTGAAATGCCTACAAACACATAAAGACATCTAAAATACTTTCTCCCCTTGGCTCTTTTTTTTTTTTTTTTTTTAATTATATCCTCAGCCAGCAACCTGGAGGCTGGCCATTCACAACTTACACCAAATTAACAATTTGGAAACCCCAGGGCGGACCACCTGATACAAAACACGATGTCCCTTCCTTTGCTACTGGTATAGACTCCATCTACATATTCCATTCTTTACAAAATCTTTACATTACATCTTACTTAATCACGAACCGATCGCGGTTATGTAAAATGATTTCGATGACTATCATGACATAAGAGAGAGGGTGGGAAGCTCCATGAATAAAAAGGTGGGTAGCTAAGGTCTCTATTGGTGACCCCATATGGACCAAGGGAAGCACTCCAAAAAGCCCATTTTGAGCAGCAGTATAAAACAGGGTTGAGTTCCCATGTGCATTCCCACAATGCAGAGAGGAAGAGAGAGAGAGAGAGAGAGAGAGAGAAACATATTGTATTTATATATGTATAGCAGATGCAGATGCAAACAGAGAGCACTCACGTCCACTTCTGTGGTATTTAACTTTGTTACTTACGTCCACTTCTATGATGTGAGGCACAAATGGATAAGCTTTATGTTGCATGTACTTTATTATGGCGTGTCTACTACTGATAAAGATCAACTACCAAGGACTTTCTCTTTTAGCCCCTCCTCAATCGTATTATTATATTCACCCTATCATTTCAATCCAAATAATTCAGTCTGCATTGTACACTATCGTTGTTTTCCTTTCTATGGCGTAAGCTCCTGTCGCCAGTTCTCTCTCAAACCTTCTSTTCTTTTATAGAGACACCAAATCTTCAACTATTTCTATCCATATAGTCATCATGGTTCAGTTTTGTGTGTGTGCTTAGGGGGTGAATGTTTCGAAGAACAGATAGGGTATGTCTCTGGGGTTTTTAGAGATGAGAATGAGAGAAAAGTAGGATGTAGTCCAATTTGGGAAGAATAATAGTGCCACTAGGCTGATTTTTTCAGGGAAAGGCTTCGTATTTTGGGAACTTTAGGAACAGTGGATTGCAAATGATTGGCAGTCCCACGATCGAGTGTTATTGGCCCTGTAAGCTTATATCGAGCTGAATTTCTAGCGTAGAATCTGACTACCTGGGAATGTTGCCATCCAATAATGGATTATTAGCAACACAAACACACATAGTCCTGCCACCTTTGTGCTTGGCGATTGATAGAGATCAAGTGTCCAAATTTGTTGGTAGTGGAAAAATGCGGGACTTGTACATTTTCGTGAATCTTTTATTCAAAAATATCTATGGGTATAATTTAATGAGTATCGAATAAATATTTTAATTAGATAATAATAATTTCATACTGAAATAAACAAAGGTATAATTTGATGAATATCAAATAAACATTTTAATTAGATAATAATAACTTCATAGTAAGATAGGCAAATCCTTACACGACAAAACTTCAACTCCGTTTTCTCATAAATAACAAAATAGAAGTGTTAGATGACAATGCTAAGTCGACAAATATGACAAGTTTCTTGTCCAAATGCGAGTATTCAAATCAAATTATTTTTATAAAACAAATGAAAATCGTGGAAGGTTGTTGCATCAGACTTATTGAATCCCCACAAGTGACGCTCCCAATTACTGTATTGGGGACCCTCCACCACATATTCCGAAACCATTTGAGTAACCACGTAGCATAGGGATGCAAACAAATCAAAAGCAACTTCAGTCTTCAAGTAAATTTTGATGCGAATCTTTCTAGTTCGAGCCTAAGCTTGGCCACCTAAAATTACTAGTCGACTGAATAAAGAAAAATAGTAGAGTTAAGTGTAGGAGAAATGATCATAAATTGGGACTACAAAACAAGTGGTGAATTTGTTTGCCGATGCCGAATTGCCCAAGTATTCAAAACTCTTAAGGAGAAGATAAAAGTGTAGAGGGCATTTGCTTTTCTTGATTTAATTAAGTGGATGGATTAACAAAAACAAAACGACAGAAAGGAAGGAAGAATGGACATTTGAGAACCTCAAAACGGAATTAAGTGATTCAGTTAACTTCTAAATAACTATTCAAATGGCGAAAGCAGCTCAGGTCACTCTCAACTTGCGCCGTCTTTGCTGTTTGCACGAATGCATCAGCCACCACCACACATCAAAGGCTTAAAAAAACAATGTACCCAAAACAATTCGAACAACATATATAAATCGACCACGCATCCAAAGAATCTGACTAATCAAGCTCACAACTATTACTACGTAATGYACCTTTTTACTTGTCATTCACTTAACCATTTTTACAGTCCAAGGATTGATCCTTGATTCTAACAAGTTACAGACGGGTAAAGTCATTCAGGGAAATTGCTAGGATAATGTAGTTTTACCATGGAAAGTACTGAGCAATAGACTTTCTACATGAAAAGCAACAATGCAGCTATCTATTCCAAGGATGGGAGACAGATAACTGCACTATTTTACAATTCTCCTCCATCTTTCAACTAGGCTGAGGCGAGACGCCAGGCAATGGAGGAGACATGAGACAATGCCTGGATATAGTCCATTTCGTCACCAAAATATATGAGCGAAAAAGGAGGATGGCCCTGCCTAATGGAAGCAGCACTAGCTTCTTATATAGGGAAACGTCACTTCTTGTTTAAACAGGTATTCATGACAAAGCTATATCAGTAGAAGAAACCACCACATTGAAACCTCAAGTATGGTGGCAGGGTACTTCTCAACTAAATCCTGTTTCACGAAAACAATAGAGAAGAGTTTTAAGAAGTGGGCGTTTTATAAATGCGTCTCACAAATGATTTAAGGCAAATGCGAAGAAGAAGCAAGTTGAGAGAAAATCCAGGATGTTGGTCACCTGAAAAGAAAACGCTAGCATCCACCAGTAGTTTTACTTCAAGGTCACTAAAAGCCAAGGAGATCTATGCTTGGATAGAGTACCTTCTAATAGGAACATTGGTCGCAATAGAGTAACTATTTCTCCCTTCGGTAGGAGTATACCGAATAATGAGATACATCCATGACTTAATGATATAAAAGCTACTACTATGCAGTAGAACGGATCAAACACATTATTGCCTGCAGCATGGATTAACATCCTAACACCTGAACCAAAAAGGAAAAATGAAATGGCAAGAGTTAAAAAGGAAACGGCAGAGGCAAGAACAAGGGGAGAAAAAATTGGGCGGGGGTGGGGGGTGCGGGAGAGCGCAAAGAGAGAATGAGAGAGAGGACATTTGGCTGGTGGTACATAGTATCAAAGTATCATCGCTTAGACAAAACAATGCAATACAAATTTCTGCAACATCCGGTACAAAAGGGCATCTACCTAGAACCTGTGCAGTGGCAAATTTTACTTTGTATGAATACTGAAGAACCCTTTATAAGTAAGTAGACTATCGGACTAAGTGTACAGACAGTAGAAAACTCACATGACAAAGAAAAATCTAAAAGGCATTTTATGACTCTTGAAGATGGATACTGATAAAAGCATTCATAATTACAGCTTGACACAAGAAAGATTTACAAGTATACCAAATAAAAAAGAGGTTCAGCAGATTAGCCCCTCTCCCAGCTTGATCAAGGAAAGATGCATATGAATGGATAATAACAATCCTATTCTTGGCAGCTCTTTTGGGATATTGAAGGGAACACTATAAAAAACCGTAAGTTTCACCTATGAATATTGGGGAGATCCAAAGTATCCCCAAGTGAAAGTTAAAATCTGTTGACTTACCTGTGTGAAAGCAACACAAGAAGATTATCTCCTACGATTCAACAATCTCACTATTTAAAGTTATTCACAAAAGCTCCTGTTAATGACCTTGTGTAAGCATTGAAGCCATGCAGAGTTGAGTTAGGTTAGTACTGGAGCTTTCCACATAGGATAATTCCCAAGTTTTGTTTTCCAAAGATGATAACCATGATTGATTTTCAACAGGGACAATCGTCATTCTATGCTTCATTGAATAACATGAAAAAATCATCATGATCCCTGAGTAACCTGATGGATTTTCTCCGGTATATTCATCCTGATTTATACTAGTGATTGGCAAGCTGAGGATAGACAAAGACACAAATCCGAGGAATCTGTAACATTTAAGCAAGCAAATGGAGTTGGCAGAAGGGAGGAACAACCTAGTACAAATGTAGCTCCCTAAATAATTTCAGTCTCAAAATTGTTTCCAGAAAGGACTGAACGAGGTGAACAGACAATTGATGGTGCTAGATGAACCAAAAGGGATAGTTAACTGCTAAAATATTCGAGATATGACTCCAAAGTAGGCTGAAATGGAATATCAGGCTTCCAGTTAATCTGTTAATAATGGATTAAATTTTGAGTTGAAGTGAGATCATTTAGCGAATAATGTTCAGGTGCTCTAACTTGTTTGAGGGGAGAAAAAATTCAAAAAGAACAAGAACTACAAGAATAGCAGAACATTAATCCCCAGATATTTCAATAATTAATACAATATCAATAGTCAAAATCTTGATGAACCTASTCCTTTCCAAGCTTTACCCGTCAGTAATACTTGTAAAAACTAATAAACAACATCCTTCTGCGGAAAAAATATCAACATGATCAATCATATGATAATTTTTCCGTCATTTAAGTATATTTTAACCCATAGTTCCTCCAGTCTTTACTTGATAAGCAATTAGACGAACTTCAGAAAGAATTCAATGAAACACTTAGAAAGAAAGAAACAAACATCATTTACTTATTATGGTTCCAACTGTMGTATTTAGGGAAACAGATTTGGCTTTGGTGACAGTTAACTATTCCTTGCTAAATAGAAGGTAGAATTATAAATCTTTTGCATTATCCATGATGAGAACACCTTCACCTGGTATCTTCTAAATAAGTGTTTCAATGAAGATTCATTCTAAAAGACAGATTTGTTATCTGAAACTAGAAAGCTCTCTGTATTTTACAATGTTAAGTAGATGGGAAGGTTAAGGCATTTGCAGGCACCTAAACAATGTCCTTAACGTTCTAGATATAATCAATCAGTCACATTGCACAAATTCATCTACCTGAACTCCTAGACAACCTCATTTAGTGATACCACCCGATCTTGTTCTTTCTTAAACAATTTTGGATCATACTTTCAGCACTTGAAGGGCGATTGTCTAACTCTATGTAAAGAAAACTGATGCTTAACTTTGTCACCTAAAATAGCTCAAGTCCGAACTGTTTAATTGTTTTCCTATCTCTCAAGTTTTATCACACAAAGCAAAGTATGATATGAAGGGAGAACACTTGAACCACTATGATTAAGCCATTTTCGGGTCTAGCATACTTGAAGAACATCTATTAGACACTCGTATCACATTATAAGAAATAGAATACACCTAAGAGGAAGAACGGAAAGGAAAAAGGGGGGGGGGGGGAGGAATATTGAAAACCATATCTGCATCTTGTGATTCGTGAAGAGCATAGCTAAGTAAATCCTCACAGGTTTAAGTCTCTATCTATGACCAGATCCTCCTAAACTGTCCCGTAAGGCTATCAGAAGATGATTGATTGATATTTAGTTAAATAAGGCTACTCAAAAGCTTGCTTCCACATGCGGATGCTTAATCCCCATCATGTTATTGAGAATTCTTATAAATGTGGTGCTTGTACATGCAATTCAATTTCCGAATTCCGTAAGCAACCAATAACAGGAGGGAATTTCATCCAGAAAAGAAATAGATCATTTCTCAGTTTCCCCTTTTTGGCTCAGGATGGAAATTTCAGGAGATAATAGGTGCATTTCCACATACGAGAGTTCTTCCGTTTCAGACAGCTAAGCTGTATTACCATTATTGTCTACAATCATCTATTACTGACTGCATTTCTTATCTGCTTTAGACAATTAAGTTYAGTATCTAAGAAAGTATAAATAGTTGAAAGGAAAGGTAAGAAAGCAAACACATAACTAGAGGATGGACCAGAGGTTTCCAATTATAGAGCAAAGTTTACCTATCATACCAAATTGCAGAGAGGAGATCACATACACAAATTTCATCAGGAGAAAATACAGTAAACTAAAACTAAAACATGTCTTGCAAGGTGAAAATTACAATGGAAAAGATGGGTAATTAGAATATTACAAGGGTCATAAACAAATTTAGAGCCCAATAATCAAGAGCTATAGGCAATACCATGGAGATTATAACCAGATTGTGGACACACAGTTCATACTCTTAACTCGGAAAAATACAACGCAAGACAAAACATGCTTCAGATACTGCCTGTAATCAAAACTTTATACTCCAATAAACTTGATGAAATGATGGTACCTCATGAAAACAAAAGAAGCTTTGCAATCCATCTTCAGACCAAGTCTGAGTGAAATAATCTAACAATTTTCAGCAGCCATCTCCTTTCGCTTCAACTCCAGCGCCAAACGTTCATTTTCAAGCTTCATCCTTTCATTTTCTATCTTCATCATTTCCAGTTCCCTGTCTTTCTTCTGGCTAAATCTTTGCCACTTGAACCTCTCTCTCTCTAATTCTAACATTTGAGCTTGGATTTGCAGTTTCTGTTCTTCTAACTGAAGAGAGCGATGACTCATCCACTGCTTTTGTAAGACGTTTGCTTTCAACTCATCAGGCAAAACTAGATTCACATCAGCAGTGCTGCTCTGTGGCTGAGAATTTAAATTTCTGTTACAGTCTAAAGAACTTAAGGAATTACCAAAACTAACATCATCATGACCATGGCTTTGTTTCATCCTTTTTATGGAACCTCCTGGAATCCCGTAAGCCATACGATCACCGTGCAAAGCATGATTTTCCTCATATTCGTCATGATCATCTAGTTCAGCATCCTGATCATCCTCATCATTATCATCCTGCGGGTGCCTTCTTGTGTTACTGTCTTCAGAGTCATCTCTGCTTCTAAGTGCCAAACGCAATGAGCGTTGCAAATCAGGGTCAGGAGGCAAATGCAACCTGTTCCCATTGTGGTAAGAACACATCTCTTCATAATGCAAATGCTTGGAGCTGAGAATTTTCCTGACTTCTTCTTTTGCTTTATCTGATATATGATCCATCATGTCGAGAAGTGAAGGATTCTCGACCACCTCACAAGAAGTTCCCCGTCCAAGGATCTCATTGAGTCTCTTGTACCTTTTGTTAAGGTCATTGAACTTATCCTCACATTGTTGTGGTGAAACAAAATGACCCCTTTCAGCCATGACCTTTGAGACCGATTTCCATTTTCCCTTTTTCTGAAGATTTGCATATTTTCTCCTTGCTCCACCACCATACTCTCCAGCAGCCTCCTCACCTATGTAAGAAACAGCAGTAATTAACAATCTAACCATTGTATCAGTCCATTTCACCCGCTGCCATGGGAATGCCCTTTTCCCTTTACCCCCATCATTGTGGCCATCAGCACCATCTTCTGTTAAAGTTGTATCATCCTCATCACTCACACATTTGCCCTTCTCTCCCTTATTGAAATCTGACAAAGAAATAGAATGATCTTGCTCTTGTGTGCTTCCAATAGTTAGGGGAAAATTCTCATGAATTGTGGGTTGAACATTTGATCCTTGTCGAGGATGAGATTGATGAGGCTGGTGAAAGGAAAAGGGATGTTGTTGGTGGTGATGAACTCGCATGGACCCTTGCAAATCTAGGCCTCCAAAGGGACCACTTCCTGGCATCATATTCCCTGATGATAAATGGCCTTCCATGGATTCACCAAAATAGAACAATTTTAAGATCAAACCTCTAGAACATGCTCCTCAAACAATTCAAAGGCAGATTGCGGAAGTTCTTCAAAGAGTTCAGATAGGACAAGCCATCTCCTTAACAATCCTCATTCAACATCCCTTTTAAAACATTAGTCTTCGAACTGTACAGCTCTACAACAACCAAACCCATATCACCCTATCTCATATAAAGCCATTAATCCTCCTAGGAATATACCTATATTTCTAAATCATCGATTGAGCTCCAAAACTTCACCAAACAGTAAGAGTTATACACATRAGACCTAAATAATAATACTGTATCAAAAACCAGATTGGCAAAACAAACTCAGAAAAAGAAACCCATTTAGAACAAAAACTAAAATAATCAAGACCAATTACAGCTATAAAAAAACAAAGAAAAAAGCAGTAATCTTTTCCAAAACCCAGATATGTTGATAACTTTTCAGCATACAAGCAAAATGACTGCTTTTTGGTTCAAGAACTTACATGTAACTGATGACCCAAAAAGCGATATTAAATTACGCTGCTATTAGGCTGAAGATTTGGGCACAAAAGCGAAGAACATCACATCCGAACGAGGAGACTTATGAGGTGGATAAAGGAAAACAGAGAAAGGTATGTAGGTATTCGGGTCTTATATATACCAGCAAAAGATTACTATCAGCCAATGAAGGGTTGTCCAGAGATACAATGTATCGGAGGATCCATCGGTCCACTTGGGCATATTTTTTCGTGTGTTACACACACACTCAGAGATATATACTAGCAAACCCCGTAAGAGGCCAAAAAGCTTACGCCACCGCRGGCAGACCAAGAAAAGGTTTAGAATAGAATAAATATACACCGGATTGTCAAGAATTTCATGATTTATATTGCAGTTTATTCTAATCTTTTTAAAATTGTTAGGGAGCCATGATTGGCACCAATAATTCTTTTTCCAATCATCAGCAAATTTACATGATTTTCAATCTTGAAAGAAGGGGGATTATGAACTAGAAAGGAAAGGTGTAACTCGTAGYGACAAATAACAACTCAAATATTTTCTTTTTCTTTTTTCTTTTTCCACGAATAAGATTTAAATATTGTTTAATTAATACTAAAGATTACATTACTTGTGAAAATTTTGAAGATGCGTACATTTATTATCTACTTTCTTTTATAAAAATCGAATCTTCCATATGATCATAGTTAAGGTAACAATACCTTCAATTTTAAAAAGGTTAGTGATGTAATCATGATAATAATAAATATATATTTATATAAAATAAAGTTATTTTAYTAACTCTAATTTGACAATCCAAATGACAATCTATTTTAACTCATGATATTTCATGATATTGTCATAAATTATAACTAAAATTTTAAACATTATTTTTTTATCTAATCCAGATATTAGGGTTTACGATTTGATATTAAGTTATTAAGGTTTAGGGTTTACGATATTTTTATACTTTGAATGGATTATTAAATTAACGTTGACAGAGTAGGATCTTTAGTTATTTATGATGGAAGAGGAAGGAAATAAGATTTGAGTGAAATCTTTGAAATTTACAAGATTTATTTCGTAAAGATTTGAAATTGATACGACATAACATTTTCAATGGAGTAATTGTGCTGTTTGTGTGTGGGGAGGGGGAAGGTACTTCATTTAAACTTTGATTCACTTGAAGTTGAATTTACTACAAAAAATTCATATATTTTCTTGAGGGCTCGATGGTAACAAAATTATGAAATGTTAAACCATATTTGCAATGAATGTCCTCACCATTTTGCTATATTAAACAAACAACAAACATCTAATTAAAGAGTTAATCAAAATAAGCAAATTCTTCACAACCATTTTGCTAACATAAATATCTTAAGATTCCTCTCCTCGTCCTCACATTCATTGAGTCGTTCTTTCTCTCTTCTTCTTCTTCCAAAAACGACGATGGCGTTGAACAACCGAGTTGCCTCAATCATCATCATCATCTTCGGTTCCCTTCTTTCAGCCTTCACCTTCGAAGCACACAACGTTCGAAGAGTATCCATTGCAACCCGTCTCCTCAGCGTAGTCTCCGTTGGATGTTCATGATGAATAGGCTCAGGCGAAATTGTACCTGAAGGTCCACAAGGAAGCCACCGACGCCAAGACCAAGGAGTTTGTGAAAATTGATCTTGAGTCGTTTGAAGTTTGAACAATCGATCAACAGAGGAGTCGGCCGAGCAATGTCTAACTTTAACGACGTTCTAGGAGGCTTATGCCTCTGCCGTCCATGCCATGGAGAGGGGCATCTATGGTATTTCTCACGATGACTATTCTAGGGCCAACCAAGACATTGATGAATTCAGATCGGATGTCGAAACTTGCAGGCAGTGCATCGATGAAATGATTGCCGAAGATCCCCGAGTTTAAGCAAGCAATTCCAAGACTGGGCAAAAAGTATGGCCGCTGATAAGGCAGACTTAAAAGATATATTCACTAGCTACAATCCTTCAAATCTGGTTTTGTTGCCAACTAGTTTTAACAAGTTATATATCTTTAGATGGTCAATTAGATGCCCACTAAAGCTTTGTAATATTTCGGCCCCTGATGAGATGTTTTCTTGTAATGAATGGAAAATGTCAAAAATTTTGCTATAAAATAGTCTTTTTCTATATATAGTTTTCCGTTAATGTTACTCCTAATTCCACAATTGTTTGCATTAAGGACGAAGTGAAAAACTTTATTTTGAGGGACGAGAATAAATAATCGAGATATTAAAAGATGTGAAATGATATCTTTTAGGTAAATCCTATATAAATTTTGAAAAATATTAACCCTACATAAAATTTTGAAAAAATGTTGGGGGCTACTACYAGCCCTCGCCCCCTTGCTCCATGCTTGAGTTTGCAATCTTTCTTTTGTTAGATCAATCCAGACTTAACTCATGTTGCATGTACAAAATTTGACTCTTAACCAAAAGAAACCTATTACAAAGCCTTTTCACCATGACACCACAAACAAAGATATCAAACATGAAACTTCGTTTGGTTTAGTTGTCACTAATCTATTGCTTTCCTTCTTTCTYGTGCTATCAATAGAAAAGTTATGCATTTTTAAACTCTCTATCTTCTCTCTATTCCGATAAACTAGTTCGGATGCTTAGAGAAATTTTTGTCTTCCCTGGTATCTTTATAGTAAAGTACATGCTCTAAGCTCACAACTTACGTGATCTTGCTCATCAGAAATTAGTATGATTTTTAACCGATTAAAATTTGGTTAGATGAAATCTATAGCTGGAAGGGATCTTCAATTGATGAACATTAGAGAGATAGGATTTGACTATTGATAATTATGCTAGTCATCTAACATAGTTAGTTCCATCAATCAATTATATACAACTTTTATAGACAGATCTGCCATGACATAATCCGACTGACTGAATACAATATTCCCGATCAAAATTGCATAAAAAACGGTCCAAGGACCAATTTGATAGTTCCAAAGAGTTCAAGAATTACAATAGAGCCATCAATAATCCAAGGATGTAAATGGTCCTAAAGAAGTTAAAAACTACTTAAAGCTAATTGCCTATTTCGTTATTAATTGAGAGGACTTTTTAGAAACTTTAATCGAACAGGAATTTTCTGATTTTTCTTATTAAAAGTTATAGATTTCATTTGATAATGAAATGCTATTTTTGGAAGAAAACAATTGTTCACAAAATGCTTCCGACTATAAATAGAAATTTCTAAATTTATCTTCTGCAAATGATTTAACATGTTTCCTTGTACGTAGAATTTCTCATTAATATAGAGTACTAGTTACAGACCTTCAGGGTCCATTAATATCTTTTTTAAAAAAAGAAAAAAAGATTCATACATATAGGTAATCTATAACCTTTAGAATTCTCAAGGAGCATGCGGCGGCTGTGCAATTAGCCGCAACCCTCGCTGCRCCAGGGAGTTGCGCGCTAACAGGCTCCACCGCTGTATATTTACAATCTAAACTTTGATGCCTCCTGATGCAATGTTGCTACGAGTATAGGAGCAGTGGTGCGCAATTGGAAAGGCGAGGTGGTGGCGTCCTTGGCTAAAAGAGGCTTGATGCTCTACATGCTGAGAATATAGCTTGCTTAAGGGGGTGGTTTTTGCACAAGATTTGTTAACAGCCACCTTCTTATTGAAGGAGATTCACTCTTGCTTAACGATCAACTTCAGGAGCGTACTGAAGATAATCTGTCCTTGGTGGGCAACATTGTCTCAAACTAAGAAAGGGGTAGTGTTGTCGCCCATTTGTTAGCCGAAAAAGGTTGTACTGTTTTTAGCGCATCCCTATGGATCGAATCAGTCCCAGGTAAGATTCAACGTCTTGTTTGGGCAGATCTAATATAAGTTTTCTATCTCCTTAAAAAAAAAAAAATTAAGTAAACTGTGATAAAGTAATATATCTTCAATTTCCCGCCATTTGCCCAACATAAAATATTCTTATAACTAGAATATATTCGGGGAAAAAACACTCACCATTTTATGGACTTATTTAAAGTCAATTTGGGATGCTGAAAAAGCCGCTTTACTTCAAATAAATGTACCCTTACTGATATTATATTTCAGACAAAAACAATTGAAGATTATAATATTACATCAACGTAATTTACATGGATGTATCTTTACTTCTTGTTAAGTTTGCTTCATAGTTTATTACTATAGTCACAGTATCAATTGTTTAAAGTAAATTGTTTTTAACCTTTTCATTTTTCTTTTTAAGTTAAAATCTATTTTCGTGTTATTTCATGACTTCTTTTCCGCTTCTAAGTTTAACTTTAAAAAATTGAAACAAAAAATATTTTGCGTGAGTTACATTGGAGATGATTTTTAAAACAAATTTTGTTTATTGATTCAATTGAAAATAAAAATATTATATATTATTCATTCTCAATTGTTTAAAAATAATTTTTTTTGCAACAGCTTAGAAAATATTTTATCAACTGAGAATAGGGCCTATATTTTGGATCAATAAATTTATTTAAAACTTTGAGAAAGAATAGATATATATGCATCTTGGAATTATGAGAGCCGGCGGCACACGCATATATTTAACAAAATGCCCTAGATGTACTTAACATTAGCCTAGGAAAAACAAGTTATTGTATGGTCTAACTAACATTGAGTGTATCCATTACTAGTTAAGGACGGAACTAAACCAGTTACATGGAGATTGTTTCAGATCATACAGAGATTTTTTAAGTTTGTACAATTTATTGCTATCAAATAGTTTTCCTGACCATGGAGGAATCTTCAGGTACATTTCTTCATCAAAATCATCATCTAGAAAAGCATTTTTCTTACCAATTGATATAGAGGAATTTGCAGCTAGAGAAAGGCACACTCGAATAGTATTGAATTTGGCCACTGCAGAGTCTACTGGTAATCTATATCATAAGATTGAGTGAGCCCCTTTACAACCACTCGAGCCTTGAATATTTGAATGCTTTTATTGTGACTTATAGCCTAGTGGTTTCTTTCATGGGGAAGATATAGGATCGTCCAAGTGTCTTTCTTTCTCTAAAGCGTTGTTTTCTTCATTCTCTGCCTTTCTCCCTCGGAATGTTTAAAAGCTTCCTAAATAGAACCTGGGATAAGCGCATTGTCGAGGAAAGGGACAAAAACTTGATAGTGTTAAGATATTTAGAGTTTGGTTAGAATTTGATTTTGGTAGACGATGTATAGGCTCTTTACGTTAATACTTTGTATAAGATTCCTTTATACTATTTAAATAAAACTCCAACCTCTTTTTCTCTATTATTTTGTCTTATATTTCTTTAGATTATTTAACATATAGGACTTTGACAGTCGACTACATACGACATAATTAAATAGGAGAGTGATGAACTTCCCGTGTACAATTGGGAGATCCAAGAGAAACTATTACTTGTGTGACTTCCAGAAGAAATTTCGAATTTGGTTCAGACTATTGGTTGAACTAAATTGGAATTGAGTACTCTATCTCCTTTCTAGGCCCCATCTTCTTAGCGTAAACACAAAGATCTTTGATTTCAAGTTGTGCGAACATAGACTTTGGCTAGGTTCAAGATTGTAAAGATTGGTATGTGAAGGTGAACTTTGACTCCTCAGACTGTTTGCTACTTTAGTGAGGAGATGGTTGTTGGTTTGGAACCTGAAAAGAAGATGAATTTCAGTTGGGACTTTTAAGCGTATTCAGTTTGAGTATGAAGCTGAGACTGTTCATTACCATGATCAACAGTGTTTATTGAGGTTGTAACATGACTACAGAATCAGGGTTCAAATCACTATTGTCTAGAGGTTCAGAAATTTCCAAATCTTTCTTTCTCTCACACTTTCCCTCTGAAATCGAATTTGGGATAAGAGGGTTAAAGTTCAAAGAAAGTTATATTCATGGAATTGTATATCTTCTTCGTGACTGTTGAGTAGTACTTATATCGTTTTTTATATGAGGAATAATCCATAAATACACAATATTTCATTGATTTAGGGTCTAATTTTCTGCATTGTGAGTATGGATATGAACAAAAACATAGCAGCCAAATATCCTAGTAGGTAGAGATAGAATGATTTTAGCGGTTGGAAAGTCCTTTTGGGATCTGGCAAAGTCTTTGGAATTTTACGATCCCAGAAGGCAATCTACTGACGAGGTATGTAGCTATATGAAATACTTCCCCCTAAAAATGTTTTGGGAGAGTAGGTAGGTGCCTGGATATATTTGGAGTAATCTTTAGCACTGTCTGTTTTGTGTACTTGGATTTTGATCTGAAACTAGGTTTGTATCATTGCATTGAAATTTTGAAAGATTTGGWTCACCTCCAATTTTTTTTTTTTTCCCCATAAAAAATATCCAAGTACAATAAATCTTGTGTGATCATCTACAAAAGATACAAGCCACCTAATTCCTGTTATATTATTTACTCTAGATGGACCCCAAACATCACCGTGTCATTGATCATATAGAATACGAATGAGAAGGTTTTTATATACATAATAGACAAGAAAAGGAAGTTCAAGTATATTTGGCAAGTTGATAGATTTCACAACTAAAAAATTTTGAAATTCTATTACTGAATAATAAAAGAAAGAATTTTTCATCATACACTTGGAATGATCAAGATGATAGTATCATCATAACATTATTTTACTATCTTTATTGACATTTGAACTATATTGACTCTGAAACGACATACATCTTGCATTTTGGACTAAGAAGTACAGAGTTTGACATGAGGTCCTTTATATCCCGAACTGAACCAATTCTTGCAACCTTAGACAAAGATCCATATGCTACCCAAACAGTTGAGTCCTTATTACATAGCATGTACTGAGAAAAAATATTAGCATCTCTTATCATATGGTTTGATACTTCGGAGTCAATAATAAAGGGCCTTGTATGTCCTTTATTATTGTAAAGGTATTTAAGGTTTTACCTTTCTGAGCTAGCATGCTCGTTGTTGATTTATGACTGACTTTTGAGAGAATCTCTGGGAGGACTCTGAGTTGGTACTTTCAAAATGAACTGGATTCTACAACATTGTGATGACTATCCCTAGTTGTTACAAAATTAGCTCACCCTTATTTATCTTGTCCATAATGGGATGGCTTCCAATATGCTAGTTTTCTATGGATTTTTTAGCATGTCTCCTTATGATGTTCCGATTTTCTGCACGGATCACCCCACGGTCATTGTTGTCTCGATCGATTGGTTGAGTTGGTATTATTGTTTATGGGTATTTCGTGAAAAAAAAAAAAAAAAAAGCAGACACCAATTTAATTATCACTAAAGCCTCAAATCACAAGGGAAGAGCCTTCAGGGTTTGTTGCGAACGTTGGAATGAGGTCATTTCATGCACGTTTTTCTGTTTTTTTTTCACGTCGAACCTTCAAGAAAGCCCGAGGAACTAAAGGGAAAGGTTTCTTTCCCATTACTCTTCCACAAATTTCATTGAGATTTTTGTTGAGTTCAAGGCAAAATTTGAATGTCCCTTTATTCTCCACCCTCCTCTTGTATTATTTTGCATGCATCCTCATGGTACTTCCAATTATGTCTTTCAAACCCAACTGCTGCCAGTACCGACTGAAAACGTCATAACACTTGAGTGTGAAAAATGTGAAAAGATATTTATTTGATTCTGTTGGAAAAAATCTTTAGATATTCCCCTAATTACATGATTGTAAATARCTGAGATTTACCRTAATTTTCTAGGGTACTCAATGTATAAATGGCCTACTACTGTATTGTGTAATTTCCAAGGTATTAGAGTTAGGGTTCTTCTAAGTTTTACAACAGCTAACTTAAATAGTTAGTGACCTTCATTCTTTTTTGGCTCGGAAAACTAGATATATCTAGTAGACTTGTTCTTCTAAATCGCAAGAACTTGAGTGATGATTCCTCCGAGATTATTATTTAAGCATAAATTGTGAAGACCTAAACCTTCAAAATTGAACATGAGTGGTGCTTCCTTGGAGAATGATATCTATGGCATTCTTAACAGATGAAAATTTCCAGACGAAGTTATTTTGATCAGTTGATAGAATTCAAATAAGATAGTGAATAATTAGGGCTTAATCTGCAATTTGGATAGATTTACATGGACGTTAACTGATGAACTACGTCTTATAGAGGAAGCAATTTTGTTGGTTGAGTGAAAGAAAATAGAAAATGAATAGTGAAATCTTAACTTTTTACTTTTGAATTTTGGTGAGGATTGGGGAAAAAAAAATTGTTTTGAGTATAAAAAAGACCTTTTTAATATAAACGTAAAACAAATGAATTTTTGTGTCCAAAACTTCTTGGTACAAAAGTAAAACAAATGCCTTTTTGATGCAAGAAGGAAAAATATTTGGCTCTAAAACTAAACAAAATGGAGCCTATATCTCCTACAATACTTAAGAAGGAACTGCATACCTGAACTTCAATGAGAAGTCTACCATCCAAATCACAACTCATCTTTCGAGTGGACAAAACTTCCAACAATGGTCTCAATCTTTGAGAATATTTCTCCGAGGTAGAGGAAAGATGAGTTATATAAGAAAATTACAGTGGCACATGACACAAATGATTGGAGCTATGCCCCCTGGGAAAAAGAGAACTATACCATCATCTCTTGGTTCGTGAATTCCATGGTTGAGGATATTAGTATCTTCCTCTGCAAAGGAAGTTCGGCATGCAATATCCTCCACTTTCTCAGACTTGGGAAACTTAATACAAATATATGAGATCAAGACCAAAATTTCATGAATGAAACAAGGGGAGATGATTGCCACCAATTATTATAATTAGATGTTAGGGTTATGATGAGAACTAGGTCGGTTTTATGATCTTGACTGGGCATGTGGAAGAGAAATTGCACAGTTCAAGAGAACAGTAAAAAAAGATAAGAAGTTTGAGTTCTTGGCTGGTTTCAAACCCTGATCTAGATGAAACAAGTAGTGAATTCTTGGAAAAGAACTCAGTGGTTCTTCCAGAGAATCGAAGGCATGAGAGCCCTAAAATCGTGATGATAGAGAAGAAGCGCTTTATGGAAACTCCTAAAGATCTGCTCCTAATACCACGATATCAACAAAAACCATGATTATTGCAGCTATGGCTTTTAAGCCAAGAGAATCCAATTCCTTCTATATTTAGCCCTCAAGGTTTGATGAGAAGATGGAGGTCTGGTGCGAGTATTGTAACAAATTTAGACACACTAGCGCTACTTGCTGAAAAATCCATGGAAAGCTTCAAAACTAGAAGGGCGACTGAAGTTGAGACAAGAACAATCATGGAATGCACATGCTACTTTTAAAACCGAGACATCATCTCCTTCCCTCAGCAAAGATCAAGTTGATCACATATATAATATAATCAGCCAGATTCCTAGTTCTAGTTCAGGTTTTCTTGCTCAAAGAAGGTAGTTTTCCACGGTGCTTCTGATCACATGACAAATTCATCTCATATTTTCTCCTCATATACTCATTTTCTTGGTAGCATTAAAATTTGCATAGCAGATGAAGTTTGTCTCCAATTGCAGGAAATATTTCAGTCAATATCTCAAAGTACTTTACTATAAACATTGTATTACATGTTCCTACGTTATCATGTAATCTTCTATCAGTTAGCAAGCTCACCAAAGATTCTAACTAGAGAGTGAAATTCTATGATTCTTAATGTGAGTTTTGGGATCAACATTCAAAGAAGGTGATTGGCAGTGCTAGGATGGTTGATAGAATCTATTATTTTGATAACTCAACAACTGAGTGGGGACAAGCTCAAACTACCAGCAGTAGTATTTCTATTCCTTTTAAATATAAAATAATGTTATGTTGTTTCCATCCTTGTTGAATGACAATACTGTTAACTTGATGTCTCTTCAATGTGAACCCTGTCAATTAGTCTCTCCATTCAAATTAACTGTTTTGTAAAATAAAGTTACATATATATTTAAGATACGTTGATTCTTATAAATTTTTAAATAAAATAACATTCTTAATGTTCTTTTAATTTCTTATAGATATTTAATACTTTGATCAATGTGTGTGTCAAATATATTAGAAATGATATTTTAAAATTAAATAATCTTAATCAATTAGGGATAAAATAGGAAAATGACATTTACTATGTTCTTAATTTCCTAAAATGACAAGTAATTTTAAAGAAAAAATATATCTAAAAAGACAGATATTTTAAAATGGAGGAAGTATCAAACTGTTATAGAATTTCTTATAAACCTCTTTCCTATTAAGCTTCTAGACCACTTTATTTAATTCACGACGATATTGGGAATCCTCTAGATTAATAATTGTTTTTTATACTAGATGGATTATCTTATTTATTGATGATCATACTAGGATATGTTGAGTGTTTCTATTAAAAAAAAAATGAAACTCATGAACAATTCAAAGAATTCTATACATGATTGAAAATCAGATTCCAAACACGAATCCACGTTCTTAGAACTGATAATGACATTTTGAAAAAAAAAAAAAAAAGGCATGTTTCTTGAGTCTACTTGTTTTGATACCCCACAATGATACCCCTAAAGAGAATGAAGATAGCTGAAATAAAAAATAGACATCTACTTGAAGTTAGTAGATCAATCATTTTTACTATGAGGTCCCTAAGTATTTATGAGAGAAGAAGTCCTTAAACCACAAACATTATAAACAGAATTCCCACTAACGTATTTGAATATCAACTTGTTATTAAAAAAAAAAAAAAAAACTGTTGCTGACCTTTCTACTTTCGGTTCTTCAACTTCTTATATCCTAAAGTTTTTGCTGCACAATTTTTTGTTCATCTACACAAACTTAATCAATCAAAACTTGATTCTAGAGTTGAAAAGTGTGTCTTTGTGGACTATTCTCCAAATGAAGAGGAGTATAAATGCTATAATCCTATTTCAAAAGAATTTTTGTGACCATGAACGTAATATTATTTGAAGACAACTTACTTTACCAAAAATTCTCTTCAAAGAGAGAGTAATTCTAGGGTAGAAGATCATTTTTGGGAAACTTCAAATTCCTTACCTCTACCAATTCTAAATTTGCCAACCCTTCTTTCACCCAGTACTTCACTTGCTCCTTCCATACCTATAGAATCAAACACTATAATCTTTTTCTGGGAAAGAAACATTACCAACAGTTTAGCAACTTGAGTTGCTAGTCTACTCTCAAAAAAAAAATAATAATAATTCAAAATAAGGAACCTCAACCTTTTACCTACCAAAATTCCTCTGTGGATAATGGTCTTGTGAACGAAACATATATGACGGTTCCAAATATTTTGAATAATCATGATAAAACCTTTTCGACAAATTGTGTTATTTATATTCCTATTGCCCTTAAGAAACTCATCCCTTATAATATGCATTTTTTTGCTAAATATGTATCATAGGTTATCTTCTAACTATAGAACATTTACGGCTAATGTCTTCAATGGTTTAATTCCAAAAGATGTCCAGAAGTAATGAGTCAACCAGGATGGAAAATGGCTATGTTAGAAGAGATGAGGACGTTTGTGAAGAAATAAACTCAAAGAGATTGTCAGATTACCTAATGAAGGAAAAAGGTGAAAGCGTCAAACTCGATTTTTGGTGGCGCACCAGGCAAACTACCCTCCTTCATGAAGAATTGTGCTATGCCCCCCAATTTGCTGTGAGATAGAGAACTGATGAGAATATTGAAAGGTGCAAGGCCAGGCTTGTGGCTAGAGGTTTCACACAAACCTGTGGAATAGATTACCAAGAAACATTTGCTCCCGTTTGCTAAGAGAAACTCTATTGGAGTATTAATTTGTGCTTGTTGCTAACCTTCAGTGGCCTTTACCATAATTGGATATGAAAAATGTGTTCATTAATGAGGAATTAGAAGTTAAAGTGTTATGGATTTACCTCTTGTTTTTGAATGACACTATGGGTCGTAGAGGATTTACAAGTTAAGTCACTATATRATTTAAAGAAATCACCTAGGGCATGGTCTGATTGACTTATTAGTTAGTCCCGTAGGGGTAGTGGATATCACCAAATTAAGGAAACCCATATATTACTTGTCAAGCATTCTAGGGTTGGTCAAATTGCTATTCTCGTTTGGCATGTAGATGATATGATCTTAACTGGAATTGACGTGGATGAACTAGAAAAATTGAATATATTTTCTGTCGATGAATTTGGGATAAAAGATCTTAGATCTATGAGGGGTGGGGATGAAATTTGCAAGATCTAAGAAGGGAATTGTTGTTTCTCAAAGGAAGTATGTTCTTGACTTGCTTAAGGAAACAAGTCTTCTTGGGGCCAAAGTAGTTGAAACCCCTATAAAAGCTAACTTGAAGCTCGAGTTGGCCAGTTCAGATAGGGAGGTGAATAGAGAATAATTTCAAATGACTATCTCATATTTGACAGACATATCATTTGTAATTAAGTGTTGTGAGTCAATTTATGCACTCACTTGGAGAACAAACTTTGGTGTTGTGTAAAAAATTCTCAAGTACCTAAAAGGAAAACCTAGACGGGGGTTGCTATTAAAAAATCATGGTCATCTCAGAATTGAAGCATTTACAGATGTTGACTGGGCATGTAGTGTGATTGATAGAAGATCTACTTCAAGCTACTGTACCTACATAGGTGAAAATCTAGTGACTTGGAGAAGTGAAAAATAAAGTGCAGTAACTTGAAGCAGTGCAGAAACTGAGTTTAAAGCAGTTTTTCATGGGATTTCTGAAATCTGACAGTTAAAGAGGATACTTGTGAACCTGAAAATCTCCAATATTTTCCTATATGACACTTTATCTTGACAACAAAGTGGCTATCAGTATTGCTCATAATCCTATTCAACAAAAGAATAAATATGTGGAGATTGATAGACACGTCATTAAAGAGAAGGCGGAAGAAGGCATAGTGTGTATATCTTATATTCCTACAGAGCAACAAGTGGTGGATATCTTTACTAAAGGACTGTAGAAGATTCAATTCATCAAGCTTATATGCTAGCTCGGTTTAACAAGATATCATTTAACCAACTTAAAGGAGAGCGTGGAAACTATGAAAATATATTTATTTGATTCCATTAGAAGAAATTTTAGGATATATTCCCATAATTACGTGATTGTATATAACTATTAGAATTTATCATAATTAATATTGGTTTCCCTATGTATAAGTAGCCTAGTACCATATTTTGGAATATAATTGCATGTTATCAAAGTTCTCATTAAGAGACAATGAATTCGCCTTGCCAGATATGATGAACTTTGCTTTCGATTTCAAACAGTTCTCTATTCTCAGATTTTGTACAGGACRCCTTTATAGTGTTCCATATCTCTTGTCATCCCACGAAGAATGAAATTCTCTCCTATTTCTTTGTTCATCTAATTTTGGCTATGAGCAAGATATGACAATATCATTTTCGACCTTCCTTTTTGAACTTGGGATCGGATTTTTTAAGGAATTTAGATCTTCCTGGTAACGTATTCATCTTTTCCTTTAATGCAGATATATACAAATTTAGATTACAGTAGATAGCTATCTTCGTTGAGTTTGTGACTGGTATGATTAGAGTAATCCATCATATCATTAATGATTGCTCACAACCAGTGGTGCGCCTTCTAAATTGGAGGTTACATCGAAAGAGTAGCTTGATGCCATACGATATTTTGTCATGGGAACAACGTGTATCTTTCTAGAATTTCATGGCTATGATACCATGAAGAAATTCTTGAGAAAGAATGAATTTCTGATGTCGTTCTTATTCATCTCAGAATTATGATAGCGTGTGCACACACATATATTGGTGTTCCACTAAGGCCGTCGCTTCAGCACACCTTGTTATACAATCTAAACAAACAGATAACTTCACTAAACCTTAAGAGACAAAAGCTTGCTACCTCAAGTAACACCCAAATTCCAAAATCTCCAAACCATATCATCAAAATGCCCCAGTCGTACACGACATTGACCTGAAAAAGTAGAACCTAATATTGAGGAAAATCTTTCTATAGAATTGGAAACAATAAAAACAGAGTGAATTTGATATTACACCAAAAATTTAAAAGAAAAATATGATTTTTTATAAATAATTATTGGTGGATGACTTTCCTATTTCTAAAAATCAATCTRTAATTCCTGTCTACTTCTCTTCGTTCTCTCTCTAGACTTCTCTTCCCCTTTTTCTTTCTTATATTATAATACGTAATCAGCACAAATCTCGATTACTTTTAATTGAACACAAATTGCAAGTCTCTACCACTTTTAATTAAACACAAATCACAAATTTTCTACTTTCCTATTTTCAATTTTTTTATTGGATACAAAGTTAATTTCATTCTAATTATTATATAATTTACTTTTTATTGCTACTTAACTAAAGTACGTAATAAATTAAAGATATATTGGGTTTTGTTGCTTTTAGTTCTGGTTGCCCATCTGAGAAAAAAGGCATGACGCGTATGCTATGTTACTGTGTTGCTACGTATTGTTTTGTCATATGATTCTTTTACTTTTTTAGTTTTGTATGGTTTAAGTCTGCAACTGAGTTTCCTCTCTATTGTTTCATTTTTTTTGGTTTATTTCTCATGCCTCTCTTATGTTGTTTCCTAATTCCACCTTTGCACGTTATGAAACAGCTTAAGGGTACCGCCCATCTTTATGCTATTTAACACAGTGATATTCTTTTACGACTGGATTCACGATTGTTTTTTTATATATTTTTATTTCTTTTTTTTCTCCATTTCTTTTATGTTATGAATTCCCTTTTACCTTTTCTCTTCTCCAATTATTATTCAATATTTATCATACCAATATGTTTAAAGATATTGAACTATTATTCCTAAAGTAGAAAAAGTTAAATAGTAACATTAAATGTTACTAAAGAACATTATATTATATTCTTAAAGAACATTAAATGATTATTATAAATTAATTATTTACTCATGAATAATATATTATAATCTAAATATTCTTTAAGAATATCGAAATATTGTTCAAAAAGTACCAATCATTTAAAATAATTATATTCGTAAATTTGTATAATGCTCCCGAAGTAGCTTTGTGTAAGAATTGGTGATATTTTAATACAATTCTTGAAGGAATATATTTTCTGCCGACATTATCAATTATTTTTTTTAGAATTACATATGGCTTATATCACGGAGTTTGATTTCATTGCACTCGACATATCATATAAGAACTATTTGTCTTGGATCCTTGATGCCGAAATTTACCTCATCTCAAAAGGTTTGAGGGAGACATTAAATGAAGGAAATAAGGAAAGCCAACAAAATCGTACAAAGACACTAATCTTCCTTCGTCACCATATGCATGATGAGTTGGAAGTCGAGTATCTCACCATCAAAGACCCATAGCTATTATGGAAAAWTTTGAAAGAAATGTTTGACCACCAGACGATTGTAGTCCTCCCTAAAGCTCGATATAAATGGCAATATTTGCGTCTACAAGATTTCAAATCTGTATGTGGGTATAATTTTGAGTTATTTAGGATATTTTGTAAATTAACACTTTATGGAGAGAAAATAAATGATACAGATATGTTGGAGAAACATTCTCCACCTTTCACACCTCYATTATGCTCTTGCAGCAACAATATCGTGAACGAGGTTTTAGAAAGTACTCATAGTTCATATACTGTGTATTAGTTGCCGAGCAAAATAAAAAAKTACTTATAAAAAATCATGAAATTCATCCAATTGGTTCCATACCATTTGCCTGAAGTAAATGGTACTTCATTTCCTGAAGCAAATTCAACATAACACTATGGATATGAATGTGGACATGAGCGCGGACGCAGGATGAAACGTGGACGTAGACGTGGATGTAGATATACCCATGAGCAAGGTCACAACAACAAAAGGGACAAAGCAACAAGAGTTAATGCCCCACCCAAAAGGGTACATGAAGAAAGTTGCTATCAATGTGGCATGAAAGGGTATTGGTCACGTACTTGTCGTATGACAAAACATCATGTAGATCTATATCAAAAGCCAATCAAGGGAAAGAGGAAGGTGGAATTAAATTTTCATGACTAGGGTGGTCGAGTTGACATGACTAATATGTAGACCTCCGATTTTGTTGCTGATCCAAACAGGAAACATTGACCATTTAATTGGWGGCAACTTATTAGATGACAAATAATAGTTTTTCCTTTTTATGTATTTTCCTAAATGGACTTTGTTTACGTATTCATGGACTTTCTTATAAGTTTTTGGAGTTTTTACATTTTGGACTATTTCATTATTTGGTTAATTTAATTTACTTTAATGTTTCTTTTATAAGTTTTTTCAAAAAAAAATACTTTATTTTATTAAATATTTTTAGATGAATCGAGATATTTGTCTTATTGATAATGCAATTATACATACCATTCTTCAAGACAAAAGTATTTTCTCAAGTTATCGTTAGCTAAAAATAATATTAGCACAATTATTAGGTGCATTAAAGTTAATTAAATGTTACCAAACAATACAAAATTCTATATAAGTGATGCACTCTATTCCAGCAAATCCAAAAGAAATTTACTTAGCTTTAAAGATATCCGTTGCAATGGAAACCATATTAAGACGATGCAAAATGGTAAAGAATATATCTTAATAAACCCATTTTTATCTAGAAAGAAGCAGATAAGAGAAAGACTACTAGCACTACCATCTAGAATGTATTATGCCTATATAAAATTCATTTAGTCAAACAATGTCACGAACCCGAAGTTCTTTGATACAAAAAATTTTATACTTTGGCATAATTGACTTGGACATCCTGGAATAACAACGATGAGTCGAATAATTAATAAAACAAACAAAGGTATATTGTAAAGAACAAGAAGATTCTTTTGCCAAATAATCTTTCATTTGTTATATGTTCACAAGGCAAGTTAATTATTAGAGCTTCCAGCATATAGGTGAATAGTGAATTTGCAAAGATTTTAAAAAGGATTCATGGAGATATATATGGGCCACTACACCCACCACGTGGAGCATTTCGTTGTACATGGTTTTAATTGATGTCTTAATAAGATGGTCCCATGTTTGCTTGCTTTCAAATAGAAATGCCTCATTTTTCAAACTACTTGTTAAATTTAGAACATGACATGCACACCTAACAAGAAATTGTTTACCACCAAATTATGGTGAAACGGTGTTAGAACTAGCATTATCAAAACTAATCGAAAATACTCTTTTAAGATTATTTTCTTCTAAAACTTATAAAATTATTTTTAAATTGTTAACAGTAGTATGTTATCATTAACACACGATATGCGCGTGGTCTCTTTTCAATTCTCTAACTACTGTCTATCCAGTTGAAAGTAACAGCCATGTAAGAGTGTTTGCCAATAATCATTCCAAATATCAACACAAATATCACACCAAATATCACTATAAATAGACACTCTATTATTTAAATTATAAAATATTTTATGTAAATATTTTTTTATCTTTTTATATAATTATACAAAATACGTGTTAATGTTGTGCGTGGAGTATGTTTATCAATAGGATTTAATGCAGTTTAACAATAAGCTACAAAATTTAGTTTTCACCAAAATTAAAACTTAAGTGTTCAACAACAAATAATTTAACTAACTCATCTTTGATCTTTTCAATTCTACATTTAAATATGAATCGTGATTAGTAGAAGAAGTGTACCCGATTATTTGTGTCTGTGAAGATTTTATACCAAGTTTGTAAGGGTGCTTCCATCTCAAGTGGCTTTATAAACTCCCGTATCCTCCTCCGAACTTGAATCCGCATGTAAAAGTGCAATGTTTGCAATGCACTTTATAGTCTCCGATACTAAATTGTTTCTTAGTAATGTGTTGTTTGAAAATTTCAAATTTAGGGTGTTTACTTCCCCCATATTAACACTTTTTTGAACGGGCAATACCAATCTCGGTTATCCAACACTTCTTTCTCCATCATCTTCATCATCTTCAAATGCATCATTTCCAATACCAATGCCAGTGATTGGAATGAAAAAAATTATTTGATTTTCAAAAACCTTTGAACAAACAAAAAATGATTGGAGTCTCAATTAGAGAATGAAATAGTGTGTTTCGATGGAAATATTTTAGTCTTTTCACAACAAATAATGATGTACAATTACATAAGTAACCCTTTAACCATTTTAACATCAAATTCACTTTGAAATTTAAAATTTTAAATTTTTAAACAGCATCATTGCAATATCATCTCAAATGTCCTTTATACCTTTTTGCACACGTTTTTAAAGTGTAATGTCATTTCAATATTTAATATAATATTCAATTAATATATTCTCTAATACCACTCATTTTTTCTCTCTCCTCTACACTAAACGATGGTTCTTCATTTCATTCTCCTCCATTATTTTTAATTTTTTATGTTTTAATGCATTAGATTGTCCTTCATAGAATATTTTTTCTTAAAAGATATCCCTTGTCTTGGTTATTTATTTCRTTTCATATCATATTACTCAATTTCATTCTTCATTAATCATCTCATGATGACTTTCAAAAAATCTAAATAAATTATTCTTATGGAAACGATAGTTAGTAAATAAATTAAAAATTTAAGCATAGTTAACATGTTACTCAATKTCATTCTCCATTGACCATCTCATGATGACTTTAAGAAAATGTAAATATATTATTCTTATGGAAACTATAATTAGTAAATAAATGAATTAAAAAATTAAGCATGGTTGCTTAAGAAATTATTAAAAAAAGGTATAGTTACTTAAATAATGAAATAATAATAAATTATTGAAATAAAAATCATAGTTAGTAAATTAAATTAAATAATTAGGCATAATTACTTGATAAGGAATGATCAATATTTTAAAAATAAATCATTCTTATATTGAATCTATAGTAAATACATTAATTAACTTTGATCATATTAGTTAATTAAGGTACTAGCTTTGGACATTATAGTATTAATATAATAATTATACATTATTACAATACATTATATATTATAAATTACATAAATAGACTATAATTATAAATTATACGTTGTACTAATAGATTAGAAGTGTACTAAGGTAACTTAAATAATAGATGAAATAATTAGAAAATAAACAGGTRTAGTCACTTAAAAAAATTAAATAAATAATAAAATATTATTATTAAAATCATAGTCCGTAAATTAAATTAAATAATTAGGCATGGTTACTTARACTTGCTTAATGCCAAGCTTGATACTTAATTGCGCTTCAGATTTAATCGCAATTGTAGTGATATAAATTTGATCGCAGTTGGTTAATTAGCCTAATGGAGGTGCGACGACGATTTGAGAGGTGGGATGACAATTTGAGAATTTTATACATGCTTCCAATATACTATAGTACATCACACTAATAAATTATAATTATAAATTATACATTGTACTAATAGATTGTAGGTGTACTAACGTAACATAAAAAATAGATGAAATAATTAAAAAATAAATAGGTTTAGTCACTTAAAAGAATAAAAATATAAATATTATTATGAAAATATAGTCCGTAAATTAAATTAAATAATTAGGCATGTTTACCTAAATWTGKTTAATGCCAAGCTTGATTACTTAATTTTCCTTTAGATTTAATCGCAATTGTAGTGATATAAATTTAACCTCAGTTGGTTAATTAGCATAATGGAGCTGCAATGACGATTTGACAATTTTCTGTCCAGTGAACCATAATTATAATTGAAGAGAAATAATCCTCCACTTGAGCCCGGTCTATATTAATTAATTTATAATTAGTTAATCGTTTAATGTGCAATTTATATTTTAAGTAATTAATTAACTATATAACTTCTTATTCATAATTAATTTATATATTATTTAATTGAATTATACATTACATCTTTAATAACATCTATAATGTATAGTATTATAATTAATTAATCTGTAATTAGTTATTCATTTAAAGTGTATTAATATAATGCCTAAAGTATATTTTCACTAATTATTTAACTATATAACTTCTGATTCATAATTGATTTTATATTATTATAATTAATTAATTTATAATTACTTCTTTAATTAATTTTTCCTACATAGATGCTCCATTTGATGACTTCTTAAATAAAAAAAATTCATTTAATTTTAAAGGTGTTATTTATTATAAGAGACGAAAAATTGAAAAATTTGAAATTCAAAATTTTTGTTTAAAATTATAAATATTTAGAATTAAAATATTATTTGGATTGAAAAGTGAGATTAATCTAAACAAATCACTAACATTCTTTGCTAATGTTTTCGGCAATTTCTTTCTTGTCGCTAAATGATATTCCGATGGCTATGGTGGATAAAGACTATCACAGACTCCATGACTGATAGGCCTTTTCTCCAAAGGATTTTTATATTCATCAATTTTTAATAGCAACGTGGCAACTCAACCTTAATTATTTATATTCATCAATTTTTAATAGCAACGTGTCAACTCAACCTTAATTATTTGTCTTTGGTTGAAGCTCGAGCTTAGCTTGAAGTATTTATGTGTTGTTCAAGCCCAAGCTTCGCCTCAAGTCAGAGCTCAATTCGAATTATTTGTGTTTGGATCAAATTCGAGCTTAGTCCAAATTATTTATATTTGGCTCAACTCCGAACTCAATCCGAATGGAGTAAGGAAATTTCAACTCAAGATTAGATGGGGCTGAGTTTGGGCTAAGCCCAAATTTGTCAAAAACATAAAAATAAAAAAGATTAAAAAATCTAAAAAGTAAATTATAATTTGCAAAAATTAGGCTTCTTAGGTCAAATGGAAGGTTGCTAAAACTCTTCTCCTCATTATCTCATTTAATATCCACGCCTTCCACTCTACTTCTTCCCTATCTCCTCGGCACCCCCTTCTATCCCCATCTACAGATTAATTTAATGATATTTTATAGAAATATACAGATTAATTATGAATAACGAGTCAGATAGAGTTAAATAATCTATGGAAGTATAGCTTAGAAATTATAATAATACACATTATTAGATATCATAGTAATACAAATTAAACTTTATAAGTAATTACACAAATTCATTCAATTATACTATCATAGAAGTATATATATAATTACAAACAAAAAGTCATTACAAATAACTAAGAAGAATATATAATATAAATATATTATATACTAATTTAGAGGATATATAAGAGAGATATCAATATACACATTATTAACATTAATTATTCTAATTAAATTTTTATATATTTACAAATTAATGTCAATTATACTTTATAGGAATACATAAACAAATTAACGAATAAGAGTCATATATATTTAAATAATTATAGAAGAAAATATAGCATAAGCATTATCATGAATACATATTATTAACATTATATTAATTCAAATTAAATTTATAACTAATTATAAATTAAATTCAAGTTTATTTAAAAAAAATTATTCGATAAGAGGTCCTATAGAGATATAATATTGGAGGAAGTGTAACTTAGACATACACTATAGTAATACAAATTAAACTTATAATAATAAATTAATTAAAATATATTTATAGGATATATAGATTAATTACGATAATAAAATCATATATATGCAATAAATATACATAGATATTAATCATAATACACATTATTTAGACATTATGGTAATTCCATTAGATATTACATATTACATAATAATTAATATTTTATATTTTAATATATTGCAATACACTATCGATTATCCACACCAATAGATTATAATTAGAAATTAGAAATTTATAAAATAATAGATTATAAGTTTACTAATATTACTTAAAATAATAGATTGAATAATTAAAAATACTTGCATAATAAAATATTTTTATGAAAATTAATAGTTACTCAATTAAATTAAATAATAGACATGATTACGAGATTTTTCTTAGGTAAATTGCTCGGATTACTTAATTGCCGCTTCAAGTTTAATTGAAATTGTGGTAATATTTAAATAACATATATAAATTTTTTTTTTTGAAAAACAAATCATTCTTTTGAATCCGAATAAGAAATTAATTAATTTTGATATAAAAAATTACTAATTAGATCAGAATAGTCAATTAAGTTACTATAAATTAGATATTTATATTAGATTATAATATATCATTATACATTATATATATAGAAATATACTATAATTATATGTTTTGTACTAGACTATATTTATACACTATACGTTATAGTATTATACTATAATTAGGAATTGAACATTACACTAATAGACTATAATCGTACATTATAGTATTATGCTATAATTATATGTTATACATTATAATATTAGCTTAGAGGTACACATGATAGTACTAGAATAGAATTATRCATTGTAGTAYTAGACTAGGAACTTTCTTGTAAAATTCCTAAAGGTGCTTCTTCTCTACTTTGAATTTTATTATCCATTATTGTCTCTTCATATAATATGAAATCTTGATGATATTCTGTGAAAAAACAGTCTGCTTTACATAAATAGGCTCCTGATTCACTATCTAAATAGGCTGCAAAATATTTTGCCTACGTTAACCCACAAAAGCTAGTTATCATAGGAATGGACCGTTATTATCTTAAGTGCTTGCAAGCTCCTTGCGGGTTTCAAGCATTGTTTGCTCTTCCTACYGCAAGAGCGTRAGGATAATATGACATTGGTTAAATCATGATTTGATCCTTCAACCTCTAAAGGTGTAAGGCACTTAAGTCTAGCTCTGATAACATGTTAACCCACAAATGCTAAATGTCAAAAAATTCAAGATATCTAATATCAGAATTTGATAGAGAATATAATTCTCTCATTATCGACATTTGATGTTCTACTATTGGATGTGAATCTGGTAGAATTATTGGGTTCTGAGTGAAAGGTTCTCATGAGTAGTTTTAGAACCATCGTGCTCAGAACATTGCTCTRTTATCTTTTCCTCAGAAGAAGATGGTGTATCTATCTTTTCGAATTCAATTTTGCTGTAGTAATCTTGAACCATTTTGGTGGTAATTCGCAATTACCAATCTGGGCATTTATCATTTTGCACTACGATACAAGTAACTGTGCAACTTCTTTGGAAGAGCAAACCATGCTTGAAACCGTAAGCCTTTTTAGTACGCTTAACTACAATCAAATGCCTACAAGGTGCCGTATACATTATCTGGTATAAGGTAGTATCAAAAGCTACTTTGTGAAATAATTGAAGAAAATTATTTTCAAGTAAAATATTGGTATCTGTATTATGAAAATAGAACGAAGGACATTTAATAAAAAATGATCCTAATATATACCTTTATTTAACTTAATATGGTAGTGAGAGATATCGCTCCCCATAACTTGATTTAAATCTTGATGATATTATGAACAATCTACTTCATATATATAGGCTCTTGATCCACTATCTAAATAGGCTACAAAATATTCTACCTTATAATCTTTATAAGTAATTCCAATAGGAATATATACATTTTATATGGACTAGTCATCATGGAATATAAATGATTTTATCATTATAAGTTATTTTAAGTCCATACGACATTATCTAGAAATGTTATTCCTAACATTATTTCTAATATATCATTATATCCTTCTTTTTCTATTATAAGTCTAATAGGAATAGCTTCATTTTCAAATCTTAATATTGTTTCTATAGCTTCATCTATTTCATGTATTTCTCCATTAAAATTAGCACATTATTAAGGGTCTTGGAGCTTGTATCGTTGAAGATTATGACATAATTTATAGCTAATGTAATTACCATTAGTTCTGGTATCTATGAGTATGTTTACTTCAAGAATGTTATTCCATTAAAATATTCTCCTTTTATCTTGCAGTTTTTTAATGAGTCATCTTTGGATATTAAAGGTAAATTATATCTATATGAGGTAGATAATTCTATCAGTTATCATTAAGGGTTTTCGTAATAACTCTAATTGTAAAGGAATCTCCTCTATTTCTTATATCCTGAGCAAATTAGTGTTTTCATCTGACTTACCTTATTATTTACTATTGTGTTCTTTATCTCAAAACAATATGAATGATGTGTATTTGATATCGCATAAAAAAATCATATAAGTAATCGAATAAGATCTATTAAAATTTGTGAAAAACAATTCTTTTGAAATCTTGTAATAGACTTCGAAGTTTTATCAATATCTTTTATCTKGAAGGTGATAGGAAATTCGAGGACAAAATATTAAATTTTAATTTTCTATATGTAATTTCCTCGTAAAATTCCTAAAAAGGCTTCTTTTCTCTCTTGAATTCTATTACCCATTATTGATAAGTCTATGGGAGTATCTGAACCTTCTTTGAAAGTAGATTTTATAATTATCTGTATTGCTCCTATATGTATCCATCCAGGAGTATTTTTTATTTTTGATTTCTTATTTTATTTAATTTATCTTGAATATCTCTTTTTGATAATAAAGGTATCATTACTTCATTAGAAGTTAAACTTACCTTTAATGCTTTTTCTTGTATATTTTATCCGAGAAACAAATTATGTCTTATGTATCTTATTTTTCTAATAAATTTATCTTCAATCCTGAATAATTAGATAACAAGAAATTTTCTTTTTGAATTTATTTTTGTTTTCTTTTATCTATTAAGATTTCCTGCTTATATTCACCCTGATATTCAAGTGTCTTTTTTATGATAGGTTCAGAAGCATCAACTTTACTAGTGCCGAATTATCTCATGACTAGTCATCATTAGAAAAAGAAGTATATTTTTGTATAAAAATACTTAYATCCGAGTTTATATTTTTAAAATTGTTTATCTRTGTAAATTTACCTTGTTCTATTAAGGTTTCTATATCTTCATCAATTTCCTTTTTTATTTTTCTCAAATGTTTTAGGACATTTATTGGCATAATGACCTATCTCATGAMAATAGTAACATTTACAGATTTTTGGACCCTTTTTATCATTTTTCTCTTTTATAAGAAGGCTTTTTAGTCTTTGTATAACCTTTCTTCTTATAATATCTTACTTTTCTTTTCTTAAAATATTTCTTTTTAAATGTCTTTCTCTTTTTGTATTTTCTTTTTTGTTTTCTTATTCTAGTAATATGGGCTATCAYGTCTTATCATAAACGGCATTTTAGTATTATTGCAACATAAAGAAACTCTTTTTCTTAATCCTTTAGTTAATTTAGCTAACATGGCATCTCTACACCATGTGCTCATTTTGTCTTTTAAATGGGTAATTCTTTTTTCAAAGTATCTACAGTTCCTGGATTATAAGTAGTATTAATTTCTTTCACCAATGGTTTGGAATCTTAGTATAAAATATAGATAACTTTGAGTATTTGCTATTCTATTATAAATATGATACTAATAAAATTAAAATATACAAATATATCTTTCTATTTCACACATATCACATAATTGAAGTCTAAGAAGTGCAATATTCTATTTATTTATCGTGGCTAGGTCTTTTATCAAATTTTCTTCTCCTATCAATCCCAATTTTAAAGCTTKTGTGGCTCTAGATATCAAGTATGCTATATTATCATCATTATTAAATATCATATTTCGAGCATCATCGCTTAGGTGTTGCCAAAATCTTAATGCACTATTTACTAAGCTTCTTTCAATAAAGTGTGCAGCAGTTTCATAATCCATTATATTAACAGAAACTGCTATTTTGATAGTTTTTTTCCATTTATCTATAGATTCTTCAATATTACTAACATAATCTAGATCTAAATATATTCTAAACGAATTTATCGATTCATTTTTCATGACTTCTAAAGGAGTATCAATTTCTCAAATTTAGAGAACTTATTCCTGCATATCCTCGAGCTGGTTTATCCCATCCTCTAATTGGTGAGGTTCTGTTGCTTGTACTTCGTACATCATTTATGTTTGTGTTCTAATTTATCTCATCTTTAATAATTGGGTCGGGGTTTAAGTTAATAAAAGTATCTGAATTTTCATTTAATTCTAAATCTCCTATCTTAKTTATTAAATTACTACATGAGAAGTATCATGATCTAAGTCTACCATCTTAAATTATTACCCTTATATCTTTCTGGGATTTTGATATTTAGTAAATGATTCATTATTGTATCGTTTGATTTACTCGTTCTAGGAGTATCTTTTTCTTTAAATGACTTTTTAATTTCATTTAGATCTTCTAGTATCTTTTCGCCATAGTATATAATAGTTTTTTGTATCTCAACTAAATCTTGTTCTATTTTAAGAGGATTTATCTCCAGATTCTATTCTTTTATAGTGATTTTTATTCATTTAGCTGATTTTCTTTATAATGTTTTGTTAAGCTCTTATGAATTTTTATTTGTTCATTTTTTGCAATCATCCAGTCAAAATGACATTTTTTATACATTTCTTGTACTATTCTTATAGCCTCTATATGAACTTTCGTAATTATTAAGTATTCATATCTATGCAAATAATAATCTTTCTGAGCTTCAAAATCTTTTACTTGGTTATCTATCATTTTAATTTTATAAAATATCTCATCACATATCTGACAACAGTCCATTCTTAAGGAGAATCATATTGCCAATCTTCATTATCTATTGAGTTATTACCATTATAGAATTGAATAAGATATCATGATCCCATTCTTGCTCATATCTTTGTTTGAATTCTAAAAAAAACTTCAGCAGAAATATATTCTTCATTGTTTAAGCTTAAGTTATTTTATTTATTTAAATATCTAGAGCATAATCTATAGTTATGGCTCTGATACCAATCTCAGGGCCTAGTGCTAGTAGGTTCACTATTACAAAATTTTCTTCTATCTAAATTATTATAGCAGCAAATCAGGTAATATAATTATCCAAAAATGTATCATTATAAGGAAAGTAGACAGAACATTAAACACTAAATATCCAAACTATACATAGCAAAAATTTTCTATCTTAATTACAAAAGAAATGGTCGAACATGCTTTTGGTACCTTTGTTACTGCTTTGACCAATATATCTCGAAGTATCTAGCGAAACTTTTAACAGGCATTTCAATTCCAACCTGATATCCTCAGGTAACTTCCTTGCCATCCCTTCAGAGATACTCAGCATAGCCTGGTTTCATTTTCTACTTCCAGACATAAGGTTTTAAAGATAGTAAGTGAGGGAGAACTTTTTTTTTTTTGGTCGAAAACAAAGAAAATTTGTGGTAGTAGCGAAAAGATATAGAGAAAACAAACTTTTATTTCTTCATAAGATACAAAGAATAATTACATGAGACAGAGAGAGCGTTGARTTCTACCCACCCATACCTCAAACAATGGAAATTGCAGACTTCAATTCCGGATTTCATTTACAATTATAAGGAAGAGATTGACGTTTCTTCTTTATCATTATTGTACAATTGTATCTTTTTAGTTATTGGGCTGCTAGTTTTATTGATTTTGTTGCCAGATTCTCATCTGATCTTATCCTCTTTTCTTCTTTTTCTTCCATCTTTGTCGTCATTGTTGAAAATCTTTCTTCTGTTTTTCTGCCAACCTTTGTATTATACTAATAGTGGTCGTCTTTGTCTTTCTTTTCTTTTAGGCACTGCGTCATCTTTATTGGAATAAGTCAGCTGTCGTTGTCTTTTCTGTAGTGTTGACATATTAGTGTTAATTTTCACTAGAATAGGATTTTATCATCTCCATAGAGCTTTTATTAGGAGACATGCTGGAGAGGTATTTTTGGTGTGTCGTCGAAACTGACAGAGTTTCCCTGTGTTTGTGGGCTGGATCTAATCATTCCTTTTTCTAGGAACTTTATCTTTGTTTGAAGGTAATGATCAGCAGATGGGGGCGTAGCATTCGTTGAAGAAATCATAACAGAAGAGTGCATTTCTTGCCTCCATAAGTGCAAAATTGTCTTTTGGAAGCAACTTCTATTTCTTATAGTACTATTTTCAAGCCAACCGCTCTTCTATAATGTATATCGTTTTCTAGGAATTTGCTGAACTCCTTCTTTCTTTGTCAATCTGGATCCAAAATGAATCTTTCCTTCCCAACTAGATAAAATGATAAAATGGAAAGTTGGATATCTATCGTCTTRATAAAAATCTGGACTTGCAGATAAAAACTTGAGAATAAGAATATCTTTTGGGGAAATCGTGTGGTTATTAAGGTAACAATCTTTAGAGAAGCATCTTGCAAATAATTAATTATAGGATAAATTCCTAAAAAATCAAKATATCTAATATCAAAATTAGATAGAAAATATAATTCTCTCATTATTAATATTTGATGTTCTGCTGATAGATGCAATGAATCTGGTAGAATTCTTTCACTAGAGATTTGTATCGATCTTTGGGGTTTGAGTAAAAGGTTCTTATGAGTAGTTTTAGTACCGTTGTGCTTCGCTCTATTATCTTTTCCGCAAAAGAAGATGGTTTATCTATATTTTCGAATTCAATCTTATATAGTAATCTTGAATCATTTTGCTGGAAATTTCACAATTATCAATCTTAGCATTTATCATTTTGTACTCTGATACAAGTAACTTTGCAACTGCTTTAGCCATTTTGGGGAGGTTAGAAATATCAATAATATCATAAATGTTATCTTTAGTAGACACAACCTGTTTTTTTAAATTTTTTTGTATCTCAAGACTCTTCTTCATGAACTCGGCCATCTTTGGTCAAGAAATCTACTAAGCTATTCTTATTAGATCGAATTATTTCAATATCAAAGGAATATTTAGACAAAAGTGTTTGTCATCTAATAAACTGTTTATATTCAGGTTTAGAGGGTAAATTATTTTGTATAAATGCCTTCATATAAGTATTATCTATTCTTCACAAGAATTTTTAGGTAATAAAAAGTAGTAGAGTTTTTGAAAACTTTTTACTGCTGCACATAATTCTTTTCATTTATTTGATATCTAGTCTGGGAATCGTTAAATGTTCCAGAATAATATTGTATATGCTTTCTCCCAATTTTTCTTTATTTATATTATAATCTATCTTTTTTAATATACCACTCCAATAGTGTTCTAGGATTAAGTCATCATGATCCCTAGGTAATTGAAGTTTAGGAAGATTTTTACACTTATCCTTTATTTTCTTTACCTGCTTTTCTAGATAGTAGTTAAAAGAACATATCTTATCTTTCTTTAGTAATTCATGAAATGGCTTTCCTAAATGAGCCAAGTAATGAATAAAATATGAAGCATGGTTTAAAATACTTGAAAACCTTTCTACTTATTTCTTATCTYGTAATCTGTCTCAACAACCCGAGATTTTTTCTAATATATGATTTTGTAATTTTATTCCTTTTTCATCTATCTGCATGCCTAAAAATTCTATTTCTTCTTGTAATAATTTAGCTTTTCTTTCATAAAGAAGCTAATCCATTTTGAATACATAAATCAGTAAAAATATCTAAATGCTTCAAATAAGAAGTAATATCATTAGATAATACTCGGATATCATCGACATAAACATAAATAAAATCATAATCTTTAAAGATATTATCCATTTTTCTCTGAAATATCTGTTTTTTTAATCAAAAAGGCATAACTAGCCATTCATACTGACCTTGCAGGGTAGAGAAGGTTTTATTTGCCAAAATCCTCTTTTATAATCAAATTTAGAAAATATTTTGTTATCTCTAGTTTAGTTTATTAAGCTTTCTTTATGTGGTAGAAAGTCTCCATGAAATAATGTATTATCTTTAACTTTTCATAGTTAATAACCATCCTACCTTTATTTCTGATTATCTCTATTTTTTAAAAATTCTTGTTGCTCTTCACTATTGTATCTTATAGGCATCACTCTAATAATTTTATTTTTGTCTTTCATTTCTAATCTAGCTTCTATATGATTTTTATCCCAAAATTGTAAGAGGTTATCTAAATAACCTAATTTTAATTTATTATTAATTTGGTCCATTGGATAACTCTAATTGTTTAAAATGACACTCTAATAAGGGGTTTCTATAGAAAAAATTAATTTTTGTTTACATAAATAGTTACTTAATTAGATCAAAATAGTCAATTAAGTTACTATAATTAGATATTTATATTAGATTATAATTATATATTAAATTATAATTATATATTTATAGAAATATACTATAATTATATGTTGTGTATTATACTATATTTATACATACGACCTTGGTTAGGATTGCGATTCAATCCCCCCAACCTCCAAAAGTACAAGGCACCWAAGTCTAATACCACGTTAACCCATAAAAGCTAGCTATCATGGGAATGAACTATTACTATCTTAGGCGCTTGTAACCTTCTCGTGAGTGTCAAGCATGGTTTTGCTCTTCCTACTACAGGAGTGTAAAATCATACAACCTTGGTTAGGATCGTGATAGACCCTCCAAAGTCGACTACTTAAAGATAAGGGACTACAAAAGTCAATAAAGGCGATTACTTTTTCTTAAAAGATATATTGCATCAATAGATTTAATTGTACATTATATCGTTAGATTATAATTATACATTAGATTTTCTATTAATTATAAATTGCAAATTCTCATTAAAAAGATAATGCTAAAATTAAAGCATGTTTATTTACATAATAAAAATGTTATTTTTTAATTTTCTTACAAAATAAACTATAATTATAGTATATTACTATAATGTATAGTAATTATAATATGTTATTATAATATATATTATAGTCTATATATATCATGTGTACCAGTATATTGGAAAATATATAGTTCTAGACTATAATGTTTTAATGCATAATATGTAGAGTAAAATTTTATACTATTACATACTATAATGTATAATGAACAAGTAACAACATATAATGTATATTATAGTTTGATTAAAAAAATGTATATTATAGTAATCCTATGATATTACTATAATGTGTAATTTACAAGTCTATTACTATTATAATGCATATTATAAGAATTATAGTGATTATAGTCTATTACTATGATGTATATAATACTCTATTAGTTAATTAAGTCACTATATTGGATCATAATGTATTATATTAAATTACATTATTATAAAGTACAATTTTAATGTTACTACGTAATGTATATTATAGTAATAGTATGCTATAATGTAAATAATGTAATTATAAGAATTACAGTAATTGTAGTCTATTACTAAAATGTATATACTACTATATAGTTAAAATGGTTAACTATAGTGGAGTATTACAATAATTCTACTATTATAACTTTTAAATTATGCAAAATTATATTGTATTATAGTTTAAATTTATCAACTAAATTGGATTTCCCTCTATAAATTAACAATACAAAATTTTCTCYATAAATTAAAATTTTTAAAAAAATTAGGAAATCATGATAGTCTAAAGCAACCCCTCCTAACCTCAAACACAACCCTTAATAACATTAAACATTTCTACAAGATGTGACGTCATGAGACCTTAAAGTCATAGCCTACTAAGACATAGGGAAATGATTACTAAATCCTATCACCATATCACACTTCTTCSTCCAGCAAACTTACCCCATTAGGAGAGCGCTGAAGACATCTTATTCCTCGAAATCAAGTCATTAACTTAAGGGGAACACATCTTCTTAACAGCTTATGGAGTAAGAGAGACATATGTTAGAGCTTAGAGAGACAAAGAGGAGAGAGAGAAGGATATTTTGCCACTTCACTAGACAGCTCAGGCAGCATTTTTGGGATGGCTGATAGGAGAGTCATCTGTGAGTGATCTTGCTCAAAATTTAAGTGGTAGTAGAATACATTTCGTATTTCATTCCGAATGGTGGAGATCAGATTTTGACGATTAGATTTTTAGATATTATGTGTGCAATTAACAATTATTTCTTATGACATCTCAACTTTTCTCTACTTCATTTATGTTGTTCTTTGATTATAACACCTTTGTTGTTGATAATGAATTTTTTGACACCTAAATGTCTCGTGATTTTGTTCTCTTTACATTGAAGAAGTTTTTACGTAAAAATCTTACGTCTCTATCTCTGTTATGTTTTCTATTCTGTTTTCTATGTATTTAAACTTCTAGGATATTCTAATAAGTGAGGTTTAAATTTGGATGTTATTATTTCAATATAAACCAGTTAAAAATTGTTAATTGCTGTGACTGTTAACCACAACAAATACATGGATAGAAGCTTCTATTTTCTACTTGGTTGATGAAAACAAGATTATTAGAAACTATCTCTTTCTACTTTAGTTTATATAGTTGTGTGCTGGTTGTGGTCTGGTGTTTTGTGGTTGTATACGTACAACTAATATTTTCATTTCCCACTAGATGAGGAAGTACTTGGTACCTGGCATGTGTTCTTTTAGGCAAATGAACCAATTCTTTGCTCTTAGTTCACATTTGTTCTTTACACATCAATTTATCTGAATTTCATACTATTTCATATAAATTTTCAGGTATTTACTTGCCTTTCTCTATTTGTCCCTTGCAAAAAGAAATAATATAGAATTCAAGTCTTTGGCGGCATTTTATTTACTGGAGTTCATGTAAAAAAGGATGAACCCCCTAGAGTATTTTTACTGCGAAGATATGAAACACCTTTATAATATGTTAGTACACAACGATCTTTATCCACGAGTTTTCTATTTATGCTTTGCATATTATGCACTTTTGGCTTAACAAAAATCTGATAATGCTCTCTTTCAAGTTGACTTTGTTAAACTTTGTTATGATATCATCAGCTTCTTTCCGAAACATTATTGAATAATTGGTAATTTGCATTTTCTTCTATTACGGCAGCTTACATCCATAATAAGGTCTATTTTGTTTAAATTCTTATTCATTCTTGTATCCTCTTTTTGTCCAATTTAGTCAGTCTAGTCCTTAGATCAAAATATGGTACTGATTTCTCAGTTCAATTATTCATCTATTTTTTTCTTCAAATCCTCTAGCTTGTTGAAGTTTTTGGTCTTTGAGCAAGCTCATTTACATTATCTGAAAAATCTGGCTTCATCCTGTAGTTGGACCATTGTTGCAATGACTCAACCCTTATTTTAACCCATAGAGGTATGAATGAAGTCAATCTGAGATTAATATGCTCAAAGGAGAAATCAAGTTGCTGAAGTACGAAATCAAAATGCTGAAGGCTGAAATCTCAAATTGGATTGTTTACTCCAATACCACATAAAAAGCGGCAACCAGAATATGTTGCCCTCAACAAATGGTTGTTGAGAGATATGTGAAAGCTATTTCGATTACTCTTTATCTCGTATATTTTTACRTTGTTTTATTTAGCCTAAGAATGTCTGATATTATAAATTTTTTTATATTGAAAATGTTTAATATTTATTTTTATTTTTTTCAACCATCGTCTACRGTAAGTAATTATTATTGTGACTGTTAAATTAAAATTAATGTATTATAATGTTCTTGCTTGTTTGCAATGTATACATCATTCGATTATCTTATAGTTAATTTTCTGAAACATGCATTATGTTCTTAATTTTCTTTTAAGTCTTTGATGGCACTGGACATCCATGCAATTAGAAAATTTCATTATTCAACCTTACAAGAGATTAGAACATGCATGCTATTTTCATCAGATATACACTGTAGAATTAGACTATAATTATATATTATACTAATAGATTATAATGATTCTTTATAATAGTTACTAGAATGAAGAATAACACATTATACTAATATCACGGTTGGGCTTTGAACGATGTTCCTTTTGTCAGTTGATGTGTTTATGGACTCACAGCACAATGCAAGGGCGCATCTTCTACTGGTTCTTTGGGGTACTAAGTGTGCCAAAACTAAGTTAGTATTTTAGGATCATTATACTACAATTGAGATAATTGTGCGAATGGCCCTTTAGTTTGAAATGAAGTTCCCAAATTCTGTCCAAAAAGACCAACCATCACTTGATCATCCTTGAAACCCAATACCCAAATGGATCCCACTTCTACAGGTTTGAAATTCAATATGAATGCTACATAGACTGAGTTGCTGGCGCGGATAGGTTAGCTGCTTCGGAGCTCTACTGGAACGGTTAGAATGACCTTAACTACACCGATGACACGACTAGTAAGAACAGAGCATGCTGAGCTCATGGTCATTTAAGGGACATCTCAACKGCACAATTTATTTCAAATGGATATGTTTGCAGTAGAATCACACTATCAATTGACCATCAGAAAACTATAGGACTTTGAGCCTGACTTATGCYCATTGAAGCTATTGTTTAGGAGATAAAGACTTTAGTAAAGATTGCTGATTTTCATATATTTTACGTATGGAAAATAAACCAGCTCATGTTTTGGTTAAATTAGGTTGCAATCTAAAGTTTGAATCTTTGTGATTTGAYACATTGTCCAGATATTGTAAACTTGGTTATGTAGGCAGTTACAAATGTTGGTTTCTTCAAYTCAAAAAGGGRAAAAAAAAAAAGAGTATTTTGTRGCTGCATTCATATCTCATTTTACTTTGATCCGAGATTTAGTGCAACATATTGAAACCACTACAATTGTGACACCAATCACCTCATATATATATCTAGAGGCTACAGTGTGTATTTGATTGTATCACATTAATTCTACTACCTTAAACGCCAAATGTGTAAGAGGTGCTCTTCGAGCAAGAAGAACCATTGTCATCTGCCCCTTTAACCTTAACCCAAAATAGTATCAATAGCTCCAGATGGTGCACTTCAGCAACACTMCAACAACAAAGTTATATATTCCAGAAGAAAAGGAAAATATTAACTATTCAATCAAAACATATTCAGAAAACATAATGTCCTCTGAGACACTAGCAGTTCTTTGTCTTGAATATCACAAATAAGTTGTATAAATCAAATACTAGCATATTACAGTAATGCTAAAATGTTCAAATAATCTTGGCTGTTATATCATTCAAAAGGGTTTACAATTAATCCTTTATAGTTCTGCTGCTTAATCGAAGGATTCAATCTAAAAGATAGAGAAATGCAATGGTATCCTTGGTTTTATTTGACTATTTGACCATATTTATCTGATTATCATGCCATATATCAATTGAAAGTGCCATTTCCTATAAGTAAAGATAAAATATCGGGGCATGATGCCATATGAATAAGAGATTAGAGCATAGGAGAAGTGAAGGAATGATTTGAAGCAAATTGATCACTAAATACTTACAATCAATGTGATAGGCTCTATGAAAGGCTTATTAGTTGAGAACAAATCTTTGTAAATTGTCGACCAACTGCAACATAAATTTTACAAATTATGTTTGTATAATAATATATTTTGATATGAAGATATAAGATATTTAAAAGAAACCAGAGGCTTTCATTTCAATCACAACTTAAATGACCTAAAAGAGCTAACAATAGTATTGTTATCCATTTAATCAAGACTAGAACGAAAGAAACTGACAAAAAATAAAAGACGATTGAAAATGCGTCTCTTGTATTGCAAAAACCATTCTTCAAACTTGTCTAAACTCGATAGCAACTATTTGACAAAACAATTTCCTTCCTTCATAGATGAATTCGCTTTCTTACTATTATTTTCGTTCTAATCATATTCATGTTTTCTTAAATGGTACTAGATAGCTAGTGTGATTTTCTCTCAGATTTCATATCAAAATATATACATCTTTGCATGTCATAAAAAATTGTGAATAACTCTGCTAATATATAAAAAGTCCAAAATCTTCTAACTAGAACTATGTAAAAGCAAGGTAGTTATAATTAATAACAAGAATAAATTCACGCTACTTAGACACTCAATCCAAGGAGCCACTGCATAGTATTGAGTTATAAAAGAATAAAGAGAACCTATTAGTAACATGCAATAATTTAACAAACAAGAGGAGGATATTTAAAATTAAATAAACAACAGATGAGAAAGGGAATAATTTATAACATAAAGAAGATGATGTATATCTTTATGCTTAATGGGATATATCCTTCTAACCTACTAGCTGAAGTGGTCAGCTCAAGATAAGCTTATATAAGAATCATCAAGGTGATGTTACAAGATGCACAAGGCTCAAATTAATTAATAAAGATAGTTCCTAAATTACAAAGGATGTAATATAAAAGATGTAGATCAGTTATCCCAAAAGAAATTTCCTTCAAGTTCAAAAACGTTAATCCTTTTCATATTACATCCGGCACTCCCCTCATGCCAATATTCCTACTGCCCCAAATTTAAAACGAGGAAAAACAAATAGATTATAGGTCAAAACGTTTCTCAATCTTTGAGTATCTATCATGATCCACATTGTTAGCTTCTAACAACATTTGTAGACTTAAACTTGAAAATATAGAGAATTCTATTTATTTCCATTTACGACATATCTCTCTTACAATCAAATTAAACAACCCCCAAGTATTAAAATTAGGCTAATCTGAAAAAGAAAGTAATTAATTAATAATTAAATTAACAAAACAAATCTCTTAAAATTTTGCTTGGATTAGCAACACATTTGCTTTACCAAATAACCAAACACCAATATCGCATCCCAAAACAAACCAGAGAAACAAAAACCACAAAGAAGAAAAGAGCGATAGAAGTCATACCTTAATGTTAAAATTTATGAATTTATTAATTTTTAGAGAGAGCTATATCATTTCTTAAGTCCTTATAGTCCAAATTATGTACCATTATAGATGTGATTCAATACCTAAATCATATGTTGGTGAGAGAAGTCACATGTTGATTCATAGATGTAAGAGAGGGCATAAGATGCTTCAAATAAATGACAGAATAAATAACTCTTTTAAGAATTAGATCTCATAAGTTCTTAACACTTAAATTTTCCAGCACCGTAAAGAGTATTTTCTAATTTGAATTTCATGAAACCATTTACCAATAGCAGCTTTAATCGAATATGGATCCTCAATTCTACACTTAGGTGCTCAAAAATGTAAAAGGAAACACACCGATCACCTCCAACCTCGAGAATAGACAAACTACAACGTCAGAGCCTGAATTCCAACATAAACAAATAGCATAACCACATTCAATATAGGAAATTAAAAGTTCAAGGATAAGTAGAAAAACTTGCTGTGAAAAATATTATTGAGGGCCCCTATTAATTGTTAGAAGTTCCAACAACCCAAAAAGAAAATTCAGTGATAAAAGGAAATGAGAACATACCAGAAATCTCAAYAACATCCATGTCAGGAAAATCACTTTGAAGAAAGTCTAAAACATTCTGAACCCCTTCAGGCACCATATTCGTCCCCATAGCATCACCGGTGTTGCAGCTAAATCGGATGTAAAGATTTTTTCGGCAATAGGGCATTAAATACCCTAGAGTCTTGCGAATCTGCTTGATCTGTATATGAAAGGACAAGTATAAAAAGAGATAGAGCTGTAAAATCTAATATTAAAGTCATTTCTTAAGAAGGAAACTCTTGATGCAGAAACAGAACGTAGACGCGTATTGCCAACATGTACTCCATTTATGAAGCTAATTAAAGACAAAAAAAAAAAAAAAATGGAAGAACTTGGGAGATGCTTATAAAATTTAAAAGACATCACTTGGTCTGGGCTGAATGTGCATAGCATGCCAAATGACCGTGGCTAGCTGCAGAGGGARCAACTTTCCTCTGTATAATCCTCATATGGAAACGAAATTGAATTCATCAGGACGGAAATGTCTGTACTTACTTATTGACCGTCCTCTATTTCAATTGGAAGCCACCAAATGTATTGCAAAGTTCTTCATTCTTTTCCATTGCCATGCTGATTTTCTTTTCTTTGTCAGGCAATGACACATTGTGTTAAGAGATGTGACTTGAAGCATAATTCCCTGATCAGCTGAAGACTGTAGCAGTGAAGAAGCTAATATCATAGCTCCTACAATGATCAGCAAGCAGGCCTCTCATTAATCCTGCTTAAGGATCATGAATCAGAGAAAAGCTGAGACTAACAGATTCAGCTAATCACCTGAAGGCTGGAAAAGTGAATAGGTGGAGCAGTTGAAAAGGGAACCGGGAATTGAAGCCAAGAACTATTCAGGAGAATGGAGAAACAGAAGTGCAGCATGGTTAGCAGTGACTACAACAATGATATGCAGCTACAGTCATCACATCAGCAATGCTACTCCTTGATTTCAGGCAAGAAATCAGACACGTTGTCTGATTTTCTTGCAGAGTTTATAAGCCATTACCCAGCATTATGTTCASTTAGTTCAGTTCTCATGTTTAGTCCAGAAATTGAGMTCTCTGTATAGCAGCATCCGTGTATCTCATTTCCTGTTTTGAGTACATCTGTATATGCTGCAAGTTCTCTGTMGAACTTCATCTATAATCCTTTGAGTTCTTAGTGGATTTGTTTTGTGGCTTTTGCCCGTGGATTAGTCAGCAAAATTTTTGCTGGATACCACGTTAATTATTTGTGTTATCCTTTTTTTAGTTTCAGTTCAATCTTTTACTTAATTCTCAGTTTTAGCTTTTAGTTTGCAAGCTGCAATCTGCATAACAAATTGGTATTAGAGCCAAACTTTCTGCAATATTGCAAAGAAAATGAGTGGTAAAAGTTTGAAAATTGATAAATTCACTGGGAAGAACAGCTTCAGTCTTTGGCAAATCAAAATTAGAGCACTGCTCAAATGAGAGGGTCTCTAGACACCTCTACTGAAACCTCCACCTATCCCCTTACCAGACAATATGGCATCTTTGGAAGAGAAGGCTCACTCAACCTTGATCCGGTCCTTGGAAGACAACATCATCATAGAAGTCTCTAAACAAAACATTGCTGCTGGACTCTGGTGCAAGCTGGAGAGTCTCTACATGATCAAGAGCTTGACAAACAAACTCCTTCTAAAGCAGCGTTTGTTTGGACACAGAATGCAAAAAGGTACATTTCTCGAAGATCATTTAGACAGATTAAACTCAATATTATTAGACCTACGTAATATTRATATCAAGATTGATGATGAGGATGCTGCATTAATATTACTTGCCTCTTTACCTCCATCCTATGAAAACTTTAAAGAATCCATGACTAATTGCAAGGATTCTATAGCATTAGAGGAGGTTCGGTCGGGCCTTCACAGTAGAGAAATTCTACATATATTTAGTGGTCCTAATACTGAAAGTCATGCTACTAGACTTATAGCCAATAGCAATCAAAGTTCTCTTGAAATTGGTAAGAAGAAATTTCTTAAGAAACCAATAAAAAGAGGACCTAAACCAGGAGATACATGTGATTACTATAAGGAAAGAGGTCACTGGAAGAGTGATTGCCCCAAGAAGAGGAATAGAAAGGTTCGAAATGCACCTGGCACTGTGGCTGTTGCTAGAACTTGAGCAACTAGATGTGAAGACAGTCTTTTTACATGGAGAATTGGATGAAGAAATATACATGACTCAACTGGATGGTTTCCAAGAACTAGGAAAGGAAGATCATGTGTGCAAATTGAAGAGGTCTTTGTATGGTTTGAAGCAATCTCCAAGGCAGTGGTACAAGAAGTTTGATAGCTATATGCTTGAAGTTGGATATCTAAGGAGTCCTTATGATAGTTGTGTATACTACAACATGATCACAGATGGATCTTTTGTTTATCTAGTTCTGTATGTGGATGATATGCTACTAGCTACAACAAGCAAATCTGAAATCTAGAAATAAAAGGGATTGCTCAATGCAGAATTTGAAATGAAGGATTTAGGAACTACCAAGAAAACTTTGGGAATGGAAATTTTCAGAGATAGAGATAAGAAGAAACTCTTCTTATCACAGAGAACTTACRTTGAGAAGATTCTATCAAAATTTGGCATGGCTGCAGCTAAACCTTATAACAATCCTAGTGCCTCTAATATACATCTGTCAATTGCTTTAGCTCCAAAGTCAGTTGAAGAAAAAAAGTGCATGTCCCGTGTACCTTATGCTAATGCAGTTGGAAGTTTGATGTATGCCACGGTATGCACTAGACCTGATCTTGCATATGTTGTTAGTGTGGTTAGCAGATTTATGGCAGATCCTGGAAAGGAGCAGTGGTTGGCTGTAAAAAGGATTTTTCGTTATGTTAGAGGCATATCTGATGTTGGTCTCAGTTATAGAGGAAACAATCAATGTTTGATCTCTAGTTATTCAGATTCAGATTATGCTGGAGACTTGGATAGTARAAGATCTATGACAGGTTATGCATTCACTCTTGGTAGTTCTGTTGTAAGTTGGAAAGCTACTCTTCAACCTACTGTTACCTTGTCCACTGTCGAGACAGAGTACATGGCATTAACAGAAGCTGCAAAGGAAGGCATTTGGCTAAGAGGATTGGTCAGTAATCTGGGAGTGCATCATGATCAAGCTGTGGTGTATTGTGATAGTCTGAGTGCAATATGCTTAGCCAAGGATCAAGTTTATCATGAGAGAACAAAGCATATTAATGTGAGGTATCACTTTCTAAGAAGTGAGAAGAGAGTCAGAGTAAACAAGATTGGTACAGTTGATAATCCAGCTGATATGTTTACAAAATCCATTCCATTGAGTAAGTTCCAGCATTGTCTGAACTTGCTCAATGTTTAGAATAGTTTCTRAAATTGTTGGTTGCCCRTGGTAGGGCAACATCTGATGCAAAGCCACATATACCACCATCTGAAATTTCTGGTATTTTAGTTATATCAAATGCCAACCAATTTGTGCAGGATTTAGATGATTCAAGTCAAGGTGGAGATTTGTTAGGAGCTGTGACTTGAAGCATAATTCCCTAATCAGCTGAAGAATGTAGCAGTGAAGAAGCTAATATCATAGCTACTACAATGATCAGCAAGCAAGCCTCTCATTAATCCTGCTTAAGGATCATGAATTAGAGAAAAGCTGAGACTAACAAATTCAGCTAATCACCTGAAGGCTGGAAAAGTGAATAGGTGGAGCAGTTGAAAAGGGAACCGGGAATTGAGGCCAAGAACTATTCAGGAGAATGGAGAAACAGAAGTGCAGCATGGTTAGCAGTGACTGCAGCAATGATATGCAGCTACAGTCATCATATCAGCAATGCTGCTCCTTGATTTCAGGCAAGAAATTAGACATGTTGTCTGATTTTCTTGCAGAGTTTATAAGCCATTACCCAGCATTATGTTCAGTTAGTTCAGTTCTCATGTTTAGTCTAGAAATTGAGCTCTCTGTATAGCAGCATCCGTGTATCTCATTTCCTATTTTGAGTACATCTGTATATGCTGCAAGTTCTCTGCAAAACTTCATTTGTAATCCTTTGAGTTCTTAGTGGATTTGTTTTGTGGCTTTTGCCCRTGGATTWGTCAGCAAAATTTTTGCTGGATACCACRTTAATTCTTTCTGTTATCCTTTTTTTTAGTTTCAGTTCAATCTTTTGCTTAATTCTCAATTTTAGCTTTTAGTTTGCAAGCTGCAATCTGCATAACACATTGAAGATTGGTTTCCTCCTCGTTTTGCCTTACATGCTATGGTAATTGAGATTCTAGCTTAGTTAAGGAATCTTTAATTTTTTTTCCTTTGGTGAGTCTTTCATTTTTAAGAACTCTTTGCTTTTTTGCTTGTTAATGAAAAATATAGAATGAGGTCCAAAAGAATGGAAAAGATAATTCTTGGTCTCAATTGAAATGATGATTATTCCCACTTTATAAACATTGAAATGACAAGTTGAAAGGTGATGTGACAAGGTAAATCAGAGGGAAATCATGGATGGGGTTTGGAGGGTTTTTCCCCTCCAAATTATCCCAAGGGTAGTGATGTCTTTCCATGCATTGAGATACAATATTCTTGCCTAAATTTGAGGCGCATAGCATTATTCTTGAACAAATAAAGTGTCCAATGATTTAATTTGATTTTTGGAAAAAAAAATTTGAGTTGTCATGTCAATACAAAAAGTTATCAATTTATAATTATAAGAGTTACATTTTATTATTATTTTTCAACAGTTTGAACCGCTGGTTCAAGGGTTAATGAAAACTAATGAATCAAACCTTGAATTGAAAATCACATGTTCATGAAACGTCATGAACCTTAAATCGAATCAATGGTTGTTTATTTGTTGACTATGGTGCAATTTTGATTAAGGTTCGCCGTGGTCATCCCTATAGGGGAATTGTTTTTGTTAACTGTGCTATCTCAACTTGTACTTTTCTTTTTCTTTTTCTTTTTGCAAACAAGTAGCATTTTATTCATCAGCCAAATCCACCTGGGCAGCTATTATTACATCAAATGGCGCATTCGCTATCCAAACACATTCATGATCAAGGTCACATGCTCTCTTAGCTAAAAATGAGCCACTTGATTACGTTTTCTTGGACAATAAGAAAAGCCCTTACACCCCAAAGCGTCAACAAGTTCTTTTATTCGCTCTAAATCTTTTGGACAATTGTTATGCAATCTGATTTCAGTGTAAAGAAATCAAGCTCCAAGTTACTCGCAAACTGTAAACCCATTTCAATAGCCAACAATTCGACATGTTTAGGACCAAAAACATCTCATATTGGCATTGYCAAAGCTGCCTCAATACCCCTATCTGAGCCACGAATCACCACCCCAACACTCGCTCTCTCCTTTGTCCAAGCGCTATCTACATTGGGCTTCAACCTGACTGTTGGCAGCACCCATTTTTCTGTTAAATCATTCAAACTACGCTATTGCATCTCATTGCCCTACACCGCCTTACCATACTCAAATTGATAGTTTTTAGTAAAATCCACTGACTCCTCCTCACTTGCTAAAATATTCCCAAACACTCTTCTATTTCTAGCCCATCAAGCAGCCCAAAAAAAAATAATAATTATCAACAATTCATCTCAGCAACCAAGTTCTTACTCATAACAATATTAACTATAACCTCCCTAACACTAAGTGAACCTCCCTTAGCCCAGTCAATCAGCTAACTTCCACATATCCGTGCATATAGAGAATCAAAGAAAAGGAGATTATCCGTTTCCACTGTAAAAGAGCAAAATGGACAAGCAACGGACTTAACAGAAAACCATTTTAATAAATTCCCATGCACAGGTAGAATTCCTAAGCATAGGCGCCACATAAAGACCTTAATTTTTGGAGGAATTTGCAACCTCAATAATCTCATCTAGAAAGAAACCACTAGACGAGCAGAGGAAGTCGAGTTAATATCARTATTTCAACATCRGCCAAGGAACTCMATGCCCACCAGAGAGGCAGACTTTACCGAACAAACGCCATTAGGTTCAGTGTCATATCATGGTATCCTCACATGGCTCCCGAGAGAGAGGAATTTGCATAATTTCCTACCCAAAAATAACTATCTAAAACACCTTTATTCCATCATTCAGGCTCCTTCAAAATTAAATTACTGACTTTTAAATCCCTAGGGTAGAACAGGTTACCAAAAATTAAATGAGTTGAAAACTTTAGGGTATAGGTATCCATGGGTGGCCCCAAATACAAACCCCATCTCCAGTCCTTATCCTTCACCCCTAACAAGTAACTCCGTACCCTCCATAATACTCTTCCACACATACAAAGAATTTCATCTCTACTTGGCCTCCAAAATCCCACATCAGAGAAATATTTGACCTTAAGAGCCCGCCCTACCAACAAGTTTGGGTTATGAAATAATCGCCACCTTGCTTCGCTAAAATCTCAAAGTYAAAAGCTTCAGTGTTTCGAAACCCCATCCGACCCATGGATTTAGGCTGACATAGTACCTCTCAACTCTTCCAATAGAGAGCTCTCCTTATCCCACTAGAAGTCCCTAACAAGTGAGGTGATCCCGTCACATAGCTTAATCGGGAGCAAGAAGCAAGACAAGATATATGTCAAGATTGCTTGCAAAACGGCGTTAATAAGGACCTCTTTATTTGCTTGAGAGAGTAACCATACAAGAAAGCCCTAAATACTTACCTCCCCTTCATTTTCTTTTATCCAACTCCCCATGAACATCCCGTTTTACAACCACACAGTACCATCAACAAAGGTAATAGAAGATTTATGCAAATTTATCATTTYGTCTAGAAACTAATTCATAACTCCCAAGAAGTTGCTTAAYAGTCAGAGCGTTAGCCTGAGAGCACTTCGTGAAGAGTAGGCTGCTTTCTAGAAATAAAAGATATGTAATCTCTGGTGCTACCCTACCATTCGCAACCCTTCAACCTCCTCGCCAGCCTCTTCTTATGAAAGAAGGGCCAAAAATCCTTCCGTACAGAAACAACAAGGAATGGGGAGAGGGGAGCTCCCTGGTGAATCCCATAACTAGGAACAAAGATGTCAATTGGCACGCCATTAACAAAGGCCTGGAACAACACCATCCAAACACACTCTATAATAACATCAACCAGTCTCTCCGGCACCCCCAACCTCTGCAACCATCCAATCCAAATATCCCCACTCTTCCTGATATAGGCCTTGCTCATGTCTAACTTAAAAACCATCGTCAGATTAGCACTCCTATACTTCTGGAGCCAATGAAAGGCTTCGAATGCAATGATTGCATTATCAGTTATCAACCGAACTCGCACAAACGCACTCCATGCCTCATCCACAATAGAAGGCAAAACTCTCCTCAACCTATTTGCAGTTGTCCTATAAATGATTTTATAGACAATTGCATAGGCTAATCAGCCTATAATCCGCAATCTTCATCGAATTTTTAACATTCGGAATGAGACAAATGAATGTTCGGTTAATCTCCTCCACTCCTTTTTCCCCATTTAGCACCTCAAAGTCCTATGTGTTACATCACCTCYCACTCTATCCCAGTATCTCTGATAAAAAATTCTATGCAACCTATTTGTACCYGGCRCCTTAGTTGGGTGCATGTCCATGAGTGCTTTATAAACCTCCCTCGCCGTGAATTCCCTATGCAAAGATACCATCTCCTCAATGCTCAATCTATTTATGGACAACATCACTAGGTAACCTATCTAGATCTGGAACCATGTCAACCGCAGCAAACATCTTTGAAAAATGATAACCACCACATTTTCATATCATTCTCATTATTATGTATCACACCAGCTTCATCCTCTACCCCCTCAATCCAATTTTGTTRCTTCATTTGCCTACTATRGTGATGAAAATAGGTAGTATTAYRATCCTCTTGTTTCAATCAATTTAACTATAATTGCACCCTCCAAAGCTCCTCTTGAGGTTGAATAAGATTATCAAAATGTATACGAGCTTCAGTGACTACTTGCTTGCTGCCCAAGGACCGCAATCAGATACTTTTCAGCCCTCCTAACTTTACTAGGTAGGAAACCATACTTCATCACACCCCAAGAACCCAAAAGCTACTTCACCCACCTAATCCTCACCAAAAGCTCCCCTATCGCATTCCCACCCTTTCCACTCTAGCCCTCATCCACAATGTCATTACACTTTAAGTCTTGTTACCAAAATATTTCCAATCAAAATGGTTTACTACCCCTCTATCGCCTACATCTATGTTGTTGCACCCGCTAAAAAGAAATACATAATGGCATATGGTTAGAGTGATGAGAAACCCCACGTCTAACAACCATGCTTGGATAAAGATCATGCCATGAATCATTACCCAACCCCCTATCTAGTCAAACCCACACTCTATCACTACCCTCTCTCCCATTACACCAAGTATATTAAGCCCCCATGTATCCAAGGTTCCGAATCCCAGCCATCGAATAGCTTGGCAAAAAGATGCAATCTAGGAGGGACTATGCTCATGTCTACTAGTTTGTTCAGTTGGAAGTAAGATTCATTGAAATCACCAGCTACCAACCAAGCCATCTGCTTCCATGCCCAACCGTCTTCAACACTTCCCTGGTAGGGCTTCAATCACTCCTAGTTGAACTCCCATTAAAGCCTGTAAAGAACTAGGTAGGTTCGTATAGTTATTTTGCAAAGTAACCGTCCAGTTTTTTCGCCACAATAGTGCTAAACCATCAGCCCTACTATGCCTCTCAACCATAAAATAGTTCTAAAAACCGAGCTTCATTTTTATTATCTCCATTTGCCTCCCTATTGCCTTCGTTCCATAGAGAAACACTAAATCAAGAACTTTAGCTTTAATGAGCTGTTGCAATGCTTGAACTACACGACGATTCCCAAGCCCTCGATAGTTCCAAATTAACAAACTCATTGGGGGTGGCGGTGCTACCTTGCAGACACTGCTGGAAGTAGAGTCTAGACATTCTCCTTTACTGGTTGCATAGCAAGATCACCAGAATCATGGACACTACCATTGGGTTTCTTTACTTTTTATTGGGTTTGCACTCCAGTCAACCCATCTATATCATCCACCTTCTTTTTGCCCCTTTCCAGTCATTGTAAGGCCCAGACAACCTCTCCTTCCATTGCGTCGACTCTAATTATCCCAGATTCCCCCAAACTAAAGCGCYAGAACCCTCCATGTTTTTGGCGTTGCCTTGATTATCCTCTTCCAGATTGTTCTGCCCAAGCTGCATACCAAACCTTGGATCCTCCTACCTTGTTCAAAGCAGCCCAAACTCGAAATCAACATCTCTTGTTCACCATTAGCACCCACAGCAATAGCGCATGTCTCATCTTCCATGCCATCACATACATAAGTTAGGGTTGGATTAGCAAGTATTATCATCTCCTGTTGTGGTGCAGAGCGTACATCAATTTATTCCATAAGCATAGCAATAGTGAACTCTTGCTCCTCACTACGCAGCACATCCTCCAACTGAGTTGATTGATGTATCATACCTGCTCGCAAAGATTGAACCCCTAACTTTTCCAGCTATTATCTGTTAACATGGAATCTCGTAAAATGTAACTACGTAAGAAGTTAAAAGTTGACAAGAAAAAGAGTTAGAGTTTCAGATTTAGAATATTTTTGAAATATTTATTTAGTTATTAAACTAATTACTTTAAATGATTAGGATGTGGTTTGGTTCAATTGTTAAAATAGATCCAGACATTAAGGAAACTATTAGAAGAAAACAAACCCTGGAATTGTTTAAAGTGAGGATAATAAAAATTTTATTTTATTATTTGCATTATTTTTTCAACCATTTTAGCGCATTTTATCTTGTTAATTGGTCAACCGTTCCCTTATWTTATCTTTTATGAAGAACTACCATCACCATCACCATTACCATTACCATTGTTTTCTTCTTTTCTACATAATCTCTGCCTTCTTATTCTTTTTTGTTCTCGTTTCTTCTCTTTATTGTATTTTGTTCTTTTTCTTCTTAATCAACCACTACACCACCTCATTTCTTTTCCTTTAACTGATGACCACCGCCAATMTTTTTTTTTATTCTTTTCTTTGACTCTTTCTCTCCACCGCCTCATTCACTTTATTTTGTTTCATCTTTCTCATTTAAGCTTCTTTCCCATCATTGCTTAGTTTTCCCTTGGCAGCCATTTTTCTACTGCAACATATACATATATTTGATCACCATTTGTTCAAATATCCCTCATCCACCTTACGCCATCTATCTTTCTCTCCCTCTAATTCTTATCTTCTCAGCGTCACTTCCTCACTTTTCTCACTTGTCTTCTACATTTTCTTACTTCTGAGTTCACTTTTCTTCTCCTCCAGCAACTAATAAGAGCTATTCGGTTAGCTCTATTGCTCTCTTCTCTTGCTACACTCTATCGTTGGCACCAGTTCACCTAAAAGCTATTTTAATCTATCCTTCTTTTCATTATTTTCCAGTTTGATTAATTCTTTAGTTGGGATTAGTCGAGTTTAGTGTAAACTTTTGGGAGCATTCAAAAGACTCCAAATGGACACGAACAATAACAATAGCACCTACACTCTTGGACAGCAACTACTTGAAGAAAATCGTGATCAAAGCTTGCACATTTTTCCCTAGGAAGCTCATTTTTATTCACTCTTTCACAGGCATTCACTCTTACACATACATGTAAGTCCCTGCCATTTCTATTAGATTTCAAATAGATTATAAAAACAAAAAGAAGAAAAGTATAAAATGATTAACTGTTGTATTATTTTTGTTGTACTACTTTGTGCTTTGATGAACTTGTTTAAACCATGAATAAGTATGCATGTATATAACCATATAACTCACTGATTTGTGGCTTAAAATAATGTGTATCACATATGATAATTGATGCTAGAAAAAGTATGAAAGCAGTTTAGAGGATTATTTGAATGCTGCAAAATTCTAGCAAGCTACTGGTTGCTTTTTGCTAGGAAATATTTAAGCTATAAATAATTGTACTTGTTGTTTTACTATGATAAGCCAATGAGTATATGTTAAGAACTTTAAACTGGTTGTTCTTGATATAAATGGATAACAAGCATGCTTTATGTGCTAGATGAACTCATTGATTTTTGTCTATGCCATGTTTAGAAGAAAATACGAAAAATATAGACACTTGTTATGATAGAAACCTAGTTAATCAAACCTAGATCATGAACATGAATATTGGTATAGGATGGTGTTTTGATAACACGCTATTTGTTTGGAAATATTAATTGATATATGAGTGATATCCTTAACACCATTTGCCCTCAATACCATATTCAATTATCATTGTTGTGGTCCATTTATGACCGAACGTCCTCAAATCAAACTCCGCGAGATGTAATGCCTCAAGCATATGTGAATGGAAAAGAACACCACTTCAATTTGAGATAAAAAGGGGCACTTTATCTTTGCTAATTAACTTCCAATTTTCGTATGATATTTTTCTATTCTCTATTCATAGATGTGCGTCTGTTTATTTACTTCTGATTTTGATATCTTCTTGATCACTAGGTACACTCCTTTTGTCTGAATTTACTAAAGATTTTTGTTAATTGTCTTATATATACGTAGAAAGGTTGTATATAGACAACCAAGTGGGATCTATCAACCTAATTCAAATAGTTCTCGTCCCTTCTAGAAAAGATATGAAAACCTTAACATGCACACATATTCTATTATCTAAACAATTCCTCAGAAATACTAAATTCAGTCCATTAGAACATTACGGGTTCGATAACAATTAAAGAATCATTTACTTCCTAAAATTTTTGTAACATCTTTATTATATGTAGACTAAGACGATTTTTTATAATCTGATTATAGGATACGATAATCGAGGAAATTAAAAGTTTAATGTACAGATCAAGAATACTTAGGTGAGTTCCTCTATCTTTTAAAACATCGCAAAACGTGCTTGTTCTCATTTAAGCATACTCTAGGTAAGTTTCACAAAAGTTTTTGTATGCTTAATTGTGAGTTACTCTGTTTTACAAACTTTCAAGTATCAGTGCTTTTGTTACTCTAGAGAAATATTTTCAAGTATTCTCAAATGCTTCAATAATAATATCTTTCTATTCTTTTGAAGAATTGTGTGCATATTATTTCAAAAAGTCTTCGCGTACCATAAATTTCATATCAGCCTGATAGATCAAATTCATGATTTATTATACTATCATGTTTACTCAATTGACATGAAAACTCAAATTTGAATTTTGAGGAATTATTTTCACATTTGACATGGATGTTAATTATGAATTTCATGAGATTATCGAATAACTTGTACATCTAACTTGTTACTGAAATGTGGTTATATTGAAATGAATGAGTACTCAGTTTATGACTCCAAGTGCTAGTCTAACAGACAAAGTACTGCGCTTCATTGGTCCCCAACACGAGTACTTCTTGAATCGCTGGACGATAGTGCTTTGGGAGTTACCAAATGACCAAATTGTGGACCATACCTATGATGGACCGGATCTGTTCAGGCAAACGATTGTATCATATTGTACCATAGTATATATTGGAGACTCGTACCCTTGGTTAAAACGTTTAACCCAGGAGCGACCGACTTCTATAGCCGCGGCTAGCCAGCTAATTTGTTATTGTTCATGGGGTTCGGCTCTAAATCACATGCATAATTGGAGTGATAAGGTTGGTATATCCTGACCCCGTAGAGTAAATCTCTTACGGTTAAAGTTTGATTCTCTTGACCTTATACTTGGCATGAAAGGTTTTWCCTTGCCTATTTCTTTAGTTCGAGAGTTGAATTTTTTTCAAACCATTCCTTTACAAATAACGATTTTTCAATAATAGTTTATTTTTCTCATTAAACTGAATCGCCATATTTTCTGGATATTGTTATTAAAATTGTAAACTATCACACACTCATGGAACTCACTGAGTCTAACTCATTAAATTTTATATGTTTTAGTGACAGGTACAGACAAGTACTGAAGTCTGGAGACTTCAGTTTTAGAAGAGTCGTACATATTTTTTTGTGAATCCTAAGGGCTCCCTTAATTTGTAATGATTAGAACGTATATACTGTCAATGAGGATGGTTCTTTTATATTTTGAAATATTGTACAGTMATATTTTGTTTTGTAAAAATTTAGAATCATATTCATTTTAAGATGTTATAATCAATGAGATGTTCATAATCCAATTATGTATTTAGTTGATCGAATGTTCAACTCTATCAACTGCCTAGAGACAGGCGATGCCCATACAATCCAAATGGAACCTAGGGGGACGGGTTGTCACAAAAAGAGTCGTGCAATATTGACTTACCCGTATCCGCGGTGCAACCACTATCTATAAACAAAGGACTTTCGACCCACCATTGTCACTTCCTTCCCATCTCTGTCCAGGTATGCCTTAATAGCATGACCAATATGGCCACAGCCATAGCAAAAGAATGGCAAACATTCACTTTAGAATCCCATCCTTAGACCTATGTAATAGCATAATAACACCAACAAATCAACAAATGAGGCATGACACATCCATCAGCACACGTAAAAACCCTCTCCCGACGTGGGTTTCTTGCAATTCTATAAACAATTGAGCAATGTTCCTCCCCACATCCAGCATATAACATTCAGGCAGAAGGCCATGGATATTCACCCAAAACCATGCCCTCTCGCAACTCCTCATGCAACTTCCAGGGTGAACATACTGGCAAAGTATTCTCAAACCACCAAGGTTGTTGGTTCAAAACTCTGTCCATAGACTCTGTCTCACCAAAAAAGATCTGAAACAAATTCCCATTGATCTGAGAAAGGCATAGCACTTCAGTCCGCCAAACCTTCATCATAATGGGCTTGATGTTCCTAATCGATATCACAGTATCAGCATGGAACTTTGCATAACAACTAATTTGGCACACTTAAAAGACCAACAGTGATCTCCTCCACCTTAAAGGCTAAAGCTTGCTCTTCCTCAGTCGTGATAGAGCACCCCTAAAGCTTCGCAATGATCCCCACTTCTAGTTGCACCCATTCTAACACCAATCAGCAAGCTAAGTAGTTGGGTATCAGAAAGCTGTTAATCTGATGTATATGAAATCTCATAAAGAGAARAAACCTCACGYACAAGTAWCARAAATCCTAAAAATCTTAAAAACCCTAATAGTATAGAACGTTTACTCTAAACTTAAGRAGCATTTTTAATGTTTCATGTTCAACTTAATTGTTTACTCCATCTTATATTAAGTAAGAGCAAGTACCATGACCACTTAAAGAATTTTATCATATAGTTTCAATATATACGAAATTAATCTAAAAATATTTGAAAAACAAAAAAAAGAAAAAACCTAAATACATTTGGAATTAGTAAATAGGAGCAAAGTACAATGGGGCGGTGCTCCAGCACTGGAAGAAGTTGAATTTACACTAAAAAAGGAAGAAAAGGAAAGAGATCAGAGCAGCCGCAGCAGAGCATTTTTACATAGAGGGAATGGGCAGCACAGAAGAAGAGAGCGCCGTCAAAGAGCCATTGGACCTCATCAGGCTCAGCCTTGACGAGCGTATTTACGTCAAGCTCCGTCACGACCGTGAGCTCCGCGGCAAGCTCCATGTATGTATATATATACTGCTCTGGTTCTCGTTATTGGTAGTAGTGGATTTTGGAGACAAGCCTTCCTGTTTCAAGAAGAATACTTTGAGATTAAGCAGCTAGTTAACTGAAGGAAGGATAAAGGACAATGAAAATTGTGAGAACTTAGAGTTCATGATTTTTCTTTTGGTTGTTGAACCATGCTATAGGACGGAAGATTTTGTCATAATCGTCGCGAATAATGTTTCCTTTTCTTTTTCTGGTTTTGGGTTTTTGTTCTAGGGTTTAGTCCCTGAATTGAAATTTCAATTTTTTTTTTTTCTCTCTCTTTGAGTGTTGGGGTTCTCCCCTGTTTATGGGTGTTGATTTATGCTACAAAATTTCTGCCTAGGTTTGAGTTTCTTTTCTGTTTTTTATTTTGGTTAATTTTTAATGGTTAGGGATGAAAGGTGGATTTTAATAGGCCATGAATTTGTATTCACCTCATGAAAGCGAATTTTTATTCTTTTGGTAATGTTGAGCCAAGACCTTGAATCAGGATAAATCATTACAAAAAGATTGCAAATATTAACGTGCAATCCCTTTTGCTTTTTCTTTTTAATTAATTGATAGAGATAAAAAAATTTATGAGATATTTAGTTTTAATCTCAAGAAAGTGAATTTTATTCTTTTTCGTCTGCACCTTCAATCTGGCATGACTACATTCTAGTAGATTGTTGAGGTTTCTGAATGTTATAGGGGGAAAGATCTTGCTAATTTGTGATTAACAACCTCTCCATGGCAATTGGTCTTTCATAAACTCCACCAGAGCATTGACTATCTTCTTGTTAAATATTTTACTCTGCACTGATCTGCAGCTGCTCAGCCATACTTTTAATGACAGTGTCTGATAATTATGGTTGATATGGAGATAAAATGTATGGTTAACGCAAAGTAAACTATGCAATTGTTTAGAGCTGTGACATTAGTTGGCAGGTACCTTTGTCCGTGCCACATCAAGATCTTGTAATGGCTGGTACTTGCCAACTACTGGCTGCTAGCTAGCCACTTCCTAATTCAAATCCTTGTGGCTCGCTTTCCTGCAAGCTGTTTTCTGTAGAAGAGTCTAATATTTGTATGGAAAAAAGGAAGAGTGCATCAAATATAAAAATGCATTTTCTATTAGGCTAATTTTGTGTACAACAAAGGAATGAAAAGGAAAGATTGGAGAACAAAAAGAGCATTTAAAAGATGTATATCTTGTACAAATTGGCATTGCACCTTAGTTACAGAATGATTGAAGGTTTATTTTTTTTTTTCCTCTTAAATCTAAAAGCATTTAATTTCAACGTTCTCAAACAACACATTTCTGATTCCCCATTTAGGTGAGAACTCGAGCTCTGTTACTTCCTTAATTGTGTCACTTTGAAGATCAGATGAAGTGCAAATATTTTCATGTGCAAAAGGCAGTCTGATGATAATTTAGGGTTTCAGTAACTATTTTCCTTGTATTTTACTTGTAGATAGATGTAGATTCTGTAGAGTCATAATTCAAGAATGTGTGTTTAAAGTGGTTATTGATAGACTGAGACACCTATGTCATCCTTTAAAGACCAATGGGCCCAAATTGGCAGAGGAAGTGTTTCTAAAACAATTAATGAAACAATTTTGCACAAATTCTCCTCACTAGACCCCCTATACCTATTTCATGCCTATTGAATTTGTGTACTTCCAGCTATATAGAAGGTTTGGCAGTTTGTTACAATCAGAGTAAAGCTAAAATTGTTTATTTTGCATTTTTTGCCTTTTGGGTCCTTTATTTATTTTATATTGTCTATAGTTAATAAAATGTATGAACTGCTAATGGTTTCTAGTATTCTATGTGGTGAATTTACAGGCTTATGATCAGCATCTGAACATGATTCTTGGGGATGTTGAAGAAATTGTTACCACTGTGGAGATTGACGATGAAACATATGAGGAGATTGTCCGGGTAAGCCATGTTCTCATGAATTTTTTTACCTGTCCTTTTTGTTATGGAGCAAGTAGAACTGATATAGGATAGAGGACTGTGATTCTTAATCAAACTGCTGATCTATTTGTGTCTTGTTACTTCAAAATTTCCTTGGAAGGTAGTATGCAAAAATCTGTTTTTTTAGGTGAAAGACATAACTAAGTGCGTACCATTATTGTGTCCCTTTGCTCAGAAGATTTTGTAGCAGTAGGAACATGCCACTGCTTTCTTTGAAGTGAATAAAATGTGGGAAAACAATAATTGGAGTTTAGGAAACATGAATTATAAAGAGTGTTTTCCTTAGTGGGAGAACTATGTTAAATAGTTCCACTTATCAAGTGTCGAGCTTTGATGTTTGTCTTTGCTCCCGAGGCATATGTGGATGCAAAGTTGCAAATAAATACAATCCAAAGATGAAGTCCAGTTGGGGAAGAGTGACTTAAGGTCCGCAAGTAGTTTGAAGGTGCAAAAGTAGAGAATTGATTCCTTCTTGGGAGGGTGTGGGTGTAGGGTTATGGTTGAACTTCATCTAGTTTCATGTTTAAGCTAAGGCTGTTAGCATCCAAGTGTGTTTTYGGCTCCCTTTTATATGAATGGGAATTCTACTGGAGAACTGCTTGGAGTAGGTTCCAATAGAGTGATCAATAAGGTTGGATTAGACATTCATTGGCATGACTTTGGGGGGGGGGGGGGGGGGGTATAAAGATGGGTTGAATAAGACAAATTCCTGTGGAACTGTTTGGAGAAAGTAGACTTTCCTTTGGTTTTGTTGGCGGAAGCCAACATTAGCGTTGCTCTGCAAGTGAGATCTGAGAGTAGGGGGACTTGGTAATTTTCTGCAAGGGTGGCTGCAACCTGAGTTATATATGTGGTGTAGCATAATAGAAATTCATGTTCAGAATTGAATCCTTTCTTGGGGCATGGCAACCAAAGAGGTGAAGAGGGATTTCAAAAGGATACGAATGTATGATTTTTGTATGCCTATACATTTTTTTGGCTTAAAAAAAGGGAAAATTGAACTCATTCATACAAGGCTGTATAAGTAGGAAACTGCCCTCCGCATCTGCTGATATGAAACCCTTGGCCACCTCAGAACTAGGAAACTGCCCTCCGCATCTTCATTTCCTCTAATTACACTTGAGGATTTGAAGCTTAGCTGAATTCTGTCTGTGGCAGAATCAAATGAACTCAATATGAGTAAATGAAGGCCAATATTACCTTCTCCATAATTCAGTATTCATAATTCATGCATTTGTTTTCGCAATTATAGTATTTTGTCCTTTTATTGGCTTTCTAGCTGCAAGCACATAAACATTTAAATGTTTTCAACTTCGGTGTTTACCTGCTGCAGACCACAAGGCGTACAGTTCCATTTCTCTTCGTCAGAGGAGATGGCGTCATATTGGTTTCACCTCCACTAAGAACAGCATAATCTGGAGGAGCTTGTTAATGTTTTTACTAGTTTACTGCTTCTGTAGCCTTACAATTTGTACGCCCGTTTATGAGGATGACCTAAAGGTACCAAAAATTTTCAAATTGCAGTGCATTTCCAGTTAAGATATACCTGTGGATGATTACGCCATATTCTCTGGTTTCTGATGATCATAGTACAGTTTGGCTTTCTTCTCTTAAGGAGTACATTCAGCAACTCCATTTTGAAATAGGAAAATATTGACTGAAGCACTTTGGCACTAAGAAAATTATTACCGGGAATCTCATCACCTCATCGCCATTAATTTTACATTTGATCAAAATATATTAACCATTCTTTATTTTTGCTTTTCCATTATTTTTTTTCCTCTTTTACTTTTTCATTATATATTTTTCTCTCTGCAAAACCTGAATGCTTCCCAATATAACCTGTGTTCTTTATTCTCCTGAACCATCATTCTTTTTCCTCTGCCAATGTTCTTCCTTTTTCTCTAATGTAGTCATCTCAACACATGCATGCCTATTTTATTGACAATTATTTCTAGTTAGCTTTGGCTCAGTTTTGGTTACGTGTTGTTGTATTAGTTTGACATGTTACATAACCTTATCTTAATCCTATGTCTTGTGGCCTGAGTTGATTACCTTGTGTTTAATTGCTTCGCAAATATTTTTTCCAATCAAAATACTCGTATTTCTATCTTTGTCTAGTACTGGTTCCAATTAGTAAAGCTAACCCAAAAAAGAAGCAACCAAAACCACATTTGAAGCGACTGAGATCAAATTACAACATTGTTTGCGGCTATGCCCTGTTGTTTTGTTGTTTTGTATGTTAAGTATATATAGTTGTATGGATAAGGGAAGAGATCAACGGCTGATTAAAGAATTTGGAAATAGAGGGAAAATGAAAAGGGCGTAGAATAGAAATCAGTCAGACATTTACAATTTCAGAAATTTCGACAGGGCCTGCAAAGTTAACTTCTTTAAATTAACTTMAAGATATCTATCCCAGACGCTTTGAGAACGAAACGTCAACAACCAGTGAAAACAAAAATATCAAGTTTCACATTTAAAAATGCATAGGTTTTGAGAGTTAGCGAAAGTTCTATTGTGAGAGTTGACTCCTCTTTTAATGTGACAACTAGTTGCTTATAGGGAGGGAGAGATGTCTCATTACCTCATATATCTCAGGCTAGAAGATCAGAAATGTAAAARATGACAAAAAAGACCCAACAGTATGGCAACTAAGAAATATATAAGCAGTTGAGGAGCGGAAAATCGGAGCCAGCTTCAAACGAGGTTCGTAAAAATCAAGTTCTTAATATACAAACGGAGAAACCAAAATGTTGCCCTCTGAAGAAAAAATTCATTCGGGACAACATGCTCACTTGTCTGTTCACAAAGAATAAGAGAATCGCGACGATACAACAATTACAGTAACTCTACGACCACAAACGATTGAACAAGATGGTACCAATTTATCTACGCCTATGCCTATTGAAACTTGAGGACCCAACCGATTGAGAGCTTCTGAAATTTCGGCCAGGAGATTCCATTGATCCCCTAAAAGAAGCATAAGCTGCTTTTGCTGATTCAGGAACCGAGTCCATTATAATTGACTCTGCAAAACATGCTGTGTTGATCCTGGTCCTCTCAAGTTCTGCTTGAAGAAGCTCTGCACTATACTGCTGAGCCAGAGCCTAAACAAACATGAAAGAACAACACGGTTATGCAAGAAAATAATAATAACATTCTCAAAAGACAAATATTAAATTAGTAGATAGAAATCTACCCAATTCACTCGGCATCCCACTTTAAAAGAACCACAAAAATCAGTATGATGCCATGTAAAATTATCTGGATACTATTACTCAAGGTTTTTGTTTTTGTTTTCTTTTTTGGGTGGGGGGTGAACTGCAGAGTAGTCAAGCATGATATAAGAAAGAAAAGAATCAAAACAAGAAGAGAAGAATAAGCTTCTTACTATAAGGTCATCTGGTGACACGGACATCCCTTGCTGTCTGTCATCTGCAAGGACATCATCACTTCCACGTGTGGGCCGACGTTGGTGACTTGGAGTCTCAGTAGTCTCTGTAACAGTCTCAGTTGCTTTCTCCAATAGGTCTCCTTGTAAAGACTTCAGGGATTCTCTTGCATCACTTGTAAAATATTGGTTCAAAATTGTCTCAAAGTACTCGAGCTGCAGATTTGTCACAGCCAATTTTAACTCTCRAGTTCATGGAGTTATCTTATACATCATAGCAATTGGAAAATATGCAATCATCAACAAAAACAAAATAGATCATAGATAAAGAACTTCTGCTCTGTTACATCCCCTTTTTTTTCCCATGTAGTATTTGAAAAAGAAATGTGGAAGTCAAACCAGTACTTTAGATGGTCAGCAACTTTTCAGGTCCCCTTACACGCCAATCGTTTTTTCAAAAGTTAAAAGGAAAAGCTTGGAGAAATTGAAAGAACTCAGACTATCTTCTTTGTTACTCAGAAGTATTTGAGGCCCCTTTCGGAAGAGCAGTTACAAASTTTGAAGCCCATTTGACCAACAAATTTCTCAAGCTGTTCCTTAGTGCACAATCCAAAAAAACTGGGACGTACTCAACTTTTGATAAAGTAGGCGTGACATCTAATTGTTCATTTTGTATAATGGACATTGTATCTTAATTGAATTGTAGCTATAATTTTTTTAATATTAAAATCAGTTTTTTCTTCCTATAATATTTAAAATTTCTAGGAACAAAATTGACATTTCACATCTCTCTTTGACAAAACAAAGCCTTTATTTTAAAAGTTTAATATATTTTCTTCTTTGATTTTATCTTTATGGATGAATATGTACTCTTATTATTTCATTGTTCCTGACATAAAATAAATGCATAAAACACACAAACTGTAGAAAATGTCATAAAAACTGTTAAGTACAGGTAGTGAACAAAAGACTGTTTTAGATTAAAAAGAATATATCCGTGGTATTTTTGCCGTTTATAATTCTAAATCAATTGTAAAACAAAATTTTCAAACACATAAATGAACACATTTTGATTTGGATTTCTAAAGTCACAATCACTAAAGCAGATTTCTTAACATGTTTAGCAACTTTTGGCTCCAAATTAACCCTGAATTTCTTTTAATGATGAAGCAAAAAAACAGCAAGTACATCAAGATAAAACCATAGAAGGATTTCCAAATAGAATCAAGAAGCAGATGCTAGATAATCTGCACAACATAACAAAACAAGAATTTACCTCAAGCATAAGCTGACAAAAACCATTTGCATCCAATGATCGAAGATCTCTGTCTTTGTTTTCATGGAAAAGACTCAGGAAAGTATCAATCAAGCCTTCAACAAGAATACCGAGTGTCTTATCCAGTAAGGGCTTGCAACCAGCAAAAACCTGAAACAAACATGTACCTTGAATCAAAAGGTATAAGCACCGGATATAGAAGACAAGACTAAGTAGGCTCTAGAAAAGGAACAATCCATAAAACATTAAGAGAGCACTTTCGGTTCCTTTCTTCAAATTTTAATACAGAACTTCAAAAATCCAGCCAAATATACCAGCCAGCAACACATAATCGAATCAGAAAATTTTCAGGTAGACCTATCAAGCCTGTAGAAAGTACCTCAGCATGCACTGCAACGAGAGTGTGTAGCAACTCTACTGTTGCATCTCGCACTCCCTGCCAAGTATTGACATATTAATTTTACTCTCAAACTAAAAGGAATATTAACCAAATAGGCCTGTATAATATAAGGAAAATATCAAAAATAAACTGTCCGCAACTTTGACAATAGGTGCTCCTCCCCATTGAACTCCAGCATCCAACAAATAGTTTACAGCAGCTGTCCTGATCAAATTTGTCTGAGAAAAAATGTCAAGGAGGATAAGTACAAAAGCAAAATAGAAGGAAGAAGTGGACAATATTCTATCTTCACTTGTTTGAATTAAGAATCTTTTCACTATTGTTTCAGCTTTAGGAAAGTAACAGAGACATTTTTCAGCTTTAAATTATGCTATATTACTACTATCCTGTTGTTGGTATTATTAATAGGAAAATGCTATATACAAAATCTAGCAAGTTACCCTCTTTTACCCGAAAAATTGTGATTGGTAGACAACTTAATTTTTCCCCGAAAAGAGAACTCATCAACTGATGATTCACCTATCAAAATCAGTGTGGTACAATACATGTATAAAAGTAGCGGTACATTAGTGCATGAGAGAAGGTTTCATTTGTTAAGAGAATCAATCAATAAAATAATTATGAAGCAGCGGATTCCAGATATGTGGAGTTTACTAGCTATTTAAACATATTAACATTCAAAACTACGCAAGATACCACTGTATCAAGTTAACAATTCATGAATTTCAGAATGAGTAATTGAATATCAATTTGGAACAACAATATTCAATATTCAATTTGGATTTATGTCATGAAATTAAATAATGGGAGAAGCCACAGGAAAGAAATGGAGAAATATAGAGAAGTAGAAGTTAGATAAAGCATTAGTTAGCTAGAGGAAGAAAAGGAAGTTTTTCTTTTTAAGTTGATAAGACATGTACTTTAGAATTACAACCATTTCATATGTAATGAATTCACAAAACTGCTACTTGACATCATGATTTAGTTTCACGTTCTTAATATTCTGCTTTAATTGAGCATGTATACCGTTGTTTATTAGCTTTAAAATAATTATTTCATTTATTAGCAACTATACAAGGGTTAGGGAGATCATCCAACTATAAAATAGCTGTAGTATAATGACTAGGAGCTAAAGCACAATATATTGAGATGTAGATTCAGCACTTGATAAGTTTGAAAAAGATGTCCATTCGGGGACATCCYGTGAGTTTGAAAAAGATTGGCAGTCTGGAAGAAGACCTGCCTAACTAGACAATAAATACATAAAAACAATGATGCTGAAAGCATTCTTGCTAACATCCAAACCTACTTGTCGCCGTACTTCAATAACTTTAACAACAGAAAGAGGACAAAACTAGATAATTCATAAATTTCCTATAGGTTGGCAAGGAAGAGGAAAGAAGTATCAACTGATGAATTGGCAAGTGCTTCCTAATCCAATCAAAGAGGGAGCCAAGCATTAGTATGCAAGAACATCAAAGCTGTGAAACGGAAGTAATAATGGGGATTACTTTGGAGCAGGAACCTCTTTGGGCGTGGGTTCCTGTGCACTAGCACTGAGTTGATTGATGAATTCGAGAACAAGAAACATCACAGTATCTTATTGGCATTAGCATGTGGAGAAAGTGATCAACTTTTGGGTAAAAATTTACCAAAAGGGAATGGTAACATTTATGGGTGTATCTAGTGCAAAAAGAGGAGTTCTTGAGGAATTCCCAGTTGCGCTCTTGATAAACCAACATCTGTATCGTCTGCCTTTCTGCAAAACCCTTCCAGAAGCCTCAATTGTTGAGTTTTCTAAAAAACAGTAATTGGATGATATTTCTGCAAAGTATAATCAGCAATCTAAAAGTTTAAGCTGCACTTTTTGAACCTGCTTAACTAGCTTCTTATGTTAACCATATTCCTATTTGCAAGCAAGGTATGACGCACATTTCTGTGCTGAGATAAGCTCAACACAAGAAGTAGTTTCAGGTCGATATCTATCATAGCCAACAACTAAAAGTTCAACAAATTTGTCACTTATGTGCAAACCAGGAAATGAAGACCACCTATTAATACACATTATGGACTGGCACATCGTCGTAATATTTTACCAAACTTGCATCTCTCTGAAGAAAAAGTATTGGAGATGCTATATCAGATAAGTTACATTAAAAAGCTGAAAGTATGACATTTTACTAATATAAACATGAGTTTGCGTACCTTAGCAAGAGTATACTGTGCAAGGACCTTTTCCTCAAGCCCAGAGAATGACATAATCAAATCTTGAATATCACTGTCCTCTTCATCTTTTCCCCTAAGGTACAAGTATTTTGTGTTCAGAAGAAGTAATCATGATTCAAGATGTTCTTTTCCAAGCATAAATCATGCCATTACCACATGGGAGGCAATAAGTGAAATAATATTTACTACACATGTACACGTTTATATTACACAAGTAAAACCAAGCAACTCTTGCAGTACAGCACTGGTTAATTTGTATCCTTTCACTGGTGAGGGTAAGGAAGACACTGGCTCTTCATTTTCTTCTTATTCATTCTTTTCCTTGTATAGCAAGCATGCAATGTGGTTAAGATAATGAAAACAAACCCTTCATAGATGCATAAAGAGAATCACATGAAATCACAGGATCAGTAAATATATTCGAAGCCAAAGATTTACTTGGCAAACTATCCCCAGTATAAGTGAAACATAACTATATAACATACATATATAACAACTTCTGCAATTCTACCCTGATTCAATAGACAACCATGTTAGATTTTGATCTCATCTTCTTTTTTTTTTTTYTTTTTTYTTYYTTMWTTWWWTTTTTTTTTTTTTTTTTTTTTTTGGCCTCCCTCATTTCCTTTTCAATTAAGGTTATAGACCTGGTGCATGGCTATCTCTTTCTATGCCTTCAGGGGTGCAAATGACTATTAGTTTCATAGTCTATCAGACTTGTTTTACTCATGGTCTAAATAATCAGTACAATAAACATGATTAATATCAATAGTGAGAGGAAGTAATCATCAAAAAGCTCAAGTACCTTGCAGGCAGCCATATGTGTCTGTATTTGTTGTATAGTTCACGAGCAAGTTCATCTTTGCAATATCCAATATTACTCAAAACCATCAGCAGTTGTTGATGTAGATCAGTGACACTTCCAGGGAGTGGATTGGATGGCTTTTCTTGAAATTCATAAGAATACCCATTTTGGAGATGCGGACTCCCTTTGTTTGAACTACTCTGACCTAGCTCACTGCCAATGTGCTCCAAATGACCTAATAAATGTAACATATTATCTGAAGCACTTAAAAATGTTGAATTTTTTTTTTTTTTCCCCAGGTATGCTGATAGGCAATGAAGCTTCAATTAACCCATCATACCAGCAAAATCCAGTAAACAGTTCAGAAAGGCAAGTCTCACAGATTCTTGGACTTCTTGAAGCTGTGGAAAAATATCTTCAGATTTTGTAGCTTCATTTCTTAAAGATTGAATCATCCTGACAAGTTATTTACAGAGTAACTAAAATGAGTATGTAGTGTAGATAGTTACAAACTAAAATATCTGCTTAAGAAGGCGTTCATGCGACAAAGTCCACATATGCCTTTGAAAGCATTCTTAAGTATCAAAGCCCCCTTCCCCTGGGAAGCTCTGTATTGTACACTTTCTCGTTACTCTGCCCTTTTAAGTCCCCATTTTTATCCCATTCTTTGGCAAGCAAGGAGCAAGGCTTTGGTAAGGGGATGCGGGCTGAGACAAGATATTAGAATGCAGTAAGTGCAAATTTGTCAATAAGCTGGAGAAACTCATTCCAAAGGGGAAAAGAAAGCAATATGGAACCCTTAAGGACACTGAGAAAATATTGTCAAACTAAGTACACAATTGATACATCTAAACGGGAGGTTAACAATAAGCTTTTATGTAAGATCTGACTCCTCCTTAGGTAGTGCAAAATAATTCTGCACATATATTTCATAATGAGCTAAGAGAATTCTAAGATGAGACAAGCAAAGTTTTGGCAAAGGAAAAACCGGACTACATAAAGCACATTATTCTAATTACAACCCTCCCTCCCAAAATAAATAAAAATAAATAAAAGAATAGAAGAAAAATAGCCACAGGGACCCGTTGCTGAAGATAAGAGAGATTATCCACTTACAAATCGATCTGATCCATTGCTGGAACAATAACTGAACGAAATGCCAGAGGCAAAGAAGATATTGTGTAAGGAGATTTATTCCTTTCCAAAATAGACACAGGGACCCAAGTTTCATCTTTCGATATTTCTTCTGTCGAAGTTTGCATCCACGAACATAGCCTTAGTATGTAAAGTTTTGTAATTTCACACTGAAGTGTTCTAAGTGCTGTAACTGTTAGCAATAGGGAAAAAGTTAACAGTTAGAAGAACATCAAAATCAATACCTAAATAAAGAGAAAATATTTAATTACCAGCAACAGGAGGTGCTGATTCTTTTGCTTCAAAAGCTTGACATGCTTTAGATATCTCCTTTATTGAAGCAATCATGGATGGCCGGAGAACATTAGATTCTTCAAGATCACGAAAAGTGTTTAGAACCTGGATGTGCATGGTTTCCATTTAGACAATTTTCATATTATAAGTTAGCGGTGACAAAGAAAATACTATTGCAATGAATTAAAACTATGAAAAAATATGCTATAACAAGTTGTAAATGATGAACTGAAGATGGTTATTAGTAAAATSAATACAAGTAGTAGGGTTCCCCAGAACCTAGCTGCAGTTTTTACAATTAGCAAAGCGTATGTATTTCTTTAACCTTTTAGGTAATCAAGTGACTGAGTTAAGGATGAGTAGCTATGTTTTGTTATCCAGCTGGTTAGCAATACCCAGAACACTTCGTTATGGATATTTGAACAAAATAGTCACTTCAAAAGCACAATTTTCAATTTAATGTGACAAGGAATTCCACTTTTTCAATCTTAAGCTCCTTGGATGAACAGTAATACTTCTTTTTCGTTTCCTCTTTCTCAGCTTTTATTTTCCATAATCATATTAAGTACTTATATAACTTAAAATGTTTATCTAAGCTACKAGGAAAATTAAGCATCAAAACTCAAACCAAGACAAACTTCATAAATGGAAGGAGCAAAGCTCCTTCTCTCCCAAAGGGAGGAGAGGATAAAAACCGTACAAGGTTCTTCATTGATCAGCCAAAATTGACCTATGGATAAAAAATTTCCTTTTCTCCATAAATTAAAATATTATATCTTCAGGTTGGCATTCATCAAAAAAAGCCAAATTAGAAGATAACCCCCTATAAAAATTTGTCAAGCCACACTGACTGATGGCTAAGTTCCAACATAGCCATGTAATATCAGAAGTACAAAGCACTAAAACACTTTGGACCAGTTCAATGACCAAGAAATAAACTTTGTGACAGTAGGAAAACAGGAACAATTGTGATACTATTAACAACATTTCTCAGAAGTCCACTGATGTTCAACAAGAAAGATGTAATCTAGCAAAAAGAGTGACTAAAGTATGTATTAGTATGCAAAGGGACATTTTTACACTTTATCTTTCAGGAAATCTTTGTACAAAGCCAATGTATCCTTCAGTATCATGTTTTCTCTCTTTTCTATTTCTCAAATGGAATAAGGCACCAAAGAGCTGCCATTCTTTTGTTGAAAGGAAATGTTTGGTTTCCATCCAATTTCATGGGTTTAGTTGGAGATATCCTTTATTGGTAAGAGATGAAAAAGAATAAGCACCACARTCCTCTAAAAAGTATAATGCTCTCAAAGCTCATGATTTTACTGTATTCTCACATGCAGGCTTATTGTCAAAGATAAGCAATCATGTCGCAAGGAATATACCTCTTCAAGTCAATATACCAGGTAAGCAGAAAATTTTATCACAAACTAGACACTAAGACAAGAAAGTCAAAAGCAACTTGTTGGCAAAGTACCCTCAAAATTATGATGATGAATTATTCAACTGCAATTTACATGAAAGTTAAGTAACAACAACAGAAGGACGAATATACCTTAGACTCATATACTGAAAGGGTATTGCGGATCATTCCAGCAACTTCATCAAGAGAATGACTTGAATACTTCATGTCACCAGCTTTTTCATCAACTTTATTTGTATGGTTACTGATATTCGAATCAGAAGCTACTTGAGAAGACTGCAAATAAGAAACAGAATTCATCCTTAATTGACCTCCATAACTCGCATTCAATTGCGAAGAAATCAAAACAAACAATTAGACATCCATATTGAAAGACAAAAAACTCCTAGCATAAGCAGGAGCACGAAAGTAAAAGAGTTACTCTATTGTTAATTATGTTATAGCATCAGATCCTTGTATAACAACTAAGAAATGCAGAGCAACTAAGTAATTCAGAGAACACTAGACATTATTAAATTAGCGACATGAAAACAACACAGCTATCTCGCTTAGCAGAGTTTAAATCCTGTGTGCAACAATTCTCACCATTGTACTCATAAAGGAAGGATCCTAGCTTCACAGCTTCCTAGCAACTATTTACATGGCCAAGTCCAGGCTGTCTAAAGATATCTCATCAGATAATTTGTGAACTTTATCAATCATGAATTTTAGGAAACTAGTCCCAAAGGTCACAACTTCGGTTACTAAGTTCAAGACTCAGGTGCAACAAAGATTGCAGTGTGAGGAATCACTCCTGTCACAGCACTTTTGAGAGCAAAATAATAMATGTGCAACAATCAGATAAACTCATCCTTTTCCTATCTTATTCTCCATCTTTACAATTTCAAACAATTTGAAAGTTGTAATTACACATTGCATAACAATATTCATTTCACAAACCCATATTCTATCTATTAATATGACAGAGATCTTGAGTAGCAGAAAATAAACCATCCTCTTTTCAATTCTAAATCATAGATTGGTTAGACGAGAGATTGAAGAAACATGAAAACATCAGTCATAGTCTTGAAATTTTCCAAATTATAAAATGGATTGACTCCATTCAACTATTAAAATTGTTTTTTAAAAAAAGGCAGATAATGTAGCAAGCATCAAAACAAATAAGAAATATGTTTGAAAAGCATGAAAAGCCTATCATAATGTGATGAGTACATGCCCTTCGGTTGAAAAAACCATATCAAGAATTTATTGTTCCAGAAATCTCTGACATCCTAATCTATAAAACATAAATAAAAGCCTTAGATACCTTCGCAAACTTCCCCGTTGAAACAGAAAAGGCTATTTTCCAGAAGGCAGGTACATGATGGATAATTACAGCAGTCAATCGACGGATATACCTTCCTCTTAAGGCATCAACTTCTTCACCAGTTAAGTCCACTAACTCTGATTCCCCGAAAAGATGTGTATTTCCATGAGAATGAGAGTAATCGCCATCTGACTGACAGTCAAATCCAAAAGGAAAACGGTGAAGACTAAGGATGCAAGGTCCATTGGCAATGATATATACTACACTGATCCTAACTCACAGATTGATTTAAATCTTGCTGGATCTGCCTCCATTTTGCATCTGACAAAGCTCTTTCATGCATCTCATTCTGCAGATTCTCCATCCTGGCTTCATGATCTACAGTGCATTTTTCAAGCAAACCTCGAATTCTTTGATTCTGAGAAATATTAAATAAAATAAAGCTTTAGCATGGCGTCCTACTGCACACCAAGAAAAACTTCTTATGCATTTGTAATGCTGATTGAGAAGAGAATCCAGTGCGGTTAAAGTTCACATGCAATTGACAATAACATCAAAGCAGCTTTTGGTTCATGTGTAGTGATAAACAACCCTGTTTGAGTTTCAGTTTCAAGAAAGTAAACATTGTTGACCAAGTACTCTGAGAAAAGAATACTCCGCCATTTAAATAAGACTACAAGAGACATGCTTATTTGTTATTATTACTCATTTTCTTCTCAAAATATTCTGTTTTCATTGAGAAAGAAGCATTCCATAATTACCCTAATAATGTATCTTATATTGTTTATAATCTACAATGTTGTTAAGCTCCTTCATAACCTGTTTTGCATTTTTAAAGATAATTTTTTTAAAACATAATAAATAAACTTTTAAAAAAAGCCAACTTCCAAAGTGTCCTCACTCCTCAGAAAGTCGTAAGTTGTCCAAATCTACAAAGGTAAACCCTTTCTCCATGGGTGTAAACATGCCGGATAAGTGTCTAAGCAAGTCTGCAGCATGACAGTGCCTGATATGCATCAGAGACTGATATTTATCTCTTGATAAGTCTCRCGCTCCCAAGAACTATCAATGAAACAGAAATATGGAATGGAGGTCATAGAATCTAAGTCATGGTAGCCTCAAGAAGGTCAATTATATTTTGTTCTTGACAAGTGTCTACGGAACAAATTATGCAAGCCTGAAAATGTATTAACCACAATTCCTTCTGCAACAAAATATTGTAATAATAACTCCTAATTCCAATAGTTGWACAGAATATCTAACAATAAAAGATATTTTACCAAAGTAGAGCATCCTTACCTGTATACTAAGATAGTGCCATACAGGATCTGACTCAGGTTCCAGCTCCATCAAAAGCCTTACGATGTTTTCAAGCTACAAGAGGCATTAAGCACCAAAAATGATGACAGAAATAAAACTGAACCTCCATAAATTTAAAACACTATATAAGATCTCACAATAAATTTTCAGGCATTGCAATGCATGGAATGCAGAAACATACAACAGTGTAGACACAGTAACAGCAACTAGTAAAAGTATCTATTAAAAGCACCGGATATCAACAACACAATGAATACACATCAGTCCATACACATTCATACAAGTAAAACCACTCCGACTCTTCGCCCCCTCTGAAGAAAAGAGAAAAACACAGAATGGTAAAAGAAGCAAACCACCCCAAAAACAGAGACTACTCTCAAGACGAAAACATTATTCCATTTACCACTAGAAATAGATCTTATTGGCCATGTCCAAAATTCCAATTTGCTGAACCAAGAGACCCAGGAAGAGTAAAGTAGCTTGCATGTTTTAAATAATCATAAAATCGAAGTATTAGAGAGCTAAGTAACGACCCGCTGGAAATGTCAAACCAACAAAGTGATCACTGCTGACAGTCTGTAGATGACTGAGATACACACTCAGAAAAGCTTGACTAGGAACCAACATTGAGATACATATCACTACATGCTCATCAAATGAGTTCAGCTGAGCAAGTGTCATATGAACCATTTACTGCAATGAAGTTAAAAGTATAATCCAGTCTAGTACAGCATTTAAGATATTGACTGGTACCAAAAAAGGCAAGCTGCACTGTATCAATCAAATATTATTTTCTTTAACATTCTTCCACAGTTTCACATGTATTTTCCAAAATGCTATGAACCTTTAACCTAAACATGTTCTGACAATCTTTCTTCAACAATCAGCACACATTCTAACTATGTGTAAAGACAGATTAATACATAATATTTTTCTGAAGTCATTGCTCCTTAAGACCAGGAATCTGAAAAGTTGCACGAATGCTCCGTTAAGCATTGAAACATATAAAAGTCATGTATGCAATGCTTTCAGAAATTATGCAAAGAAAATTACATAATCCTCGCAAGTGAGGTACTCAGGCGAATGCTTACTAGCATTCACAATTTCCTTCTTCCTTTTCTTTTTGTGGGGGAATTAGGATGCACTTATACTCCTAAATGTTACAAGTAAAACTTTTGGTCATCCAAGGTCAATTCAAGCATTACGCATATATAACAGATACTCATAGTAACCGTGAGACAACTGTCAACTTTATATCCAATTTGCTGTAAGAGTATGAGATAAACTCAATCAATAACATCATGATATATCCATGCATATACCATTTCATTTTTTATTTTTCAACCTCCATAAAATATTGTTCAACTCTTTTTTGTTTAAGCATTAAACTAGAATAGTGGTAACACAATTTTTAAACAATGCCTTTCATCCTTAGTTGTTAAATAAAACTATATTTCATTTTAAGTGAGTTAACTTTGCCATGAAAAAATCTTAAGAGAGTCAAACTTTTCCATGAAAGACTTACTTGCAGTTACTGGACAGTTTGTAGCATAGCATACCCTGATCAAAAACATCTATATAAGCACAAAAATAACAACCCATAAGCCTCACAATCTTTACACACTCATAAATCTGACCTTATTYAGTAGCTTTCTTTTTTTAACTCCTTCATTTTGAAGCCCAGAACTAATGTGTATTTATAGTTCCTGTTTTCTCTTCTTTAGCCACCACTGCAGGAGTACACAAATGTAACAAAGCTGCACAGCTAGCATCTTTATATCTGAAGATGAATAGCTTACATCCCTGTCTGTGGATGTGTGTTTGACAATGCAACACGAATACAAATTAAACTACAAGAAACCGTATTGAATATAACACAGGGTTCGCCAACTCCRAAGGACTTCCTCTACTCTTTGTTAAGCCACATTATTTTCTCTTCTTCTTTTGACCTTTTTGGAGGACTAAAAAGCCAGCCACAAGTAACATTCAGTTCTCAAATTACCAGAGTTTATATTTCCTCCAATACCCTTTGTTACAGTCAAGTCACTTGGCTTAATTTACCTACATATAAGGGAAATCCCATCCCACAGGCCCAAATGCATGCTTCAGAAAAGGGAGTGAGCAATGACATCAATGAAGCTGTCCAATCTTGATAGTTTTCTGGGAATTCAGAATTACATAATAAACTGCACCTCAAGAAACACTAAGAAGAACCAAGCAATCATTGAGGTTCTGTTATTTGGTCATGTCGTAAATTGCATGATATAACAAATGAAAATAGGAAACAAGTTTGCGAAGAACTTTACATTTGTTATGTCAATATGAGGATCTTCCATGGATTTATAAAGTGAGCCTTTGAACTCTTGCATTACTTTTTCAACCTCTTCAAGGACACGCTTAAGAATGCCAACCTGAAAAGATTCATAGCCTAAGTTACTATAAGTATACAAGGGAATGTACAAATTTACATTATGCAAACTGAATAGATACAAGGCATTGAATGAAAAACTCACAAACAGATGCAGAGAGTAATGATGAAATTTGAACATTAACCARAGACAGTAATTCTTTAACCAAAGATAAATTTACTTCGTATGGATATCCCTTGTTCATACTCATTTAGCAGGCTCTAAATCATGGCAAAAACATAAACAACATTAGAACATAAAAGAAAGATCAATCATTGGCTTTTACTTTGTAATAAGCACCTAAAGAGAAAAGATATGCCTGCTCCATAAGAATCAACTAGTTAAACAGTTCAACTAGCAAAAGGGAAACTGCCTTTTATCTAAAAAGTGAAACTGAATATGAAATAGCACTAAGTCATTCTCAAAGAATATGCAGGCCAGATTGATACAACAACATGAGAAGAGATGTTGAGCAAGATACAGACGCGCAACACCCAAACAAAGATGCCAAAAAATTGACAAATTATGCACGTGCAACAGTTAAGTATATAATAACATGTGAGTTCAACCATATCATGTCTAGTATTAGAAACTGAAATACATCTGATGATGGACAAACTGTACATGAGAAGGCAGAACAATTGACTTCGCTTTTCTGTACTCTCTGACTGCCAAATCATATTCGCCTTTACTAATGCTCCCTCGAATTGCACTAGGCAAGTTAAATAGAGTGCGAAATCTCTGAAGCATTCCTTGAACTGACCTGATCTTTTCTGCTTGAGCCTACAGAAAGTTAGACACATTTTTAAAATTGAAATTAAAAAAGAATGAATTTCAGAATAGAAAAGGAATCAAGTTCAATGGACTCTAAATTCTCAACAATGTGAAGTCCCAATGCTACTCCAGAATGAATAGCCTACCTACCTGTCTCTCAAACAGTTGCTCAAAAGCACGATTAGCAATTGAAGTAACTCCTTGAATACAGTTAAACAAGTGTAATGTCCCTGATCCTTCGGGATCTTCCTCGATCCGTTTCAACTTTGACTCAATATCTGTTATCAGAAAAATCAATCTCTTCAAAATCTAAACTTCAYAACGGCAAATAGAGGTTAGCACAGCAAGTCTCTGTTAAACATTGCTCACCATCTATAGTAGTTTTGCAAGAAACAAAACAATCAAAATTTTCTTTAACCAACTGCTTTTTGGCCTGAGTACGTCCTTTAAGATCTGTTTTCAAAGCAAGAGCACCAGCTTCCAAGTCTGCCGAACTAGTATCTTGGTGTACTCGTGACAGGAAAAGCTTTGCATCAAACTTCTCTGAGTAATAGTTCAACTTCTCTGCAATTTCATTTGAAGAAGGTTATGAACAGTATGGCTATCCAAAATTACCATTGACAAGTAACTGCTCAATTTCCTGCAGTTTGAAGCCACATCACTCTAATCCTCCTTTTGTTTTTAGAAAGCAAYATCACTGSTTTGTCATTCAAAGATCACTAGTAGAAAACAACACATTATATGTGCACATTAAGTAAAACTGCAAAGTTCAGAAATTCAGAACAGGGCAATATCATCTGCATGATGTCTCCTCAAAACTTATTAAATATTATAGTTTATTGAAATCTAAATCAACATAGAGATTCTCCTATAATTTTTATCATCCTAAAAGAAACAAATAACTGGCTAATCCGTCCAATCAATGATTTCCAAATGACATATATGAAGAAGAATAGAGAATTCCCAAAGAAAAGGAAAACAGGGAAAACAAAATCTTAAACAAAGGTAAATCTCCAACAGAATAAGAATCCGAAATGAGCTAAAACTTTTGACCTCCCAAAAGATTTAATTTACCCTAACAAGAAAAATTACAATATCTTAGAACACAGGGATGTGTAAACTTGGAGAAACTAGTCTTGCTATCTTTTCCTATAGTTCCCATATGATAATAATCTCCAACCCCCTCCATGGCTTTGTTCGTTTTTCCCTTTGTCCCTTTTTTTATTTTTCATTTTTCAATTTTTTCCTTTTTTTTTTTTTTGGGGTGCATTGTCTCATTTGTTTTTGTTCCTGTAAATTTGCTTCTTCGTTCAAAAGGACACATGAACCATACTTAGCTCCTCAATGTGTGCATATCAGAAGTAGCCTGACATTCCTAAACTGGGTAGCACCATGGTCATGGAACCTTTCCAGATCTCTCAACGTTCTGGATTTCATATCTGGCAGCGTATCAGGTGGTGAATTCGGAGACCATGTTTCATGGTTGTTTTTTACCATCTCYGTCCAAAAAGTTCTCAAAATGTCCATTATTTAAAGATCCTTTTTTTTATCTCCTTGTCAATTCTACCTATCACGTCTCCACCAAGTAATATATATATCTGTCATCAACGAAGAAGTTCTTGAACTTATTCCAGTTCCTAGTCTTTTGATTTGCATTGCATTAAAATTCCAACCGTAAAGATCTAAGAACTGTAATTTTGTAAACAAGGGTCAAAGTCGAAGGAAGTTTTTCCATTTTGAAGCAATCCAGCAGGTCCCAAATTATCACCGTGAATTAATCCCTTTTTCCATCTTCATGAGAATAAGTTAAGTAAATAACAAATTTCAGAAGCAGTATGTCAATTTTCTACTCCATGATGTCTCCAAATGAAAGCAAAAACGGAATTGTAAAAACAGTTAGAGTTCAAGACATCCTAGCTAAAGTTTCATGACAAAGAGGTTCAAGCGAAAACCAGTTCGTCTCATGACAATGAGATCTGCTCTAAGTACAAGGATTCATTGACAACCACCAAGTGAGATACACCCAAGCAAAACTATAAAAAGTAGTGCGATCTGAGAGAGATCACTCTGAAAACAATCCATTCCGATACAGGATCAATGTCATCTTCATCGCATCTATTTCAAATGACAGAAATGAAGCAAACACACCAGAAGATGAGCAAAAATGGAACTACAAAACAATTAATTTTTCATCTTCGGTCCAATTCCAACAGCTTAAATTTAGACCACAGACCGATAAACTCTTGGGAGATCATCTCTACCCTAGCCCTGTACATTCCAAAATTAAGGGAGTGAAGCTGCCTTCTCAACCAACTATATAACTCTAATTCAGCATTCAGGATCTATCTATCTGCTACCTTTCACCCAAGCACTCAAAGCACTGCGCCACAAACAAAGAAAAGCTCCAAAACAAGATTTCCCAAGCAGTCAGTCAATGAAAATATTTCCCAAGAAGGTATAGCATCAGCTACAATCATAAGGTAATCCAATACACAAATCGCTCCACCACCCTCTAACAGAGTGCAAAAGACCTTCAACAGCTTTAGTGCCCTCCTACAAGTTCCTAAATAGCAATTTTTGGGCTTCAGAGCAGGCGACCAGGCCTGTTTTTCCAACTAACTCTCCAATCCATAATAGCCCATTTAGGGTACAAGGCAAAAAAAGAACAAAACATGGCTCACCAATCAAAAGTTATTTTCTTTTCTAAGAAAATAGAATTATGAGAAATTTCTAGCCGTAATGGACTATACTAGAATTTTTATTTAAAAAAATTTCCCAAAAAAAAAGTTGTCATGTATTGATAGAGTACTTTTATTACAATAAAATTGGATAAAGTTAATACTGATTAAAATTACTAAAAGATTTCAAGAAAAAGCTACATACCACGAGAATTAGCATCTAAATGGTCCTTCTCAGTCAAGGATGGAGGAGGTCCTGAATCACTCATCAATCTAAATGTTTTATGATCAATAATCCTGAAAATATACATCAAATAAGAAAAAAGCAATTAACATAACTCAAATCTGCAGGAATATTAGCCTATTACAATTTATGGGGCAATTACTCATTAGTATAAGAGAAGTTTACCCCAATCCTAGAGGATCTACCCATTCCATGCCACGGGGCAGTGACTGTAAAGAACTAAGTCCTTTCTTAGCCAATGCAGCTGACTTCACCTCAAGCTTTGGAATAATTGGAACTGCTCGAGTTTCCCTCATTTCACGGACTCTTCGGCCCAGCTGCCAAAAAAGGTTTGATCTCAACATGTTAATGCTTCTTTTCTTTAAAGACAGTACAATAATTAGGTCCCCTGAATGCCTAGGGAAAATTACGCAATATGAACAGTTAGAAAAATAAGAGAAACCCTAACTAAGGGAAAAACTGAGCCAATGAACAGAGAATTAAATTTAATTCATGAGGATTTATCTCGTGCAATGGTGTACGATGGAATATAAAGGTCCAAGCACAATTGAAATTTTAATAAGACAATTATTTAGTCAGAAAATTCACAACAGAATTTAGGAGCACAGATTCTAGCACAAAGAGTGGGTAAACCTCAACAAATCACATTTTCAATCCTTGTCACYMTAAGCATTCAAGTGCATACAAGAGAATAAGAGAATTAGCTACTAAACCATACCTCCGATTCATCGACGTGCTTCCAGCAATTAGGCTCATCCCCATCCCACCCTTTATCATCATCCCTCCCTGCTCTCCCTCCTCCGCGACCAGTCCGGGGTTTTCCCCTATCCCCAAACCCAGCACGGTCCTTAGACGAAGAATCCTCATCTCCAGACGAAATGCTCAACATCTCCACCTCGGAGTCATCATCATCCTCCACCACCTTCCTCTGCTGATTACTAATACTCCTATTACTATTGCTACTCCTCTGCTGCACCCCCGGCATACTGGAATTCGAATTCTTCACCGGCTTCGCAGCGACCGCAGCACCTCCACGCTGAGCTGGTGGCTGTACGTAATTCCGCAAAGGTTTAATCGATTGTTGCTGCTGAGAAGGCTTCCGATAATTGAGATCGCGCTCGGCTTGCTCCTTCAACGCGATCTGTAAGAGCTCGTCTTCGTCAAGGTCGTCACTGTCGCTCGACATTTCTGAGCTTTCTCAATCTAAATATATATAGTGTATAGGTATAGGTTGCTTGTATGTATATTTGCGGGCACGGGGTAAGTGTGTGAAATTTGACGGTGGGACAAGGAAATTTGGATCTATGGAGTTGTGATGATTATAGAGAAAGTTAATTATGTGGGGGAGAATTATACAGGTGGGGAATGTGGAAGACGAAGGAGGTGGGGAGATATGATGTGCTAGAGAATATTTTTGTTTTGGTACTACTGGTTTATATGTCTGCCACGTGGATAAGATTGTACTACTCTTTATTCGTAAAGTTCAACTGCCCGAAATATTTATTGGATTGTCATTGTATATTTTGATTTTTTTCTTTGAAAGAGAAGTCACTATATATTTGAGCCTGCTAAAAAAGACTTTTCTTTGTTATTGAAGTGGATATTYATCTTCCCGTTTTTGGCCCTTTGTTTCTTTGGGCATGATATTGTATCTATAAAAAGTATTTGTACATTTGATTTTATAGATAAATATAATTCATTTTAGGAAATTTTAAATTATTAATACAAGGGAAAAGGAATGTTTTAGGTACAAATACTATATATATTATTTTGACCTAGCAATGAATGTTTTGTCAAACTTAAGCAATCTTCTTATGTTTTTCATATTAGAATGTTCTTTTTTTTTAGGAGAGATATAATTGATTGTATTGATACTGATAATTATGCCATCCACGAAATTTTGAAGAAAGTACTTAGGAATTTTCAATAGATTTGAATAATTCTTCCATTGTAGGTTAGTTTATTCCCACAAATTTTACTAGTCTCCTAACCTCAAATTCTGATTCTTAAATTCAACTGTGAATTTTTTAAACTTACTTTTACAGCCAAAATGATGAAAATTCCATGTTGCTGAGTAAAATTGTAGCTGCTTATAGCATTTTCTAAATATCTTATATTATTTTCTTTTGGTGATCTCAAGATTTAAAGGTTTCATATAATGAATATTTCTTGTCTTTCACAAGTTTTACACAATATTTCGATTGACGGATAAGAAACAATAGGAGGTAAGACTAATTGAAGCTCAAGAAATACTGAGGAGATAGAGCATATTTTGCATATTTCGATGTTGTTATTACTACTACTATTATTATTATTATTATTATTATTAGAAGAGGAAGAAGAAGACAAAGAAGATGAAAGGACAGCAATAGATAATTATGTGGTTCAGTATGATAAAATAGAAGCATCTAAATTTTTAACTACTGAAAATTATTTTTAGAATTTGGAAATTTAAGCAATGAAGATTTATTTTGTAATGTCTAAATTTGAATGATAAACTTGGTTAAGATGTATGATAACTAATTTAGTAAACCTCTTAATATTGTCATCTTTATAATTTTTTACTTTTTACTTTCTCATTTAAATTTGTTTAGGAATGTAATGCTGAATGTAAATTACTAAATAAATATAATGTAATATCAATGTGTGGTGTATTATCTTTATTCATATAAATTTATTCATTGGTCATTATGAAAAATATTTGGATTTTTTTCACTTTGAGCTTAAATTGAGAATCAATGCTATTAGTGGACGGGCTTTTAAATCAAGGGTAAAAATGGATGCAACACATTTGATAACTTTATTTTTATTTTTTTTCAAATTTGTCAAATCCCTTGTTTTTAAATTTGTCAAATCCCTTGTTATTTTTATTTTTATTCATTGGTAATGACTGGTCAAATGRTGTGTGGAGATCGTCTGGAAGCAGGTTTTGATATCCAAAAGTCATTTATATTAATTAAATTTTCCATTGATTTATGAACTTGTTGAATGTTTAAATTTTTATTCATTTTATTTCAAAATCTTGCACTAGAGTTTTAATTATATGAGTATTTTGTTGGTAAATTATATTATTAGGATTTGAAGTGATTTTATTAGAAATGTTTGGGTGAGATTTTCTGATCGTATACTGGGAATTTTGTTGATATTACAGAGGAAACTCTGCTAAAAATTTTTGTAAACCTTTTGTATTATAATAACCAGAAAAATATTTTTATTTTCCCCAATTTTCGAAATCTCTGTGAGGGTAAAATGGCTGACATTTTCGGATTAGGATGGAGTTTCCTGATCTGGGGATGTTACAACTCCTACTTGCTTAATACCCTTACACCCCTAACCTACCGTGTCCTCCCGAGCACTCTTTATTAACATCTTCAGTCTCCTATACAAATTAAACAGACTGATGTCGTCCTCATTTGCCTCAGGAAAGTCTATAAAAAAAGACCTAACTGAGCACCTCACATACCGTCCTTTATCGCCCTTACTGTGGAATGAGCCCTCCCTGACCACCTTTTGCCTGTCTTTCCCTGCTACCTGAGCTGCAAACAGATGATGCACTCTCCCCTAATTCCCCGTCACTACCTGAACCCCTTGAGAACAATTTTCGCTTCCCACCAAACCCTCGATCTCAAGGCTCCCTGCTACAAACCACGAGCCCTCCACTAGTTCCTCTGCAGACCCAAACATCATATTCAGAAGTACCTTTAGTTTTTTATAGCAAATCACGTAATTCTCTTCGTTCGCCTCCTCACAACACTACTTTGCTCTCCTTTTTCTTTTCTGTTGCACCTCTTTTCGAATAAGGTCTCCTCTTTCCTCGTTCACTTATATAGAAATTCTTCCCACGTAGGGCGTGTAGATTTGGGAATATGCCCGATCTAGTCGCATGATTTTCATAGAGAGGGCAGCACCTGAGTAATCACGCACACAGTTCGAGTTCACATTCATGTTCATACTCAACGAAATACACTTGTTGGTTTTTGAAGGAAGAGAACTCAAAATGCCACAATGTTGCCAAACACCAGATACAACAAAATAAGGAGCATGCCCTATACTTTCTTAGAAAGGTAGATGATATACTTGAGGTTCCAAAAAGCCTCGAAAGACTATTGGGAAGAAGTCCCACATCACCCACGACAAAACATTCCTCTACTTTCTAAGCATATTTAAACCATAGATGCCATTTATTACATGTTGAATTCTTTCTTATATTTAATGCTATCTTAATCTCACATTAATTACATTATGTATTAACAGAGTCTAATTTAAGCTTCGGAGTATCTTATCAGTTAGGACACCCACGAGCTCGATATTAACAGGATTCTCAAGATCTATACCGGATAAGAAGACTAAGTAATATCATTGTCCATTTGAGCCCCTTTCTCCCACTCTTTCTAGCTAATGTGACTTCTTTTTAATTTACATTATGACTGCACATAATCATAAATCATAACTGAACTAAAGTGCTGCAAAAATGATTCTGTAGCTTTGATGCAAATTTGAAGCTTACTCATGGACAACTCAATTTCAATGCCCAAAGCCACAACGCATTCACTGAATGCGTTTCTTTTTTGGCTAAAAGCATTCTGCAAATGCGTTGCCTCTATTTTTACCAGTGTTTTAACTTTCAAGAACTCGTTCATTGACGGCGTTAATTCTCAGTTTAAGCCCAAAGTGACAAAAAATCCAAAATATTTCCATGTGCAAAATAATATTTGAATTTCTTTTACCTACCAAAATGGTTTATTTGCATGTTGTAAAGATTTCATCCACCACAACTAGTCATATAATTTTATATATGCATAGTCATATTTGTAGATGAAGAAAACATAATAAGCTAAGAAGGTAAAAAGTGTATTCGATTTGCTAAACTTGTATTAAATTGGACTCGGTTTATATTATTTAATGACCAAGAAGAAAATAGAAGAGATRATAGGAGATGATAYAGTTAATATTGTCTTGTTGACCACATATGTTGGATTGTCCATTAATAAAAATATGAACAAAATAATTTAAAATTTAAGAGGCAAATAATGTATTAAATTACAACGTCCTATCGTAATAAATTCATTGGTAAGATTGTCTGTTAAAGTTTTTCCTGCTTAAATTATGTGTACAAAAATAATTGATTATTTTTAGCTCTTCTAGGTTATTAGGTCTTGAGAATCAATTATTGCCAAGAAGGCGTTAAATCAACCTCCCTCCATCCTCAATTCACACCTAGTTTTATGGATGTATACATTTTGGACAAAAATGACCCATTTCTTAGTTTGATTTTAAAGTGTACTTGGATTGATAATTTGTGGAAAATAATCTATTGTTGAAGATAAATAATTCAACAAGAAAGGCATAGATAAAAATTTTAAAAAGCAAAGGCCGCTCTCTTTGTTGTTTTCCGACGGTTTTCTATTTTTAATTTTTCAAAACAATGAAAACGTGTTCTTTTTCATATTTTTGAAAATGCATTTTTTAAAATAAAAAAATTGTATTGGAAACTAAAACAACGAAAATGTTATTGTGAGTTTTTCAAGTAAAAAACTCTCCTACAACTTAAATGCGAAAAATATATTTTATGTTTATATTCCTTTAATAATTATCCAAAAAACTTCTACTGACCTAGATGACGCTTAATTTTTATACTTAATTTTAATCTAAACACATATTGATATTGACTAATGGTACTTATAATTTAATTCAAAAGAAGATTTATTAAAAATAGTCAAAATATTTTTTTAGAACATTCTAAACATAACGTATTTTCTAAATTTTCATCTTCAAAAATAATTTTAGAAAATGACAAACCGAATGCATTTTCATCAAATTTGAGAGTAGCATCTCAAAATAAAAATATTTTAAATATTTAAAAATTAAAAATTAAAAATTAAAGTGCAAACGAAACACAACCTAAATCAATGAAATTTTCAATGAAATCAAAAAAAAAAAAATCAATTGAGACCTCGATACAGATACAACCATAAATGTAAGAACTTGGGAGAATTAAAGATTATTTTTACCTAATGTTATATATCAATTAGATGGGATGTGGATTTAGGATGGAGGCATATGAAATTAGTCGGGTCCCTTATTGCGAAGACATTATTCTTTTTTTTTTTTTTTTTTTGGAGAATGGACTATGTGTTGTTTGCTTCGACTAAATTGGATGTGAGCATCAATTAAGGCAAGGCAACTAATTGATTAGTATTCCAAATTCAATTGCAAGGAAGCAAATATATAATAAGTTCTTGGCCAACCATGTGAGATGTAGCAATAATGAAGGGAGTGAAGAAATATTAAAAAGTGAATAAGTACAACAATCTTCATTGTTCATTTTTATTATGTAATGAAAGTTTTAGAGAAATTCAGTACACGAAGATGTGATTTTTTGTGCGTAGGAGTAAAACAAGTATGTTTTTTATTCAAAAAGAGAATTTTTCTTGGGTTAATCAATAATCAATACGTATTTATTTATTTATTTATTTTGCAAAACACATTTTAAAAAATAAGAAAAAATATTTGTAAATAGAAAATAAGAAATTTTTTTGACTATTTTCAATTAAAATAAATATAAAAATTCAAAACAAGGAAAACAAGAAATCTGTTTACAATTATGAAAAAAAGAAATTAATAAAAAACACTAAATAAAGGAAAAATAAAATATTTATACAAACTTTAAAATTTTTAAAATTTAATAGATAATAAATAAAAATAGAACCAATCAACCCGAAATTGGGTCAAGCGGATCACTCAAGTTTGGCTTGGCCCAATCCAGAATTCTTTTTAAAATAAAAAAAAATTAAGCTAGAATATCATATTTTCAAGAAAAAAATATCACAATTATAGATAAATCAGATTTATTATTAACCTTCAATTAGAGAAACTTTGAAAAAAATTTGCAWATCGATTTTTAAATCAAAGAAAAATGCATTGTTTGCTAGAAAAAATTTGGAAGAAAGAGAAACTAATTTAAAAAGAAAATCAAATTGTCTTTTAGACACGAACATTTAATATTTTTAAAAAATAAAATTTATTATATAAAATATTGTTTCCAAATAATTTTTAAAATGCTAAAAGGAAAGCATTTAAAAAAAATTACAAAATACTTCAAAGTGAAAACTGAAAATAAATTCAAAACTTAATCCAAAATATATTCAAATATATCATTAGTCTCTTCCTTTTTCCCTTCCAAGAAGGTCATTCTACTAAATTGTTTTATACCTTGCTTTGCAAAGGAAAAGAATGCAACTGATCAAGAAAAATAAAAACCTTAAAGTAAATAATATAGAGCATAACTGCATAAGACAAGAATGCTCTTGAAGTTCTTCATCTCCAACAAATAAGTATTCCCACAGAGCAAATGTTGCTTCTCCATAAACTGGGTAACATTTCCCTTCTCTCTAAAATCCAATCCTATACTTTGATGAGATTTCTTTATCATATTGTGATAAGTTACGTTATGCATCCATCATATGTTAAGAATCTATAAGTTAAGCATCAACCACCTTTCAATACTCCCTTAACAATTTCATTCAACAATCCTAATTTACTTTTGGAAATATACTTTCACAAAAAGAGTGTTTTTTTAGGATTTTAGCTGTATTTCCAGGTTCAGATTTCTTTCATTTCCAACCTGCATCAGCACAGGTTGCAGCATTGAAATTATATTCAACTAAAAATTTCTCATTCTTCGAAGATAAGAATACTAAGAAAAATAAGATGCAATGACAGATTTCTCATAATTCTTTTCCTTTATGAAGACTGAAATGAGGTAAGAATGAATAAGATGCAAATTTGCAAATGCTCCTTCCTTCATAAATAAATGTAACTGCCAGTTATGACAGTAATTAACGTTAGCTATTATTTAACATACAGCCTAAATCAACATCAACAATTTTAAATAACAACAAAAAGCTAATTTTTGCTACAAGAGATTAGTGATTTGACGCCTCCACAACAGTGAAGGGGAAAGGAGATTTACATATTTATGCTTTCTGAGCCTCTGCATAAAATGATTTGATCTCCTCGACATCATCATAACTACCAAGAAATATTGGTGAACGTTCATGTATCTTCTGAGGAACCAGGTCAAGTGCCTGCAGAGAGGAATTATATATCTGATATGGGTAAACACTTTCAAGTGCTATAGCGCCTAAAAAATGTCCTGGACTGAGTGGACAGAGTCAATAAAAATTGAACTGCCTTTAGACTTGTAGGCTACTGCTTTCTTCATTATATTGGTTCTCTTTTCTTTGATTCGATTTGGAATAAATAATACTGCAGTTACTGCATCAAGGGCTTTAGCACTCATGGTAGAGAAAAGGTACAAATTTTTTTTTTTTTTTTYCTATATAACGGTATAATTACKTGAAATGTGACTCAACAATAACACTATCATTCATCCATAACTTTCCATTTTCTGCACCATTTCAGTTGTCCTTGTAAAGAACTAAACAGATTATCTGATGAGTTTACAGTTTAAGCTAGTAACGTAATCAGAAGTTCTGTAAAACATACCCGTTGCTTGCCAGTGAACGCTTGGCCTCCAGCTTGTTCCATCAAGAAAGACATAGGGAAGACTTCATAGAGAACTCTGTTCCATTAAAATATAATGTTTATTCTTTGTATAGGAAACCCTCAATTATCTGAAAAAATAAAATAAAAGTCTGCTCTTACTAAATATAAGCATACAACTTACCGCAATTTCCCGTTAGGACTCTTTTTATCACCTGGATACATAAAGATACCACCATAAAGTAATGTGCGGTGAACATCAGCTACCATGCTGCAAATCCAGCATCAGAAAAGAGAGCATTAAGTTTCTTATACAACTGGCAGATAGAGAATGTCCCAGAGTTCAGCAATGAATATGCTAGCCCTATCACACAACACAAGGTAATGAAGACGTGAAGGATAGCCATTATGGCAACTAGAGAAAATTGTCTACAGTATCGCTTCAGAGAATGTAATTGAGTTAAACAGTTTGAGATAGTTCTTAAGTTCAAAAGTTCGTTACCTTCCAATGTATCTCAAAGATTTTGGTGATGAACCATCTTTCGGGAACTTGCACTTTTCCACGTATCTGAAATGCATTAAGAGTTAGAACCTCTTTTACATGAAGGAACAAGTAGACTCTGCAGTCAGCAAAACTTACTTGGCTGTAGGACCATCCCAGTTCTTCGCATTTCCTTCATTCACTGAGTAAATCTTTCCTTTCTTTGGAATCTGCAGTATATAAAAATTTATAATTTCTTTTAGTTACTTGTAAACAAGTGAAAAAAAAAAAAATCAAAATTTATGATCAGAGAAAATCAGAGAACAGAGATATTATTATTAAACATAATTCTATAACAGCATATGTGAACATAAAATTTTCTAATTCCCACATAATTAAGGGAACTTCCTTTTTTATATTAACTCACTGAGGATGTGGCTAGGGAATGATGGCCACCTTGTTTGTTAAAACGATGAATATGAGCTTTTGAAGAAAAAATACATAAACCATTAAAAAGGTACATCTAGGTCAATAACGGGCACTCCATAAAGCACTATCCTTGGCTTATATACTCAACAGTAAACATATTATACAGTGAAGACTACAAGAAAACAGAAAGTGAACGACCTAAATAAACATGCACATGAGGTTTTCAAGAGAGACTATTGGATTGATGGACAATGTATAACTTCTGCATTTTCCGGAATCTCTTTGCCAACAGACCACATGGATTTGTATGAGGAAGGAGATATTTTGGCGTACTGATTTCATAAACAATAATAAGAGCAAGAATCAACAGATATTCACAAGAAACTGCCTAAATTACAAAAGTAGATTGCCATAACAAGGCAATTCATCTATGTAGAATGATCATGTAATAGAGAATATTGTGTAACCATTTTACCTTTATATCAGCATGAGTAAGTATGAACTCCCCAAGAGAAGGATCAAGAGTAAACCCGTTAACACCAGAACCAGTGCTTAACACAAGCTGCAAGATACCATTCCRAAGAAAAGTACAAGTATTAGGGAACAGCAAATGGAACAGGAAAAGCATCTGYAGATTAGACACTATCAAACATGGGGCATTCACAAAGCAGTTAGCGCATACTCTATACAACAAAGAAGGCAATATCTATTACATAAGAATGGCGTCATTTCATACCATGCAAGAGCTACCATACATGCAGTAGCCAGCAGCTACCATATTCTTCCCTGGCTGCAATACATCCTCTAGTGTTGGTTCAACAACGTCATCCTTTATCATGTAAATTCCAAAGATCTACAAGAAAGACAAGGTGTTCAATGTTTTAGTGTGTTTTTGTTTTTTCCTTTTCTGTTGAAATAAGGTTATTATCTCTTCAGAGAGGCATTGTAATGAATATGCAGAACCTACAGTTCCAATAGAGACACCACAGTCGATGTTTGAGGATCCATCCAGAGGGTCAAACACCACACAATATCTGCATTTGTAACAAATCCAAGAATTAGTTTCACTATTRTAAAGGTTAGAAGCTAAACATTCATAATTCCATCAAGGAATTTCTTGAAAACTTTATAAAAATAGTGCCAAAGAACAAGCACGCACTTCCCCCGATTAGGCTTATCGACAAATGTTGCCAGTTCATCTTCTTCAGAGACAAGAATGCACTGCCCAAATGTGAAAGGTTTCAGAAGAAAATCTACTATGTTGTGATGATCTGAAATGGAACACCAATGAAAGGAAAAAGAAAAAGAGAAACGGGTGATTGGCTTACTGTTCGCCCACTGCTTATTAAAGCCTTGACGAAGACTTCATTTGAGAGCACATCCAGTTTCTTTTGCTCCTCACCCTTTATCATTGGACAGACAATTTAACAACCTTCACTAATCTTTTCAAGGGAAGAGAAATTTTGGAGATAAATGGAAGTATGCAGGCCATAATGATGAATGTCAACTGAAACCAGTACCAACTTGCCTGCACATTCGTCTCACCTGCAAGCCCAATAAGCTTGGCCAATCCTGCCTGCAATACACACAGTAACACGAGAAACAGAGTAACCGCAGATTAAGAACAGAAAGGAGCGGTACTTGGTTATGCCATGAGTTTTGGAAACTATAAAATCATAAAGCTGGAAAACAAATTTGTCTMYAGCTATTAGCTTCGCAAGAACCCCATTGGGGCAAAAGTTCTTTAGCACCGCTAAGTACGATACATAGCATAAGATTAAAGTGGGTATCCAATTTCTTCACAGCAAGAACTTTTGAATTTCATTTATAGGTAAACCACTCCTTAATAAAATGAACACCGTATAGGTTAATCACCATAATTGTGCACCATAACAAAAGTTATAGCTAAAACAAAAACATTAGAGGGCTCTTTTCTGGGGGAAACGGAGTGGGGGTGCGGGGGTGGGGGAACGATGGTTCCGATCAAATTACTCACCTTTACTAACATAGACACTTCTATCTCAACGAAGAATGAGAAAGATTGACCAGAAAACAAATACATGCACATGAAATCACAAGAAAAGCAGGTTCGATTTGCAAATTTCCTAAATTGTTCAAGCTGATGAACCAGTAAAAACTGAATAAAAAACGACATGTTTAAAGAGATTACTGAAATACCAACAAAATTTGCAGTAAAATCTGAACAGAGCAAGAAAACGATGACCCGAGGTTCTCGATCRATAAAGATTACCTTGCTAACAGCAGAACAAACAAATTTGCAGCCSAGAACAATGTGACTAAGCAAGATAGTGAAGTCCCCACGAGAAGCTGGATGCTTTGATTGCTCGTTCAACACATACCTTGTTATGGTCATCAAATCAGTGCGTTGAGCATCCGCTGCATGATCCATTTCTTACAATTTCGTATAACAACAACAGGAGAAACCTATTTTCTKGAACCAAGAAGTCCAGAATTCAGTTCATCACATGTATATATATAGTGAGCAATAGATACAAATAGTGCTTATATTTTAGTGGCGGGGACTAATTGGAGGAGAATTGGTACTTTTTTACGGTTATCTGGTTATCTATAGGTACTCAATTCAAGGGAGTAGAAATAAGGCGCAGCTGACGAGGCCGCTTGAATATCGGATATGGATGCATGCAAGTTATACGCTGCGTCCCAGTTTTCCATAGTCAATCTCCCTAAAATATTCGATTATTTAGTACCTCCAATTTTTATATACTATTTCAGAGATTTTGATGGACCAGTCCCCTCCCATTGTCTCGCCCAGCTGTCTTTTCTCTTTGTTTTTCTTTCAATATATTTAAAATTTGGAAAAATCGTAATTTTTATCTTTCAATTATTATTTATTCTTTGTAATTGTTTAACTTTATTTTTACCCTAATCTAATTTAGGACCCGCTCTTTCTGTCATAACACGAAGAAATTTGGTGGGCGGAATCAGTGAGCTGCGGTTAATCAGATATTTAGGGGTAAAATAATTAAATAACAGAATAAGAATTGAATGTTAAAATAATCAAAAAATTGAATTATTTATCAAATTTAATTTTCTTTTTTCTCCTTCCTTTCCCGCGCTGCCGCCGCCTCGCCTTGTTACTGCCTTYGCMGTCTCTGATTCTTTCTTCTTTTCCTTTTTAGTTCCGAGCTTCAGCCAAATAACCAGGACAAAGTTTCAAAGACTAAGTGGTGTTATTAGTCCATCTATGAGGTTGTATAAATGGTGTGCGGACAAAGCCTGAATTTGGATGGATAAAATTGAACACAGGTGGATGGATCTGGGGACAGAAGAATGTTGGTTTTGGGGTTTGCTTCGTGACTCCCAGGGTGACCCGATGTGTGCTTACCTTTCCAAAACTTCAACAGATGATATTTTCTTGGCTAAATTAGGGGCTATACGGAGATGTCTTATGCTGGCATTGACTTTGGGCATTTAAGTACTATGGGTAGAATTAGATTCCATGAGGGCAGTGTAATATGATCCAAAGGTTTGTAGCTGCTTGAAKCACATACGGAAGCTTTTGAGGAAGTTCGAGAAGCATAATGCTGCTCATTCATGGCGGAAATCCAACAAGTCCACCTATCATCTATCTAGAATGGAAGGAAGAGAGAAAAGGCAAAAGGAAAAGAAGAATGAAGCGGAAGCGGAGGCGGCGACGGAAAAGGAGAGGAAGAAAGAAGAAAAAGGGAAGGTAAAAGAAAAAAGAAAATTAAAATTTGACAAAAAATCCAAAGTCTTGTTTAGTTTAACATTCAATTCTTATAGTATTATTTGACTACTTTACTCTTAAATATGTGATAACGTGTAGCACAAGATTATGATCACCTAATTCTGTCATATTAGCGCAAAAAGAGTGAGTCCTAAATAAATTAGGAATAAAAATAAGTAAAAATAAAAGTGGAGAACAACWACAAAAAATAGATAATAGTTGAAGGACAAAAACGACTATTACTATTTTTTAAAATTTTTAATGTCTGTTATTATTTTTTTAATACATTAAAAAGATGAAAGATAAGAATCAAATATTTATCTTTTTTATGCTTTTATTAAATTTTGAAAGGAAAAGGAAAAAAATTGAAGATACCTTTACAAGGAAACATAAAATCTTTATTTTAAGGCCATATTTGCCTTCAATATTTATTTCCATAAACTTTGTGCCAATTCAGAACAAGTGATGTCTAAATTCAATTATTTATATATGAACTTGGAATATTAAGAATTTAAATAGAAAATAAAAATATTTAGCTAGTACTATGATATAGATTGTGTCCAGAGTGATGCACCAGGGTTGGGGCTGAGGCTATCTGATGTCAATGGAAATATTTGGCGCCACGTGGTAGCATGAGAATACATCGGTGTACAAGTGGCTGCCAGCTTGTCGCAGAGGATAATGTCCATCGTCGTCTTCTTTATTCTTGTTCTTATTCTGATGCTATTAGCTGTTACACTGTCTCCGTTATCTTTTTGGCGTTGTTCTCATTTCATATCCGAGATGAAAGTTATGGCTGACGCAGACCTTTTTCAGGAATATTATAATTAATTCTTTCCTTTTTTCTCTGAAATAATATATTTTTCCCTGTCCGTGGACTTTTATAGCCGTAATAATTCAGGTGTCGACTTTACCACTAACGTCACTTTCAAGTCTCAAGTTCTTAAAACTTCAATTATCCCTTTTTACTTTAATGAGGARAAAAAAAAAAGAGAAGAAAAAAACAAAGATCTAAGATATTTTGATATATATTCTTTTATATGTCAATTAGAATTATATGTGTGTATATATATATATATATATTTTTTTTTTTTCTTCTTTAATATTCTTTTTATAAATTCAAGGCAAAAAATATTTTAATAATTGCATAATGTCCTAGGTTGACTTATAGAATTGGGCTTCAAATATTGAAGATGAACATATTAATTCGAAAGAACAGAAATAAAGTATTTTGTTGTTATTATCATTTTTAAAATATTTTTTTGAGAGGAACTTATCTTGAGAAGACGGAAAGTAGTTAATTATCCATGAGAGCTGTGAGCCAGAAGAGTGCTTCTAATACATGTTTTGGCAACAAGGATACAAATGAATCAACCCAAATATTCTTTTTCATAAATTTAATGCGGACGACCTTACTTCTCCACCTAAAGCATTGCGCACCAATATAGGCCTGTTCCTTAAATTCAGGTGTGAATATTAAAATATGAAAATTGAAGTTTGCTAAATAATTAATTTTTGACATTGGACACATATTTTCTAATGTCTTATGCTTTTTAATTTAAAATGCAAAGAAACTAAGTTTTACTAAAAAAAATGAATAAAGATAACTTTTTATTATTCAAGAAGGTCAATATTTAGTAAAATATATTTATGTATTCTTTTATTGTCTTTATTTACATTATTAGAGATAAGCTAAATATACATTTCAATTAATGAATATATAGCATTTAGACAATCGAGTCAAACAACTGAACTCGGGACCTTACTTTGACTTAATAGGCATCTTCTTACCAACTCTCTTAAACTGTTGGATTATTTCAAAAATATTTATAAAATTATTAAAATGTATATAATTAATTCATAGAGAGAAAAACGGTGAAGGGAGCTTTTCTTTTAATTATTTAGATTTTAACATTTGAAAATAACAAAACAYATATTAGTCATACAACACCGATTATTTTTTATTATGACCAAAATACTCCTATATGAAAGCGTTTCTCATTCATTTTTTCTTTAAGATTTTCTCTCTCCTCTCTCTCTAATCAAAATCCTCCCTACCCAAAAATCGAGCTAHKTGACTCATCCAAAAATCTATAAAAAATTAAAAAGTTTTTTAAAAATAAAAAACATAAAAATTTACCTCAAATGGTGTACAATTTGGATGAAACGGAGATTTCGTGTTAAATGTTTGTTGAATATTCTTTAAATTTTTAGAGAGAAGTCAGAGAAATTTTGTTAGAGAGACGAAGTAAATAAAAGATGAAAGAACAAAAGAATAAAATATTCAAAATCGACAGTGCTGTCCGAATGATATTATGTTATGAATAATATCTTAAAAGTAATTATGTATATATACTTTTATTATATTTTAATATTCTTATATACTAAATATCTATTATTTAGCCGAGCTTATAACGAGCCTAGCTAAGATAAAGCTCAAGCTCAACTTGTTTTCAACTAATAATATTTATAAATTAATAGAAGAAACACCTTAAACAAAATTGGATACTTAATTCAAATTAGTCTCGGCGGCAAGGATTATTGGGCATTCGAATTCGTTCTCCTRTACTATTACAACCATATTGGGCGAGCAAATGCGCAAATGTATTAAACTTGCGAAAAACATGAGTAAAACCCAGAACCCCAAGGTCACGTTCCTTGGTTTTAATTGCCTAAAGAAGGTGTTCTAGGGGTGAGAAATCCATTGCTTCATGTATAAGCTTGGTCACCCACCACTTGGCAATCTGCCTCCACAGAAAAGCCATGGATGCCCACCTCCTCAGCAAGTAGGCAACCTCTCCAAACAACAAGTTCTGCATCCTCAGTGCAGGTCACCTGCTCTAGTCTTCCAGCCATCGCGGCTACAATTTTATCCCCATTACCGTGCAGAATAGCACCAAATCCAATTTTCCCTTTGCTGAAAGACCCATAAGAGTTGAGTTTAAAGTCCCCCAAAGCCGGCAATTTTCATCTGCCTGAGATAGGAAGTCGCCTCCTCATCACCACCTCTCTCCMTTCACTGCCTTTTCATACTCAATTCAAATAATTCCAGCAGTGSCCAACAACCTCCTCCTCATTAATGAGACCTAGAATTCTCAAAGATGAGTTTCTTTCGAGCTSTCCAAATTCCCTATATTACCATCATAGTTAATGCTTTTTCAGAATCCTCCAAATCTTGTGTTAAATGTAAATCATCTTCATCACCTTCCCTATAGAACTGACAACCTACATCCACCGTGGGTATCCACTTCTGTAAGCAACTTCTGGTGGGTAAAATACCCATGCACCCCCTCCAGAGAAGCACTCCTACCTTAGGCGGTACTTCCATGCGTTTCCCGCCTTTGTAAGCAACTTCGGGTGGATAAAATACCCATGCACCCCCTCCAGAGAAGCATACCTACCTTAGGCAGTACTTCCATGCTACCATAACTTAGCCCATAGAGCACCCTTACAGCCCAATAAGCGGACTTTATGAAGAAAATCCATTGGAGTTGTAGTGCCAAATAATACAATCTTCACAAGGTGCAATAGGCGAAGGCAATTGGAGTATTTCCTCCACATCCTTAGTAAAAACCAAACCCTCTAAGAGACCCAGACTTTATCTACAAGGGTTTTGCAAGATTTAATTGCCTCAACCTTCAAGTATATTAGTAGAAACAAGTTTGGTGATAACAGTTTAAATTCATAGGGGGGTGGAGGCCATGGATAATGCCATATTTCAATCTTCCTCCCATCCCCAAACCTTTCTCCAATAACCCCCTTCCTCACACAAAACTTCTTCAAATACAAGTGGCCTTCTCCTCGTTCTTGGGTGTAGAAAATCAGTGCCATTATAATACTTTGCTTTCAATACTCGACCCGCAAGAGAATTAGGGTTTTGGATTAGCCTCTTTCCTTGTTTATCAAGCAAGGTAAAATTGAAGCAYTCAGTATTTCGAAATCTTAGAGTCCTCTCTCTTTTAGGGCGACATAGAGTCTCCGACTCTTCCTATAAATTTAATGCTTCCCCTCCTTACTTTCCACCAAAATTGCCATAACAGTGAAATAATTTGGTTACACAATTCATAAGGTAAAAAAGAAAAAAAAAAAATATACCCCATCGCATACGTTGGGATTGCCTATGGTACAGATTTTATCATTACAGTAGGAGCTTGTCCTTCAACCACTTACCTTATTCCAAATCCCATCTTTGATATATGCAAATACTTCCTTTTTTGACCTATCCACCAGAAACGACAACCCAAGATACTTCCTTTGGTCYCCTCATTCACACCAAGCACATCACAAATCTCCTGTTTCTCACCCACATCCATGCTTTGGAGGATACCTTTCACAGCATGCAAGTTCGCCATTGATGACCACATAAGCAAGAGACTATCATGTAGCAAAAACATAGGTGTGTTATCTCTATCTCTCGTATCCATTCAGAGACCTCACAGCTCCCCAACTTGAGCAGTGATGTGCTTGAAAATTCATTGAATTTAGTAATATTTAATACATATTTTCACTCTCTTTGATATGTTAAAACTCTATTGTGTTTATTTTGCCTTAAACATTGCCTAATTTTAATTAACTAACCTTAGTCTTAATAAATTATGAAATTATAGAATTCATAAACCTTTATTAAAGAAAAATGCATTATTTTTTCAGAGAAATGATTCTATATATCAATTGGAAGATTACTTGAAGAAGAGAAATCCAAATTATGATCGTTACAATATCATTGCGGCAACAATGGAGGGCTGTAATATAACGTGGCAAAAGGCGTATAATACGAAGAGAAGATGAAGTAGGTCCATGTGAAAAGAAAGATCTTTGAAGGAAAAAGCATAAAGTAAGTTTGGTCAAAAAGTATAAAGCAAGTGGAATTCTTATACTAATGAGCATATGGCATATGTCTTTGCTTTATGAACCAAAACTTCCAAGAGAAGCTACACAAAAAGGGCATCAAAAATCATTTACAGAGAGCTTTATTTGGACAGAAGGCAGAGAGCAGAGGGGAGTAAAGTTCCAGAAAGAGAAGAGCGGATAAATTAGGCAAAATCGGGCAAAGAAGAAGATAAAGAACAAGAGTTCTTCATGAAAGGGCTAAGACTCTACTTTAGGCTTTATTTCTTTAACCTTTACATTTATCCACTTAAAATGATGAGCATTGAATGCTATAACTTTTGTTATTTGAGAGCATGAGCTAAGTTTGTAAAATTATGATTCTTGACGAACCATTGTACTTGATAGTTTAAGGAATATTATATGCAAGGTGTACTTATTTACATGCTTCATTCAAGATTAATTATTACTGTACTTCCATCATTTATTGATCATTTATGGTGATTGTGTGAGTTAATTGAAGTGTTGAAAAACATTAACGTAGAATAATACTTGAATGGATATGAGTTTTGGGAGTTCTAGGACATACAATTTGTGAACACTATAGGAATTTATGTTTAGCTCATAACGCCTTAGAGATTAAAGCTTCTTTGGATTTCTCAAATTAGGTAATAAATCTCAGAAAGGTAAACAACCAAATGGAATAAAAACAACGACTAACAAATCGAAAAGGTGAGGTCACATTATGTTTTGGTTTACATGCAACGGCAGTACACTTTTCTGTAGTGGTAATGTTGCAGTAGGAATGCTATAGCAGTGCCATGGTTAGCAATGCCATATATTTCATAACCAGTAGTACTTAGGGTATTCATTAATCCTAACTCCATTTTATATTCTTAACCATCCTTTTGCGAAGTTGTTGGTGTGGTTTKTTACCAGTTTTGCTATTGTTTTATCTTAGATCATTTTAGGTTACTTTAGTTACAATTAATCAAAATCAATATTTGATTTTATTAGAAGTTTTGTGCTACCATTCTTACTCATCCAATCATCGTGGGAATAATATCTTACTCACTTATTAGTACTTATGGAACGTGTATACTTRCGCTTTTGAAGTCGATTACCTRTTTACAATTTTTTCTATTAACCAACCTTATTAAGAAGGGCAAAGAACCCCTCRGTATACATAACGAACATAAATGGTGATAGGTCTCCTTGTCAGATTCTYCTAGTAGCGCGAATCACCCTCGTTGGCCTCCCATTCAYTAAYACTTGATGGGCCACTGATTGGAAACACTGCATAATAGTCTCCATCAACCTCCTAGGCGTACCCAACTTACTCATCATCCACTCGAGATGGCCCCACTCCGCTCGATGTTTGACATTGCTCATATCCAACTTTAAGTCCATGTTTCGACTCCTTCCTCTACCCAAGGTCATCCCATGAAATGTTTCGAATGTAATCATAGCGTTATCCATAATTAAGCACTCCCTAATAAAAGCTCTTTGTGCCTCATCAACCATACGCAGCAAGACATTATGAAGAACAAACTCAAGGGAAGGGTAATGGAGAGTGGATCCAGGTAGTTGGGTTATGGAAACTTAATTATATTTCAGAAAATGTAAGTTTCAACTCTTTTATATAAATAATASAATAAAATATGTTTAGCTGCAATTTTGTTCTTTTTCCTTTTTATTGTTTCCCTTTTACGTTTCCATCCCAAAATCCACAAACCAAACAAAAGAAATTAGGCTCGTGTTCTGTTTGTATTTCAATTTTTAGTTGTTATTTTCAAAAAAYATTTTCAATTTTCTGTTTTGAGTAGCTATTTTCAAAATTGTGGAAAAACATATTTTTTGTGTTTTGGTTGTAGAAGTGTATTTTGTTTGAAAATACTTAAGGTAACATGTTATTATTTTTAGTTTTTAGTATAAATA
>MEJB01000017.1:6972881-7034192 GCA_001752375.1 Rhazya stricta
CATGAATGGTTTTTCCTTGTATGTTTCTTTAGTTCCAAAATTGAATCTTTTCCAACTATTTCTTAAAGATAACAATTTTTCAACAACAATTTGATCTTTTCTTATTTAAATTGAATCACTATATTTTCGAGTTATTATTATCAAAATTGTACACTATCACACACGCATGGAAGTCACTCGACCTACCTCACTTAATTTTATATGTTTTAGTGATAAGTACAAATGTGTACTGAAGTCAGGCGACTTCAGTCTTTAGAAGAGTAATGTTGTACATAAATTTTTGTGAATCCTGAGAGATCTAATTATTTGTAATGATTAGAATGTATGTATTGTCAACTGAGGATGGTTCTTTTATATTTGGGAATATTRTACACATTGTTTAGTTTTAYAAATTTAGAATCATGTACATTGTAATATGTTGTAATTAATGAGATGTTCATATTCCAATTATGGATTTAATTGCTATAAATGTTCAACTGTATTGATTGCCGAGAGGCAGRCRATGCCCATATAACCCCAGCGGAACCTCAGGGAGGGTAGGTCGCCACAATAGTGGCTCGACGAGATATTTTATTTACTTAGAAAATTTTGTTTACTTAGAAAATACTTATAAATGTAAGTTAATTAAGACTAGTAAGTTCATTAAAGCAATTAAATAAGACATCTTGGTTGGTGGGGGGTTTGGCATAGATCCTCATYAGTTTTATTAATACTAAAAATAAAAAATACATAGGGGGACATAGTGCCAAAAACCTCTCAAAATTTAATATAAAAAAATTAATACAATTATTCAAGTCTAAGATAGAAATAATTAAAGCAACTATACAAGTCTTTAAGAAAAGTAAGGAAAATCACCACTAAACATTAGAACTTCTAATGTTTCCGGAGACAACAGATTCCTTCTATCATCTAGAATTCAACTGCTAGCACTAAAAACACTCTCAAAAGCCATCGTTGACACCGACACAACCAAAATATCTCATGCTATCTTGGATAAAGTCATAATGTATGGCATTATCACGCCATCATTTAAGAATATCAAAGTCCGGACCATCACTATCGATTTGTAGACTCAACTCATAAATTTTAAGTTCTTTGATGGTTGATGACGTTGATGATGAGTTTGTATTTCGTTTCTTGAAAAGAAGGTAGGGTCGAAACTTTGAGTTGAAGATGAGGATGCTTTGGACAAAGAAGCTRCAATTCTTGATCCCAGACCAGTCGAAGCAGTATTACCAGCCTTCTCATATAAGTTATACATTTCCAGTAGAATATTGTTAGTTTTCTTCTTAAGATTAATTAAGTCTCCCTTAAGAAAGGTTATAGTTGCTGAATCTTCCTTAGGTTTTAACAATTCATAGTACTCTATACTATATTCAAACCCTCGAAATTTCACTCGAGGATCCAAATACAAAGCCATGCAATAAAGTAAAGGCACATCATCATAGTATTTTTTGAACTTTTTTAACATATTCTGTGTCATATCTCCAAACTTAGYATGTTCTAAATATTTTATTAAAACAAAAGCTATTTTTATTAACATAGGGATCATATGGTGAGTTGTTGAATGATAGGAGGTGGAAAGAAGTATTGTGGCTTAAACATTTTTAGGAGTGATAAAATTAATTTGGCTTCCTCGAAATGTGTGTTTGTTAAAGCATGCTCAAAACCATTATTATGATAAATTTCTATTTAATTGGACTTGATAAGGAATAACAGAGTCAAATATACCATAAATTGAATTCCACCTAGTTTCAAAATCTAGCTTGAATATCTTATAACTTAGGTCTTGTTCATAACACAATATTTTTAAATGAATGTTTAATAAATAAAACTACATGTCCAATGATCGAAACTAAATCTTCTATAGTTCTATATCCATCTTTAACACATAAGTTTGAAACGTGACATGCACATCTATTGTGGAAAATCTTACCTCTAGATTGGAGACATGCAATCCGAAAAACTAGGAATTGGAGCATCATTATTTCTAACATTATCAAAGAAATACACATGATCTTATTTAGTATTCTAAATTCATGAAAAATACCAACAATTATTCTAGATAGATGACTGGCGTTATATGGATATTCAAAATCTCTAAATCCTAAAAGTCATTTTTGGATATTCCGTTCATCATCGATCCAATGGCAAGTGACACACAAGTAATGTTCTTCCACATGCCCCTTTACTATTGCGTGTTCATGAGAAATAACCATTCCCAGAWTTTAGGGCATCTATAATTCCTTCCTTCATTTTTTTATACATCCTAAGAACAGGCGATCTTATGGTTGATCTAGGAACCCTTTTATAACTAGGGCTACAACAATCATTGATAAATAAAGTAAATTTYGGATGTTCACTTATACCTATTGCACTTTATTGTGACAACCAATCTAGCTAGTCACTTTTTAGTTTACTCATGATTAAAATTAAAATTACCACTAACTATTCCTCCCRATGTTTGTATTTGTGTTTACTTAAGAAGACTAGTTTCATTTGAGTGGAAGGCTAATAAGTCCCTATTTAAGGTCCTWGCTCCATCATTTGGTTTATGACTTAACTTTCACTTACAAAACTTACATACGGCTTTTTGTGTGACGTAATTTTTCTTAAAGAATTTCCAACATTTAGCCTTCCTTTTTCTATCTTTTTTTTCTAATCCCGGGTAGTGGCATGGTACTAGTTCCACATTCCTTTTTCCATCTTTTTTTCTAATCCCGGGTGGTGGCATGTTACTAGTTCCACTCTCGGGTATTGTTTCAAGATCATGATAATCTAATTCTTCTACATCTATATCTAGATCTATCCTAAATCTTGATGTTCTTCTATACCCTCAAAAGCATCAAAGACTTTCATTTCTTCACGAATTCTAACTAGTATGTAAAGGTTAATAAAATAAAGGTAAATAAAGCTAGTAAACTAGTAAAGCAAGAAAGTAAATGGAGCTGCTAGTAAAGCAAGAAAATAAATAATATAAAGGCAAATAAAGCTAGTAAATTAGTAAAGCAAGAAAATAAATAATATAAAGGTAAATAGASCTAGTAAATTAGCAAAGCAAGAAAGTAAACAAAATAAAGGTAAATAAAGTTAGTAAACTAGTAAAGCAAGAAAGTAAATAAGATAAAGGTAAATAATGCTAGTAAACTAGTAAAGCAAGAAAGTAAATAAAGCAACAAAGTACTAAATATGTAGTAAACTAGTAAGATGCAAAATTAAATGAAATATGTAGCAAACTAGTAAGTAGTAAAATGTAATAAATACTAAATATGTTGTAAGCTATGAAATATGTACTAGAGTAAAAATGTAAATAAAGGAAGAAGTAAAAATGTAATAAACTAGTAAAATTTAAAATGAAATGAAATAAAGTACTAAATATGTAGTATAGAAATGTAATAAACTAGTAAAATGTAAAATGAAATGAAATAAAGTACTAAATATGTAGTAAACTAGTGAGTAGTAAAATGTAATAAGTACTAGATATATAGTAAGCTAGTAAAATATGTACTAAATGTACTAGAGTAAAAATGTAAATAGAGCAAGAAGTAAAAATATAGTAAACTATTAAAATGTAAAATGAAATCAAATAAGGTACTAAATATGTAGTAAGCTAGTAAAATGTATAATGTAATAAAATACTAAATATGTAGTAAACTAGTGAGTTGTAAAATCCAACAAATACTAGATATTGAGTAAGCTAGTAACACATGTACTTAACGTACTAGAGTAAAATTGTAAATAAAGCAAAAAGTAAAGATGTAGTAGACTAGTAAAATGTAAAATGAAATGAAATAAGTACTAAATATGTAATAAGTTAGTACAATTTAAAATGAAATAAAGTACTAAATGTGTAGTAAATAATTCAAACTAATATATTTATAGAGATATAATAGGAAGAAATTATAAAAGCAAGAGATAAATATAATGGATTGTAAATAATTTAAATTAATATAAATATAAAAGATATACTAGAAAGAAATTATAAAAGTAAGATATAGATATAATATAAAAATATAACTAAACTGAAATGTAATGACAATAAAAAAGGTTGAGTTTCAAGCTAACTCTTGTTTGAATGTCAAAAATTTTACTTCAAATTGAATTTGGACAAAGAGAGAGAGATTGACTACTTGCTTGAGAATTGAGAATTGAGAATTGAGATTGAGAGAGTTTATGCGGAAAAGTTAGGTGATTTAGGGGTATTTGTAGGGGGAAAGCGAGTCCTTGCAGGGTATATTTGACATTTCCTAACAATGAAATTTGAATTTCAAATTTCAAAAAAAAWKCCAAATAAGGAAATAAAGTAAAAAGACAATAAAGATAGAAATGGAATAGAAAAGGTTGATGTTCAAATACTCAAAGTCAATCAAAAGATAATCAGAAGAGAAAAGCTACTTTTGCTTGATGAAACTCGAGCTTGGGCTTGTCGGGCCTGAATCAGTCTCATTCTTTTGGCAGGCCTATGCCCGCGGTGTTCAAAATCCTTAAAAACAWTCTAGTACTAGCCTAATACCGAGACCGAACTTGGTAACGTATTGCTATGGCAAACTAGTGGTTTGATCCCGGGCCGGTCCGATTCTGGGCAAGCCTAGCCCACTTGCCAACACTATCGCCATGYTATCCTCTATACCAACAGAAGGAACGTGTTGTCCTATTCTATTGTGCTGTTTCACCAGACCAATCACCTCCTCATTGGTGAGTGGGACTTGCACACTAGATCTATTGAAACTTTCCCTTGCACAACTCTCAAGAGAAAGTTGGTGCATTAATTCGTAATTGGACAGTCTGCGTTTTGGAAGATGCTTTACTTTTGGTTTCATCTACGAAAGATTAAACACAATGAACATAAAAGTATAACAGATGAAACAAGTCCTAGATAGCTTATTAAAGGGGAAAAATCAATTAATATCTTAATCYATTGTTTCCATTACCACGGTTCTCCTTTAATCATGCATAATGCCAATAGGAACCGATTTGGCTACACAACCAATTCATAAGAGCRTATTTTTCTTTCAACTTTTGGAATTTTGTTTCCATTGTTTGATAGATAGTTTTTTTGCYGATTGTTCCAAAAGAATCCATCTGGATCTCTTTCCAAACTTCAGAATTAAAATGATCCCTGTCCACTTACCAGCCATGTTTTTATCATGTATACATATTTCTATGAAAGCATTATCTCTTTCAACTCTCCATGTTTCTCCTTTGGAGGTCTTGAACTGCTACGCTCTGCTATCTTTCAAAGTAACTTCAAAACACTTCTAGAAAAAGTGCAAAAATATGTCTAAACTAATGACACAAGAAAAATAGATCATAGATACCATATATGATTTACAATAGTTGAGTAACTACAAAAACTTACCTCACACTTCCTTTTTTGGTTGCTTTGTTTTGGATATAAGATTTTGAGCTTGTTGATGATAAATAATCCTCAACAACAACATGTGTTATTGTTCTATAATGAAATGAAAAGATCATCACTCAGGTTAAAACATCTACAACAAAAGTATAATAATAATAAATAAAAATGAAATAATTTTTTCAATCTGATTTTCGCCATACGCTTTATCAAAGGATCGCTTGATTRAGGATGACAAAATAAATGTCATTTTTATTGTAACCAGACCAAGTTGCTATACACTATCCATAAAAAAAGTCTATATTTTTCCCTCCACCACTTTAAAAAAATGTATCTTTCTACACAAAACAACAACCACCCTCCACAAAAGGCCTTMGAACAGATGAAAAAAGAGGGAAGAGGAGGAAAAGCAAATTTCTGGCGGGAATTTTCTAAGTCATGTAAAACAAGAGTCAATTTACTTTATCCTCTAATACATGATGACAATATCTTTAATATTTTCACTTCATAGACCAAAATTTTGAAAGGTTGTAATGAAAAATTCATTCAAAATGAAGTCTAAATTTTACAAATATCTGTATCAGATTCAATCATACTTGTCGACTAATTGAAACTGAAGTCAATTGAAATTTATAAGCTTTTTCTTAACAATGGCGAGGTTTTTCTTCAACGTCCTTAGAAGATTCTTTACATATCACGTGTTACACTTCATGTCAAACTTCTTTCAAATAGCTAATGGTACAACTCAATAAGTATCTTTTGTAATTGCACCTTTGATTTTTTGCCTCTTAGTTATTAGTCAAACAAAGTATACACAAGGCTGCCGTCCATCTCATCTATAGATTTCATCCTCCTTTTATGTCATTCATTGACAAATCATCTTATTCCTTATCCACCTATTTTAAAGAAATCAAATAGCACAAAGTATAAGCAACTTTAGCAAAAGCTTATGATGAGTTCATCCATCTCGAAAATTTCCAAAGGTAAAAGACCCAAATATATTTTAGGAAAAAGGCATTTTTTGCCACTAAACAATTTTCTAACCTCTAAATATGTCCTTAAGCTTTGTTTTTACTTATATCCAAAACATTTGTTCCAGTCTTTATTTAATCCACTCCACTGCTGTTTCACAATGAAATCGGGTGGCCAAATGCACGTGCCTTTTACRTGCCAACTTAGTGAAGGGTAAAGTTGTCTTTTAAGGGCATAGTTGTAATTTCATATCTAATTCCTTTCCTCCCAACATCTTTTGCAACATCATCTTCATCATTTTTGGCGTATGTCTACCTCTTTATCTCTCAGCTTCTACACATTAGTGCCTTTCAAAAGTTGCCTTGTCTAACTCCATAGGTAGATTRGTCTCAAAACAAAGAATCGATWTTRAAAATTCAATTGTGAAATCCCTATTAGAGGAGACTCAATAATTATCCTCCTCTACTGCGAGTTTGGAACCCAACAAAATTCTTGAACCTAATTGAATCGACAAATGCAATTTGCCCCCTATCCATCCAAAAAGAACCACTACCACAAGGCCATGAAGGTAGAATGATGAAGGCATAACCATAATGATGCGAACTCCGCCCTAACTCGTAGAACGAAACCTGAAAACAAACATAAAGAATCCAAAAACCGTTAAGGAGTAAGTTTTTTGAGCCTTCACCCATTACCTAGAAAGACAAGAACCAAGACTACAAGAAAGACGCCACACTTAGTCTAAGTATTACCTAGAATCTAAGTGATAAGTCRAAGTAGAATGTCACAAGTTTAAAACTTGATAAGTTCAAAGTATGAAAGAAATAATCTCTCAAAATATCATTCATAATCTGATATCTCRTAATGTTTGCAAAGTAAAGAAGTAGGAAAGAAACTAACTAGTTGTTGAAGAAAACCAACATAAACTAGGAAACCTAATACTGGTGTAGCCACACACTAAAGGTGTGGTGTGTGTGATGTCTAAGAGGATTCAAAAATCCTCACGTGTTTACACCCAAGAAAGCCCCACGTGTTTACACTCAAGAATAAAGAAAGCCTCACAAGCACTCCTTCACGTGTTTACACTCAACAATGAATCACTCAACCCTCGTGTTTGCACTCACCTCTCTTAGATAGTCTCACCACTTTGAACTTGAAAAGAGTTCTAATAGAGATGAAAATTCGAACTAACAACTAGATCACAAAAAATTAAAGCAATCCAAGAACTAATGTAGCAAGAAGAATAAGATATAGACGAAACAAGGAACAAGAAATTAGGGCCTTGTTCTCTTTGTTGTTTTGGGATTGTTTTCTGTTTTTAATTTTTCAACACACTGAAAATGCGTTCTCTTGTTTTTAAAAATTCATTTTCGAAAACAGAATTTTTTTTATACTGAAAAATTTTGAAGTAGGAAAGAGAATTTCTTTAATGTTTTATAAGTTATATCGTGATACTACGACATGTCTAAGATCAAACTTGCTTGACAAATGATTTATGGTTGAGGACTTGAAATGTTTACATAATTTTGCGAAAACTCGAGGCTCGTGACTTTGAAATATCTTGTGAAATTTAATTCAATTTTATCAAATATACTCTTATTTAAATTGTGTTATAAAAATTTTAAATAGAAACATTTGAAATCCAATTATCTTAGTTGTTTTGAAACCAAAATCGTAACATAAATGATGAATAATGCCTATAAATTTATAAAATAAGAAATTATGGGGGAAACTTTTCCAAAAAAAATTGATAAAGCCCTCTCTTGGGGCAGAAAACAGGTTTGTTTGGCCTGGCTCCCAAATGAAGCAAAACAATACTTCTTTAATGTAAAAATCATTTGTTCATGCGTCCGAGAAAGTCAAAATTTTTATTACTTTATATCTTTATATTTTATTTTTTAATATATAGAATTTCATTTAAAATAATATTTAAAAAATATTTTAAATATAATTACAAATTTAAGATTTCTTAACACTAATATTTCTTATTTTTTTTCTTGCTCTAAGCAAGACGCTCTTCCCCACCCCGACTCATACTGGAGCTAAGAAAAAATTCCTTAAAACTCTGTTTTGAGTCAAGCAGCTTCACAACCTCTAATGGCACTTCTCTTCCCCGCCCCCGCTCATATTGGCCTGTCCTCATAGAGTAGCCCATTGAAATTCCATCTTCTCAACCAGTGGATTAAGAGAAACAGCTGCCCGAAAATGAAGTGGTTAAAATAGAACTAGAAGAAAACTGTTGAAAGTTGCTTTCTTGATCACCTGAATGTTCTCTCCGCTTCTCAGTCACAGGTTTTCTTCATTCATCTTCACTCATTTTTTTGTTCTATAATTCTTTTATATGTGAGAATTGAGGATGAGAAGTTCTAATATATAGGTTAATAATCAAAAGCGATGGTTGTATCAAGTAAGAAAAAGAGGTTTTTTTTTTGGTTGGTGGATGGGTGGGGGAGAGAAGGTTATCTGTTTCCTTTGAAGAAGTAAATGCTTAACGTTGGAGGTTTGTATTGATTCCGTGTGAAAATTTCAATGTTGGGCTCCAAACCCCAAGCAAAAATGTGTGGAATTTGAGTTTCGAAGTTTTTCCATTTCACTTGGGTAAATTTCGTGGATTGCAATCAAGGGGACTACTTTTTCTCTGAGATAGAAATTATAATTTCTAAACATAAAATTTCCAGGTTTACTTATTTTATGGCTCTAAAATTTTGTGGGAATCTTTATCTTGTAGTTCCAATTTTCCAGCCAATAACTATCTTAAGGGACTTGAAAAGTACCATCTTTGCATATGTGTGCATTCTGTAGTTAGTATTTTAGAAGAAATTAATTATGTTTTGATTGGAAGATCATCTTTTGTGTGCTCAGGGTTGTTACTGCATAGAATTTTTGAATATGTATGCGAAAGGTTACTGCAGAATACTAAGTTCCAAGCATCTTAGAAACTACAGATGTTGCGAGCTAAGCATGTGTACTCCTGCACTATATAACTTCCAGCTTCAGAGAAGATTTTCCCTCTGGTCAATGAAGAAGGACCCAGATCTTGAATCTGCTCTCTCTCGAAACCGACGGTGGATTGTGAATAACCAGATTAAGAATATTATCCTCCGGTGCCCTAATCAGGTAGCACCAATTAAGTTGCTTCAGAAAAAGTTCAAGACTCTTGATCTTCAAGGAAAAGCTCTTAATTGGCTTAAGAAATATCCATGTTGTTTTGAAGTTTATCTTGCAAATGATGAGCAATATTGTCGACTTACTAAACGAATGACGTATCTGGTTGATGAGGAAGAAGCTCTGAAGGATTCGCAAGAGCCTGCATTTGCAGAGAGATTGGCAAAATTACTGATGATGAGCACAAACCAAAAGCTTAATGTTCTGAAACTCAATGAGTTAAAGAGAAACCTTGGGCTTCCTGATGACTATTTGCTTAGGATTGTACCAAAGTACCCTGAAATATTTCGAGTTGTTAATTGTTCTGGGAGGCGAAGTTCAATGGAAATTGAGCTCATTTCATGGAACCCTGATTTTGCAGTATCTGCAATTGAAAAAGTAGCTCTTAAGGAGGGCAAGGATCCTTGTTTTTCTTGTTTATTGCCATCATCATGGGTGAAGTCTTGGGAAAGGTTTAAAGAATTTAATTCCACACCATATATTTCACCGTATACAGATCCTGGAAATTTTATGGATGACTCAAAGGAAATGGTTAAAAGAACAGTAGGCTTGGTGCACGAATTACTATCACTGACCTTGTGGAAAAAAGCATCCATTTCCAAGCTAAGTCATTTTAAAAGAGAGTTTTGTTTACCAGAGAAATTAAATGTTTTACTGCTCAAACATCCTGGCATATTCTATGTTTCGAACAGATATCAGATTTATACAGTTCTTCTTAGGGAAGGATATGATGGGTCAGATTTGATTGATAAGGATCCACTGATCATTGTGAAGGAAAAATTTGGTGAGTTGATGCAGGAGGGGCTTCATGAATATAATCGGAGGAACTATTTACTAAACATAGAAAAGAAGAGAAAGAAAGGCATGATGATAGAGAGACCTGATAGAAGGCAGAATATATGTGGTGAAATGTCTGAAGTTGAGAATCAAGGAGGAGATCTTGGTGGCGTATTGGACCCAGAAGAAAGAAAACGATTTTATAAAGTTCTCTTTGATGACAATGCACCATAAGTGCTGTGAACAGGTATTTGTGTAAAGTAAATGAGTAATATCTTCAGTTTCCAAATAAATGGATCAAAAAGAGAACTTGTAAAACTGTATCCCTTGTTTAAGGTGACATCACAAGTCTAGAGATGGTACTCTATATGCCAAAATGATATTCCTCTATGATAATTTTATCTGTGAGCCTAAGCATTTAGTTGTTTTGCAGCTTACTATGGCTTAAATTGGTCGCTTTGATTGTTTTCATTTTTCATTTTGCCTTTGTCTGCAATTCTAGATTGTAAGATAGTCTGCTCAAATATTTATAGACATTGTTCTGGTGCACAAACATTTGGTCGACCTGCTTGTTGGGTTTCTTCTTTCCTTGTTAATTTTTACATTTGATGGCCTGTTTACCGGAGCATAAAATATGTGAATGTACTCATCTAATAAAAGAAATCTACATATTTGTCTCTTTGTTTGGAATCTGAGTAGGATTTATTTCTTAAGTCTAGTAGATGGTTCAGTTGGATTTCTAGGCAGTTGTGCATTTTCTTTCTGTTATATAGTTCAACCTTTGTGTGCCTTCAGAGGACTTGATAGGACAGAAATTTTTGCACAAGTTTGTTGTATGATATTTAGCATGCTTCAGTCATAGTGTTGAAACYATAATTATCTAAATGAAAACAGGCAAAAAGCACATCTACACACACAAATTCCTCTATTCTAATATGAATTTTCCATTTTCTTCATAACCATCTAAAGTAGATGCTGATATTATGCATAGAACTAGTTTTGGAACTCTATGAAAGTTTAGCACTTAAGTTTATGTTGTGTACTTAGAATGAGTCATTGTGTGGTCTACTTTATAAAATAACACAATTCCAATGCTTAGGTTCATAAGAGAACATGAATAAATCGAAGAATTATGRTAGCTGTAGAATGTTATCAACAGAATAAAGAACAATCCGCAGATAAACTTGAATTTATCTTTTCTCAATTTATTTTACGATGCATTTTCAAATTCTTTTACATTTTCCCTAGAATTTAATGTATCTGATTAATTTATTTGAGATCTCATGATTGACAATTGAAGAATTTTATGGGATAAACAGATCTCTTCTTATTAATTCTGTTATATGACAATACRTGTACAAAGTAGGTATATAAAGTTCCAAAGCATCATAACGCAAAATCAAATTAGGAAACAGAATAACACCAAATCAGCTAATATCCTATTTCCTAATTTCGGTCTTCAATCATAGTAATCAAATCTTCAATCATAGGAAATCTAATCTTCAACACCCCCAAGTAGGTGGGTAGATATTGATCACGCCCAACTTGCTGGTAAGAAGCTCAAAGTTCGGTCTGAAGAGTCCTTTGGTGAGAATATCAGCTTTATTGTGCTGATGGAACAAATGGCATGCATGTAACACCTTCCAGCTTCTCTTTTATAAAGTGGCGGGCAATTTCGATATGTTTCATTCTATCATTTCTACTAGGTCGTGAGCTATATTAGCTGCCTTATTGGCACAATAAAGCCTCATTGGGACTTCAATCGGTCTTTTCAGCTCTTTTAGGACCTGCTTCAATTCCACACACACCATGAGATGAGCTACTCTGCCTCTGCGCTGCTATGGCATGCATATAACACTTTGTTTCTTGCTTCTCCAAGTGACAAAGTTACCCATACAAAAGTACAATAACCCATAGTTGACCTTCAATCGGTGATTGACCCTGCCCAGTCAGTATCAATGTAGGCCTCAACGATCCTTCGATCTCCCTTTTTAAAGAAAATCCCTTCCCTGGAGTACTCTTTAAGTACCGCGGTATCCGATATACCGCCTCGAGGTGCTCTTCAAATGGAGAGTTCATAAACTGGCTCACAACTCTTAACTGAAAAGGTTATATCATGGCGAGTATGAGATAAATAAATAAGTTTACCCATAAGTTATTGATATAGTAGGTTCTGTCCCAGGTTTGGATTCTTGGCTGTGAAGAGAAGGAGGAACTCTTTCCTTGACGTGGGTTTGCAGTTTCTGTTCAGTTTTATTCTTGTCTCTAGCACTAGGAGAATTTGACTATGTTATCGAAACTTGAGGCAAGGAATCCAAATTCTTATTTTCTTCAACCACCAATTCCTGATCATTAATTCCAATGTTTTCAAAATCCTTTTGAGTTTTAAAAAAKAATAGACATCTGATTTTTCTGGTTTGTCAAAAACTTTGGGAAAATCGGATATAATTCGAGTCTTATATTCCTTCATAAATCTACGCCTCTATTTTGATCAGAATTTTGAAAAACATCATCTGCTACAATTTCTTCTTCATGCCTTGTCCCCCCTGAAGATGTTTTTCAGAAAAAGATTGGTCTTCAAAAAATGTTGTTATAAACATTTTTCTAGAAATAGGATTAAAACACTTATACCCTTTTTGAGTGGGTGCATATCCAACAAGCATACATTTCAGTGTTTGAGGATCTAACTTACCATGCATGATCATGATTATGAACAAATGCAACACACCTAAAAACTTTTTAATGCAATGTCAGATGTCAATCTAGAAATAGGATAAGACGTTTTGAAAAAATTCAGAGGAGTTTAAAAATTTAAAATCCTTGAGGGCATTCGGGTTTATGAGGTAGGTAGCAGTTAGGATTGCTTCACCCTGTAGATATTTAGGAATATTTTTTTACAAAAAGTAATGCCCTTGCCATTTCTAGAAGATGTTTATTTTTCCTTTTAGCTACCCGTTCTGTGAGGGGTGTTATTCAGGAGCTTTGGTGTACAATTCCTTTTTCAAGAATTTTTTTTTTCCAAACACTTATTAAAGTATTATTTTCCATTGTTACTCYGAATGATTTTTATTGTTTCTTAAAATTTTGTTTGAACCATGGAGTAAAAATTTTGGAAAATGTTTYCAGCCTCTGATTTTTCTTTTAATAAATACACCCAACAAACTCTGGTGTGATTGTCAATTAATGTAACAAACCATCTTTTTCCGTCATAGGAGGAATTCCAGATGGTTCCCAAACATCAGTGTGTAGTAGCAAAAAAGGTTTTGAGGTTGATAATGTTGAATAGAAAAAATAGATCGACGATGCTTAGCTAATTCACAGATTTCACGCTGAAAGAAGGATGGATCATTGTTCTTAAATAAATCTGGTACAAATGTCTAGATAATAAAAACTAGGATGACCTAGTTTAGAGTGCTATAACATAATCTCTTTATCACTACTAATAGAAGCGGTACGGAAACATGCTTGTTCCACTGGCCTTGTCATACTTGATCTGTCGTCGAAGAAGTAAAGTCCCCCACTTTCTCTAGCACATCCAATCATCCTTCCTATGATTAGTTCCTGAAATTCACAGAAAATAGGGAAGAAATGAACTCGACACTTAAATCCCTAGTTAATTTACTTATGGATAGCAAATTGCAGGATAATTTTGGAACATGGACTTTATGGAGTGTGAGAGTAGGAGAAATAACAACAGAACCCATGCCAGCTATTACAGATAATGATCCATCAGCAATCTTAATCTTTTTGTTGCCTGCACATGGACTGTAGGATGAGAATAATTGGGATGAGCTAGTCATGTGTCAGTGGCCCCCGGGTCAATAATCCATGTACAAGATGGATTTGATGTTTTACATGAAAGAGCAATAGTAAGAAGATTACCATTTTGATCAAAAGAATAGGGGAGGCAGTTACTGAAAACTGTGGAGATTGAAAGAGTTTGTACGGATKGCTTAGTTGTTTTTTCGTGAAGGTTGGAATCTCGGAGTTGACTTGTTACTTTGAGAGTCCTCACCACCATTCTCTCTTGAAATTCAATGGTTTCCTACGTAATTTCCAGCATGTGTCTTGATTGTGCTGCGGCTKCTTGTAGTGTTCGCACCAGGACTTCTTTTGTTTATCTCCRTCCGATTCTGTTCCCCTTGGAACCAGGGCTGAGCTTTCGGTGAAGGGCTTTGTCTTGGACTCATCCTTCTTTAACATCACTTTAGGCCTCGTTTCTTCCCTACTAACTTTAGAAAATACATCACGAATTGAGGGAAGAAGTATCTTCCAGGATTTGACCCTCGTACTTCATTGAGGTCTTGATTGAGTCCAGCAAGAAAGACATACACCCTGTCGTTCACCACCCTTTTTTCGTGGAGAACACTGTCTGCAGGGCGGTCCTATTCATCCTCGTAAGAGAGGTCTAATTCTTGCCATAAAGTTACAATCTCATTGTAATAGGTTGTAACATCTCTATCTCCTTGTCTCGAATTCCACAATTGCATCTTTAGCTCGAAGATCTGAGAGGAATTCTCTAGATCAGATTACATATCCTTAACAACGTCCCAAACATCTTTTGGCAAAACTAAATGTGGTTTTCCAATTGTTAGTTCCATAGAGTTTATCAGCCATGATATCACCTGAGAATTCTCCAACTTCCACTTCTTCAAATTGKGATCTCCAACAATGGGTTGTTTCACTTCTCCGGTAAGATGTCCTAGTTTACCCTGACCATCAATTGCAAGCTTCTYAGATTGGGCCCATTCAGCCGTGTAATCTTTGAGTGGTTATCTGCAGGGAAGTATTTGAGACAAAAGAATCTGCATCTGCAAGGAGCCGAAGCTTTGATACCATGAAGAATTTTATGGGATAAACAGAACTCTTGTTGATTCTGTTATATGACAATGTGTGTACATAGTAGGTATTTATAGAGTTCCTAAGCATCATGACCCAAAACCAATTTTTGGAAACAAAATATCACCAAATCAGCTAATATCCTATTTCCTAATTTAGGTCTTCTCATAGGAATCAAATCTTCAATCATAGGAAATCTAATCTTCAAGAATAATGAATTTGAATATTAATTTTGTGTGTTCTAAGATTCAAATCCTGATATGAGCTTGATTTAGTAGTAAGAAAGTAATGTGGGAGTGCCTGCAATTAAACCAGTAGCTGTATAATATACATCACAAAGTGGAAGGGATGACAACAGGTGAACAATCCTGTAGTCATTTTTTGTGGAGGGAGTCCCTGTGGAAAATCTTCATTTCGATCATATTTCTGTTCTTTGACTTGACCTATTCATAATCACGTTTCTCCACATGATTATGTAAATTGTTTGGATTATGTTGCATCCTTGTACATCTTTGTTTAGTTTGCTTTCTAGTGGTTATGACTTCTGCAAATTTATGATTCTCTTTTGATTTTGGCACATATTGGTTAACAAAAAAGACAAAATGATCATATTCTTGAAGATGCTCTTATCTGAGTGCATCCGTGAAGGTTGTGATGGTCATAACTTGAATGTAATGGCTAATATGAATCCTTGTTCCTATTAAGACCACTCTTCTTAGTTGGGGGAATGGTCTTGCATGTAATCCTTTATGAAGACAATATGAAATCCACATAGGATTTATAATTCAACATGCACACTTTGAGAAAGTATGGATGTTTGCTGTCTGACATGAAACTTCAGTACCAACGAATAAACAGCATGGTCTATACCAAAATGCTGGAGTATGAGAATTGAAAAAAGGCATGTCTGAAATGTAATGTCATAAAATTCTTCAGAAAATGGGTATGACATTGCTGACAAAATAGAAGCCTTCAAGTATCCACAAAAACTGGGAAATGTAGAGTGAATAGATCTCAGACAGAATGCTTGTTGATCAGTGCTTAAGCTAACACAAATAACATCTAATTAGGCAGCACTGGAAACATAATAGCAGTTGAATGGTGCCCTGTCCTAAAACAGCAGCTGTCAAAAGGGGAAGTTTAATTCTTATGCAGCTGAGCAAGAGAAAGCTAATGAAGTTGGTTCAGTTTAGTTGCTAGAAATGCAGTAGCACTACAAGTTTGTGCTTGTSCTGTCACAGCCTATGCAACTTTTGGATTTGGCAATGAGCAGGGCATCACCCAAAGATGGGGTATAGTAGACTCCTAGAGGTTTATAAATGTTTCCYGAAGAAGATTGGTGGCTAGCTGGAAACTTCGCTGCTATCAGTGTTGCTATTGTTCTTGTGCCAGTTTTGAGTCACATTACTATGCTAATAACACGACTAGTGTCTGTATTGCGAACTTTTCTGCCCTGCAACTATTTATTTCCAAAAGAGTCGTGATGTGGAAAAATGTTGACCCATGATTGCATCTGGAATTGTCAGTTTTGAATTGATTGTCTGTTTGACTACTCATTCTTAATGCTTGTTGAAGAATATCCACAATTTACCCATATTATCACAACTGACAGTTGAATTCAGGTAGTATACAAGGCATCTTCGGTGGGCCTTCAATTCAGATATTATACACATCTTCGTCCTGTCATTGTCTCCATGTTAAAACCTGTCGAAAAGGAACATGTAGACATATCAAGAATTATGTATGTAAGCAGGCTGCCAAGATTTAAACCATTTTGAGGTTGTCTTTTGATGTTCCCCAACATTCATGGTGTTGTCAGTGGAGGTGCTACCTGTTGGTTGTGAAGGTAAAGTCTGGCACTTGTAGAAAAAATAAGGACTTCATTTATGCTCAAGTTACATTAATTTGGAAAAACGGGTTGGTAACAGTTATCTTCTTTTATATATGTTGCTTTATTCTTCTCATACTGTTGTTTTCTTGAGCTACTAAATCAATTCAAGTTGATTGGTATGATGGAAGTACGTAAAGGCTTTGAACTTGAGTTAGACTAAAGCAATTTATGTCAACTAATGAGCATGCCCAAGATGAATTTTGAGTTCATCTCAATTTGTTCATCCAGAAAGGTGCTTATTACAATTGCAACAGACATATGTAAGCCAAATCTTCACGTGCATTTGGGTTTGAAAWTCTGAATAGACAGCTACAATATACTTGGGAGAATGAGTTCAAGAGAAATATTTGAGGATTTCAGCAAGTCCTACTGGCACAATACTGGTGCTTACATGGGATAGCGGAACGTACATGTTTAGCATCTATAAGCAGGAATAAATTTCAATAGGGATGCATGACTGGAAATATAACACATGGAAAAGTAAATGCATAAAGACTACACATTAAGACTAAGATGTTCAGATTCATGAAATATAACATTTAGTATCTAAAAATTGGCCTGTGGTAGTAGACTAAGATGTTCATATTCATGAAATATAACATTTAGTATCTGAAAATTGGCCTATGGTAATAGACTCTCCAAATGTGGCCTTTCGTTTGATATTTGTAAAGAAAATAGGTTCCATGGTTGGTCAGAACTGTGGCCCGCGAAGCAAGAATATAGGTGCTAGCCTTGCAGCAAAACTGCTTCTGCCTCTGCTAGCTGACGAAGAGGTGATTGGCATGTGCGTTTTATATTTATAATCCTTACAATTGTTTTACTGATATGGACAAAGAGTATTACCCAGTAATAGAGATTCCTTGTTCGATTTTGAAAATSTGAATATCAATAGAGGAAGTAAATATTGCAGATGATAACTCGAAAGGTCGGAGTAAACTATTTGAACAAATGAAAGCATGCCATGATTGAATGAAAGCTGCATTCCTTAGGCCTATCCTGTCTAATATATGAAGTCTTTTACTGGTAATGTTGATAATAGTTTCATATGTCACAGACAAATAATCAACACACTTTATTACTTATTCTATCGCCATCGGAAACTTTCTTTACTCCAGTTAGATATATAGGAATAGAAGCATTTTGATGCCACTAACAGACAAAGAGGTATCAGCTTACATGTTCAAGGGTCCCTACTCAACTTGAACTTGATTTAAGTAGCTATAAATAAATTTAAGGGAGGGCTTAATTTACGTTCCAATTAATGAATAGATACTATTTAGATGAATATGACCCATTCTTTGTTTCTATTTAAATGCAAGGGTTTCGAGGAGGAAAATGTTACTTTTGTCTAAATACTATATATTAATGAATTATGATGTGAATTTATGTTAGAGGAATGTTGATTAGACCCTTCTTAAATAAAAGCACACTTAAACATGCCTAATTAAGCTAGGTCACTGACGAAGACAAAGTCAAATTTAAATGAAAATAAATTGTACCTAGAAGCAAATATTTTTAATTCATAAAAATTGTACCTAGAAGCAAATATTTTTAATTCATAAACAAAGCACTGCTTTGCTGCAAAAGGAAAGTGGAAAGCTAAAAAGGGGGAAAAAGTRTCTCCCGTGATTGCTGAAGTTTAAACACAGGGCTTAGCAGTATGTTTATYTTCTAGTAAGCTGGAATATTGTGCAAGTACTTTAGTGACTCCCATGGTATTAAATTGGAATGTTAATTTGGGTGAAGATTTCATAGAGCAAAGGAGAGAAACCTACTTTTGTAGGTAATGACTCGTGTGAACATTCAAGATACTTTTGGAATATCCTACACATCATGCAGGAGTAAGAATGCAGAACCTCTCTCGAAGAACGTTGAWATGACTGGTTTCCTGGATACGTGCAGGAAAGAGTCGACAATTTTCATAAACTTCACATTTTCCCTTCATTTAGATAGTACCTTCGTGGCTAGCTGCTAGACTGTATGTTTAACATGAGCAGAAACAGAAGAAAACATAAGGGAATCTTTTCGTCATCCAGAGCACAACATATTTAGCTAGAAAATGGATAATTTCTCAGCCCAATATCAACCTATCATTTGATCGATTAAGTCTTTTAACAGAATAAACTYGACTGTTCGACCATTTAGCCCTGAAACACTTAAAAAGTCCTCTGTTGCTCCAGTTGTGCTTTCATATGTAAACTTCCCATCAAAATGCAATATGGCAAACAGATTGTGAGCTGTTTACTTGATCCACCTTTTACTATCCTTTTTCGAGAGCATGAGACAAAGATGATGCCAAGAATCATAATCAAAAGAAGTAGGCCCCAAATATTAGGAGTACAACTAAAGATCTTCTTTCCCTGACATTGTTACCATTTAGCCTTAGATCGAGCATCAAGGTCAAATTTCCTAAGCTTTTGAAAATCAATTCATTGGATGACATATCAAGTTTACACAATTTTGATGCTTCTGCAATTATGCCTGCAATCTCGTCGCCTGCGATGTTTAGGCTGGTCAACTTATAGCAAAGGCCCCAGTTTGACGTTGAATGACCATAAACTATGTAGTCACTTAAATCAACGTAGTTCATATTCGAGAATATACCAGAAACTTCAGATATGTTTCCTGTTACTTTTTTGTTTCTCCATTTGGATCCTAAGTAGCCTTCTGCAGTTCTTCAAGGTCTTTAAAAGGGCCATCCATAAAATTTTCTAGGGTCAACCATCCATCGCATATGTTGTGGCAAATGACGAGTGTGATCGTTTTCACCGATCTCAAATGCTCTTAAGTTGGTAACATTGTTAGCTCCTTTGTTAATAGTCCACTGAGTCTGTGTCCGAACAATTTCAGCACATCAAGATATTTCAACTTTCCCAGTTTGGGAGGAATAGGATCAGATCTCTGAGTTTCAAAATTTTGCAACCATTCAAGTTTTGTCAGGTTGCCAATGGTGGAAGGAATACTTCCTGAGAGCTTGTTCTGAAAGAAGCCAGATATGTCCGAATTGTTCAAGTTCCCATTTGATGAGGGAATTGAACCCGTGAAATAATTAGCCAACAGATCAAGACTAGTTAGAGAATGTAGATTTCCAATTTCTGGAGGATTAGAAGAACTGAATATGAACAAAGAATTTTCAGTTTCTTAAATGCAGAAGGAATATATCCTGACAATTTATTACTAGCATTAGCGAAGAAGGTTAAGTTGCTCAAGCTCCAAAAGGTCGGAGTCGAACCTGTGAAGTAGTTCATTGAYAGATAAAGGAAACTGAGCTTAGAAAGGTTTCCCATGTTCGAAGGAATGGTCCCGTCCAGCGAGTTGTTAAAAAAATAAGAATAAGTATATGGGGGCAAAGCTGAGAGATTTTGATGTCCAGAATTCGCCTGGCTTTGTTGCATCCAATGCCATCCAGTGACCAGGACTGTTTGYAATTGCATTCCAGGAAGAGAGGGCTAATTGGCTTCAGTATCAAGACCTGCTGTCCTTGTTAAAAAGAGAAGCAATCTAATATTGTGCTGATTTCTTCGTTCTCGTGTGTATGGAGCAGCATCAGACTCGATAGTAATAGCGATACTAATTAGAATGAAAAGAAATGCGAAAGACGGAAGCCACTGAATATCGGAGAATGCTGCTGCTAAKTGCTTGAAAGCTTAAGCAGAAGCTGTAAAGGTCTGTTTGTAGCTACATTTACCATGTCAATAATACCGGACGAAACAAATTCCCCTCTGCTCCAATTTTCACTTCAATCATCTATAAAAGCTTTGTTAGTGTTTATTAAGATTATGCTTACTGCCAAAAATTCTGGAAAATGCACTGTCGGGTCTCTTTTTCTTGATCAGTTCCTTTGCAGGATAACACAGAACCTGCCAACAGTATCTTTTCTAGCCTCGGGTACCTTCCATTGACTAAGAAAGTCTGATGCTTTGGCTTTCAATTGGCCCCAAGAAAAATTGAATGACAGTAAACTTTGTCCAATACCAGAATGAATCACATAATAATACAGAAAACATCATTATGAGTACAAATGTTTACCGGATGCCAATGGTCCAATAGTCCAATGGAACGAACCATAAAACAAATTTGTGTTTACACATGATATTTGCTAGTTTGAAAGTAAACCAAGAAAGTTAGAAATTCAATTCAATCATTTATACTAGAATTTAATAAAGATAAGCATTAGATAGAAAGATAGCAAGGCTTTCATTTCATCCACAAAATTTCCTTACGCAGCACATTCTACCAAATTTACTTCCAGAACAAACATTTGAAGGAGGGAAAAAACTATCGGATCAACCCTAATATCACTAATTTTCCACATAAAAAATTGCTCAAGCCCTTTCACCCCTAATCCTCCTAGCTAACTGAATATCCTTGGGCATAATAGTAACCCTTTTAGCATGGATAGCACAAAGATTGGTATCTTCAAAAAGCCCCACCAAGTAAGCCTCAGCAGCCTCCTGAAGTGCTGCCACAGCGCTACTCTGGAACCTAAGATCTGTCTTGAAATCTTGAGCAATCTCACGGACAAGCCTCTGAAATGGCAGCTTCCGGATCAGGAGTTCAGTGCTCTTCTGATACTTTCTGATCTCTCGTAAAGCCACAGTTCCAGGACGAAATCTGTGAGGCTTCTTGACTCCACCGGTGGCAGGGGCTGATTTTCTTGCTGCCTTTGTGGCTAATTGCTTCCTTGGTGCCTTGCCTCCGGTGGATTTTCGAGCTGTTTGCTTAGTTCTTGCCATTCTGTGAATTTGAGAGACAAAACTTGCAASTGTTTGATCTGTGTATGCGACAGAGATTTCTGAACTTGAGTGGATCCAAGATTGTATTGAAATGAAGGTGGATATCTASGGTTTGCAGTAGAGAATATACATATATAGAAGGAGAATATGGGGGAAGGTTTGAGATTTTTTATTTTTTGAGGTAAGAGTTTGGCGGGGGTAGATGGGGAACGTTGGATTTGAGAGATGATGGACAGTCCAGATTTGGATTTGGTCGATGACGCGGATCGCGATCCTCTTCGCGTAGCATGCTAATTTAGCGATGAAAAGGTCATGAATACTGGAGCATACTGGATAGCGTGCCCCATAATTTTCGATATRCTCGAAAAAAAAATCGAAAATGAAAAAGTGAAAAAGGTGAAAATGCCAAAGACAGTCTTCATACATCATCCAATTGAAAATTTGTATGAATGTATTTTATGTTATATCTCCTATATATATATAAGTAAAATATATAAAAATTGAATCTACTTAAATATTTTTCTTTAAAATAAAAAAAAGCTTGTTAAATTATCGAAATGAACAAAGTCTTTAATGTACCGAGATAATTTTATTTATTAATTTCTTTAATTAAAAAAGAAATGGTAAAATGAAAGGAAATAAGATGATAACTTATTATAAAGTCCCTATCAATTATATATCTTTGTTGGGTTGATATAATTAAGCAAACAATTTAGAAGTGAGAAATGATTTAGATGGACTACTAAACAAATTTGTTCATAGTTAACGTCTCCAAGTAGATGAACAATATACAATTATCAACTTTTTTCCCCACTACCAGCATTTGATTAAAATTTAGGGTAAACAACTTTTGGTTAACCTTCAACTCTTTTTCTTATTTTAGTTTTTGTCCTTCACTTTTGAAAAATAAAGTTATTTAATTTTAATGATTCATTAATATATGTCATTCCATCAAATAGTTCAATTAACCACTTATATGAGATCATTTTATGGATATATCTCAATCAATTAATCAATACATTTATTTTAATAATATTTTTCATATAAAATTCATTTGATTTTTATTTTTGTTTTTCCTTTCTTCTTCTACCTACTCTTAATCCTAGCTGTCACTTTCCTCTCTCTTCTTGCAACCATTGCCATTGTTGCCRCCTAATCTGATTACCAAARCTATGTTCGGGCTCCTCTTTGGGTACAGTATCAGGAAGCACCGCTTGAGCTACTTCAATATTCACGGAATTATTAGCTAAATGACAATTGAATCGCTTCTCATGGATTTTCATAACCCTACTATGCAGAAAGGGGATATGCATTTGAAATGGGTGTCTGAGTTATGATGTATATTATGAGAGATATGAAAATAGATCAAGTACTCTGTTCCTTTATCTAAGCAAAAATATTTCTAGTTTCCATGGTCCAATCGTTGATCCCAAAGTTTCTACAATAGGTGGTGTAAGTCACTAGTATAACTCTCAATCCACGATTCTATTAATTACTCCAATAATAATAATAATAATAATAATAATAATAAAAAAATTTACTAGAATGCTTGATGAATCCTGTAGCTGGGAATGGTAAGAGGAAGAGAAGAGAGGGGATGGCTGTGGCAATTGGGGATAGAGGTGGTGAGCGATTGACGGGGACGGTAGGGATAGAAGAAGGGAAGAAGAACAAATAATAAAATGAATTTAACATGAAAAATATTAATTAAAATAAATATGTGGATAAATTGATTAAAATGAACCTAAAAAATGAGCTTAGGTTAGGATTTAACGAAATTGCTTGATGAAATGACTGAAATGTAGTGCATCTTTATGTGGACTCTTCTCTCTTTTCTCCCTTTTTCTTCCTTCCTTCTCCCTTCCCACCTTGCCCTCTTTCGTGATCGTCACCTCTCACCATCGCCTTCAACTTTGGTTCAGCACCRTCGCCAAATGTAGTGCAACAAATTAATAGAAAGGCTTGACTGCAAATGAAGCTTGTCGTCCACAGTAGAAAATATTCGCCTTCTTATAGGAATTGAAAAGGAAAACCTCCTGCCATCCAACTTTGTTGATCAGTTTCTGCCTTGYTGGAKTTTTAGTCTTAAAGAATTTCAGGTAATATTATCGGTGCTTCAGGATAAATATTACTGGGAAGTTATATTATTAGTGCTTGATTGCTTACTCAGGGTGCAACGGTACTTTTCTTTAGATTCAGTGATTGATAAGTGATGTGCGGTGTACTTCAACATGCCTTCCACCAAGATTAACGAGCCATGAGAGTACAAAAATCCCACATTGGAAACTCATCCCTTTTTTTTTATATTTCCAAGGCTACTTAAGGATTGAATAACATTTATAGGTGATTTAATCTTTGGATAGTAAATGCTATATTGATTCACTAAATAATTGTCATATTAATTATGCTTTATTAGGAGAATCTAACTTAAGCTTCTGAGCATCTTATCAGGTAGGACACTCGCATATAGAGATTTGCTTGGACCCTTGCAATTCTTTTGGAACAAGAAGAACCTTAACAACATCATTTGGCGCCCATTGCACATAAAAGAACCATACACGAACACTTTAATAGCACCTAACCTAACACCAAAAATAAAAAAGCAAACATTGATGAGCACCCTCTTGCAATCCTCGACTTGCCGCCACCTTGCCCACAAGCACATTCCTRCCAGGCCTCTAGCCAGGGCGTTGCTGAAAATGYCATACCATTGCCTGATATACTCAAAGTTCCTAGAYAGCTAGAACAACTCCAGAGTATCCTGCAACACGCAATTCCAGGAGTTTCTTCAATAGGAAAAAAGGTAAAGTGCCCGTCATGGCAGAATCAACAAACCAACCTTAGCCTCAAGTTCCAGAACCCCATGATGAGAGGCTAGCAGCGACACCTTCACCACAGATCTTGCTTGGAGATCCTCGACCCAAACCTACATGTCCAGCGAATCAAGCTCTATCTAGTCACCCTGGGCTAACCTAGCGACCATCTCTCCTATCCACCAAGTGGCCAAAGATCCATTCAGGCTGCAAGGGCAAACTACTACTCTTGAGGGAGACAACACTCTTGTAGTATAYGGGCACTACTCTCGAACATTGGAATCGAATGATGGAGAACAAAGTCCATGCCATGTGCGTGATCTCCCATTTCCCACAACACGCTGGAATATCATCCAAACTAACCCATTGAAAGAAGACTTCCAAAGTGTAGCCCTAATACCTTGCTTTAAAATGCCTAAGGTGAAACAGTATATGGCACTACAGATCCTCTTACTCGCATTGACAACTTTATGACTTAGATGGTCATGGCTTCCGCTACTGACCTCATCATGTGCCACACCTTCCCCAACACGTTATAGAGTGAAGCTCTCAGTTGGTTCTCTAGCCTACCCCTAGCCAGCATACAAAACTTTGACCAAATGGGGGACTCTTTTCTCCCTCACTTTCTAGGCAGTCGAGAACAAAAGAAGACCATTAGGCACCATACCTTACCATTTGGCAAAACACAAGCTCGACACCGACATTGTCCAAGCCCATCCTACTGAACGGATGGTTACTATTAAAGAAGAAATCGATGCCCTCCTTGCAGCCAACATAATCCAATCAGTCCAATACCCTAAATGGTTGGTGAATCCAATTGTTGTCAAGAAAGGTGATGGGGAATAGGGCATGGAGGATGTGTATTGACTTCACTGATCTTAACAAAGCAATACCAAAGAAATCATTCCCACTTCCAAGGACTGACATACTAGTGTATGCTAAAAGCAGAGCACAACGTGTTATGTTTTCTGGATGCCTACAAGGGATACCACCAAATTCAGATGGCACCCGACAATGAAGAGAAAACATCCTTTGTAACTGACAATGGGATTTTCTGTTACCAAAGAAATGTCGTTAGAATGAAAACATTGAGCAGAATTTAAAGAAATGACCAACAAAACCTTCAAGAATCAGCTTGCACTCAATTTTGAAGTTTATGTCGATGACATCCTTATCAAATRAAAAACAACGAATAATATTGAATCCGAAATCACAAAAACCTTCCAAACAATGTGACACATCAAAATGCATTTGAACCCCAAGAGGTGTTCTTTGGAGTTGAAGCTGGGAAACTCCTTTGCTACATGGTATCACACAGAAGGATTGAGGCTAGCCTGGAGACGATAAAGACCATTATCACAATGAAGCCTCTAGGGACAACGAACGAGATGCAGAAGTATATGTGATACCTTGCTGTAATCTGGAGGTTCATCTCTCTCTATCTTTGTACAAAATCCTTAGGACCCCTACTCTTTTTGTATGGGATGATGATTGCCAAAAAGCCTTTGATAGCCTTAAGAAGTTTTTGTACATGCCCTTGCTTAGTGTATCTACAYTTAACGAAATTTTGTTTTGGTACATCTCTGTCAGTAATTTCACCGTTGGTACAGTACTCTGTTCCTATAGAAACAATATTTCAAACCTATATATTATATCAGCCATATATTGCATGGCTCGAGGAATGATATGCAGTATTAGAGAAACACCTCATTGCACTTATCATCACAGCTCAAAAGCTATGACCTTATTTTCAAGCCCATTCTATAGTTGTACTGAGTAATGCACCACTCAGACAAATATTGCACAAATCCGAAAGAATAGGTCGACTAATGAAATGGGCCATGGAACTCAGCGAGTACTAGATTGACTACAAGCCTTGAAAAGCCATTCAAGCCTAGGCACTATCTGACTTTGTTGATGAATGCAYTGCAAATGACTCAAACGCAACTGGGAAGTCAAACACCCTAACATCGGCTCAGTGTTGGATAGCCCATACCAATGGTTCTGCTAGAGAATAGACTAGAGGCACAGGATATGTACTTACTAGTGCGGAGGGAACAGAATTCCCTTATGCACTCAAATATTCCTTCCCGATAAGCATAACAAGTCTGATTATGAAGTCTTTCTAGCAGCTATGAGTAGCCTTATCCCTACAAGTGTGAAACCTTATCCTCAAAATTGATTCTTAAGCTGTAGTCGGGCAAATTACAAAATACTTTGAAGCCAAGGAAACAAACATGCGAAAGTATTTGCATGAAACCAGAAAGCTTGTGACTCATTCAATTTGTTCCAAGTACAAAAAATTCCTAAGACTCGGAATCAGAAAGCTGATGCCCTATCCAAGGTAAGTTCACCCGCTCACCTAGAGGGTATATGGGTCAACCCACTGCTCAGGAAAAGCATTGCAATAGTAGGTTGCATGACCTTTTAGAATAGTATGTTCTAAAGATAATGTATTTCTATAAACTRCAATAAAAGAGTAATTCCATCTATTCCATTTCGTACATATATTGAATTGCATATTTCGTTGGTATAAGTCCAAGTAATTAAGTAAATGGTTTATGTAATAGGTCATTCTTCATCGTTAAGCATAAAACCATGGCTACTTAATTAGCAAGACAAATAAGCTCTTGATCTTTTGATAGAACTAGATATTCTATGATGATAAGATCATTTTGCAATGGATTCTAATGGTGAATGACTTGGCTTAGTCAATGGGCAGTCCATTCACTCCAATTATAAAAGCGTATTTGATATACCTAGAGTAGGACCTATGATATTAGTTTTTGTTAATGTACTATATTATAGAAAWTAGAATATCGCTGCTTGTGGGTAAATGAATATCCTAGTACTTGAGTACTAATTGGTGGTCTGGTAAGCCTAGAATTGTGTTCTTTGATATGCTAAAAGTGAGATCTTTTCATAGATCAATAACCTTGTATATTAGGAATATAGTATCTAATTAACTAAGACATATAGACACGAGATAGTTTATGTGCTTCACTTTGTGAAGAATTAATCACTCATTGTGATTGTCCAAAGGATAATCCAATGATCTAGGGCCTTGGAAACGTGACTTTATAATGTTTACTTCTGGGCGGCTTCGAGTAATGAGTAAGGACCTTCAAGGTTGTTATGGATTAGTGGATTAGAAATCTAAGAATGGTAGATGTCATTGAGAAGGTGTGAGTACATTACTCTTATCTCTTTGATGGGTGTTACACATAAGGGTATATTCATTATTTAACTTGTAGGTCGAAGATTATGCTCATGCAATATCATTCATGGGGTCAGCGTATCCATATGGCAATAAATGGAACACTTAAAATGACGAGATATAGCTAGTAGGTAGTAAAGGTATTTTGGTCATTTTAGTAGCAATGAATAATTTGTCTTTTRGTCCCTTGGATAGCTCAATATTACCTGAGTACTTAATTATACAATTGGGCTTCAAAGATGAACTGAGTGAATAAGGGATATTATATTATTCAGTTTAGTCCATATTTATTGGGTTTAGAATAAAATAAGTCAATTGGATATTTAATTAGTTACTTGGGTTGATCCAAATAAATAATTAATTAAAGAATAGACTTCGTTGTCGGATGAAGGAATTTGAAGATTGAAAGACTATGCTGTTGTTTTTTTTTCTGCGCTTGTGCTGAAATTTCAGCACTAGGCAGTGCAGAATTTTACAGCAAAATGATGTTTTTTTTCCAACATTTGTTTTGCAGTTTTTTGTTGCTTTTCCAGCCCTATAATGTACAGATTTAAACTATATCTTTCCTAAAAGAGATAGGCTGAAATTTTGGAACAAAACTGCATGAAAATGTTGCTGGAATTTTCTGAGATTGCTTTGACACATTGGCGCCATTCCATACAAGAACAAAGAAGAAACTACAAGATTGTTTGCTATGTAAATTTTGTAGTTTTTAGGTTTTTTGCGATGAAGGTTATTTATTTTAAAATTAGATTATCTTGTGATATATTTCAGAAATAAGTAGTAAAGGATGGAACCACCTTTGGATTAAACAAGATCACATTCAAAGTTATTTAATGCCTTCTTATGTGATGTTTAATCTATGTGATCAATTTAGAATAATGAATAGACAAGCATGTAATTAAATTTTTATGCTTTTTTAGTTATAAAGCGTGATCATAAGCACGTTAAATCGTGATGATTGCTTCCTCAAGATAAAATTAAAATTGAGATAAAACGTTTTATCAAACCTAACAAAATTATGGAATTAGTTAATGAGTTACTTTCTCAAAGTCTATCATCCTTGAAATAGAAAGTAAGAATAAACTTGGGTATTCCATAATAAGGCTTTTTGATAGGTTAATCTACAAAATGTAAAATGAACTTATGGATTACTGTTCAATAGAGTAATATAARTTTAGATATTTTACTAGATGTTAAAGGAACCTTAAAAATATTTTATTAAAACCCTTATTTTTTTAAAAGATTAAGTGGGAGAGGGGTTTCAACAACCCATGGCTTCCATCATACCTCTAATTAGAGATCGTGGATATCCTCATCTCATTCTAAGCAGGGTCCCCCATAGGATGGGTATTCCACAAGGATCCAAATCTAATAGAAGAGGCATAATTAAAACCTAAGGTATGTGTTGTCATCAGCCAACCTATAGTTGGAGGTAACGATACAAGATTACTCATGCAAAGTACTGGCCAGCCTCTAGACGGAACTATTATTTGGATCATTCCTACTAAGGGAGTTTAGTTCGTGGTGGTTATACACTTAGAGAATTGATATTCTTCCTGTAAAAGCTCCGGCAATCATCTTAGAGCCAAATAACATATTATTGATAATAGTTATATGGTAATCTATTTTCATAATATAATATGAGCTTATGTGCAATCTTTGTTTCTTATGTACCAAAAACTTTAAGATTATATTAGTCGTATTTTTCAGGAATGTCTAGTGGAGGTTATTTCAGTCCCATTGAGTATAATTCTCAAGAAGCATATGTAATACCCAAGATTTAATTTTTATTTTTACGGACTTTATATAATTACATAATTTATATTYTAATCCACTAATTAGTTATATTCATAATTTTTAGTGATTTGATTATTCTGCAGCGGAAGAACTTGGAGGCCATAACGTTCGATGTGCCAATTAGAAATAAATTATTATTTATGTGACAAGTTATTTATTTATGCATTATTGTGTGAGTATATCTATTTAAACGAGAGATTTTATTAGTTTATTTTAATTAAAAATATTTARTTAATTAATTTAGGCTTCATCGTTAGAATCCGTTCTCTTCTTATCCAAATCTTAAATTGGACTTAAAGTTTGATTTTGGGCTAGAAGAAAGCTAATAGATCTTAGTTTAGTTGGGYTAAGTTGGTTAAGGAATAAAAATGATCCAAAAAGGAATTTTGRTTAGGGTTGAGTTAGCTTTTAAAATATATATATGACCTGAAGAAGATGACTGTTCATCTTCTTCCTTAAATATAAACCTTAACCCCCTCCCCTTCGTCGCCTCATCCCTTTGTCCTCATTGACGTCGGCTTTCCCTCTCTCTCTCTCTCTCTCCCCTTCTCTCCTCTTCTCTGATGGTGCCAGACGGCGCTTCATCTCCTTTGTTCTCGTCAGTGTCATGCAACTAGGCACCTAGGTGCCAAGCAGCCAAGCGACCAGGCGTCCGAGAGACTAGGAGACCAGGCGACCAGGCACCGTGTGCTGTCCGCTCAAACCGGTTGCGTGCATGCCGCACGTTCACGCCCGGAGAACATCCTTTTCCTGAGCACAATTGACACCATTACGTCTTAGACTCGATATCACACCTAGAGTTTTCGGGATTCTAGATGAATCCTTAGTTTCTTCATTTAAATTAACCAAATGGCGTAGTTTTTGTATTATGTAATAATAATTAAGGAAAAATATGAAATATGTTTAATGTGAAATTTAAGTTAGTACGATTGAATAAAAGAGGTATATACTTTTAGAAAAATGTTAGAATATAATTTAATATGAAATTTAGTTGTATAATAAGTAATATATTGTGATTATGATTATTATTGTTGTTTTAAGAACGATTAGGAGTCATGAAATTAAATTATAATATTAGTAGTTAGATTTTTATTGACATGAAAATTAAATTAGAAAATTATCGATTAATGTCACCCATTGAAAAAATGATGAATGTATTAATGTGAGTACTTATATTAAATAAATATTCTTTGTGTAACAATATTAGGATACTTTTGGCACATGACGTTGTAGGCAATCAAGGCACTCCGCTAGCGATTTGAAGTAACCAAATTTACTAGGGACTTCAAGTAAGTAAATTTGCACATTCTCATTAATTATGATGCATATGTATTGTTATTATAATTAAATTTTTCTTATGTGAATTGAATGTGGATTAGATATGAATTCATAATTGATATTGAAGTATATAAGTAAATCACCACATTCTCATTAATTATGATACGAGTGTATTGTTGTTATGATTGAACCTCTCTATGTGAAGTGAATGTAAGTTCATGGTTATAATTTGATTCTTTTATGCGATATGATTTATGGTTTTATTTTAAGTATGTGAATTTTTTTACTTGATGACATGCAGGAAGTGTAAGTTCAAAGTTTATGCAATCCATGTTCATGTACATATAGTCTATATAGTATTTTGCACAATTTTTTACATTGGCATAATCATGCATTTAAGAAAGCAAATGTTTTTAAAGACTGAAGTTTGAAAAAGTAAATATTTTGAGGAATAAAGTTTTGGAAGGATGTGATTTTTATCTTAAATGGTTTCTAAACGTAAAGAATTTTGAGAAGGGATATAAAGCCTAAACCATGAAGGGTGTGAGTGAGAAATCAGGGTGGAGGACCGGCGCACCCGGCCTAACCCTCTTGTAGGGTGGGAATTCATGTGTTATTCACCTCTTATGATGTGATATTCAGGAAAAGATTAAGTCTTTTTTAGACAATGTTATTAAAGTGCTCTATCTATTCTATAGGTGGGGATGTAGCCGCAACATATAAAAAGCTCACATCTTTTGAATTTGCCAGTGAGGGAGGTTATGGATATCATGGGTATTCTTTATTAGTGCTTATAGCAGAAATCACAAGGTATAATAAATACTATGCACTTGGTATCAAGTACAAAAGTATTAGTTCAACAGTTAAGAAATGAAGTTTGGAATAACTTGGTAGAAATTGTAAATAAATTTTTTAAGAAATATAAYGTTGATGTTCTTAATATGAATTCTCCTTATATGATAAGACGTGCTCGTCACCAACAATCAAATTTTAATGTGAGCACCACTATAGAGTTGACATATTTAATACTGCTATAGATTCTCAACTTCTGGAGCTAAATAGCAGATTTAATGACCAAGTAGTAGATCTTCTTACTCTTAGCTGACTCTGGATCCTAAGGATGCATATAAATCTTTTAGCATTGATGATATTTGTTAACTTGAGTACTAGTTGCAGCATCATAAGCTTAATTTCCTGAATTAATTCAAATTGCAAAATTTGTCTACAATTTCTGATTTATGCCATGAATTTAGCATAAATGAAAGTGAACAAGGTTTATTTTCTTGTTGATCGATTAATACATCTTGTCTTGACTCTTCTAGTTACTATAGCAACCATTGAAAGAGCATTTTCAGCAATGAAAATTGTTAAGAAAAAGCTTCGCAACAAAATGGAGGATGAGTTCCTTTTTGATAATTTTATTGTCTATATTGAGAGAGATATTGCTGAAACTTTTAACTCTTTTGTTTTCTTGAAAGAACGACGTTCATAATTTTAAATAAATGTATTTATTTTGACTCTTTTAGTTGTGATTTTTCTATTTTAATATTAAACTTTTATGTTATATATAGTTTCCCCTCCCCCCCCCCCCACACCAGCTTCCTGGCCCCCCCCGGATCCCCCTGCCCCCGGCATCATTGCTAAGAACATTAAAGTAAAGCTTCAGCTGCGTGGTTGCAATGCTACTCCTTATGGCTTCAGAARTGTTAATCGCCCAGCCCACCTGCTAGCCAGGAAAGGTAATAGGTCAGATCGGGAAATCTTGTGGATGGCAGATGCTCCCTTGCTGTCGCAACACAATTGACAGACATCTATTTCAAAAGATAAGGAAACAAATATTGGCAGAAATCCCTCCCATCTTATGGTCAAGACCATATTCAGCAACATAACTCAATTTAATGAATTCATAACCGCACTAGTTATACAATATTTTGTTTAAAAGACCCATCTGCTTGAAGTTCAGAATCGTCACTCTCAAGCAGACCGGCCGCAATCACATTTCACACACAAAAARGGAAAAAGGAAAAAGGGAAAACTAATACTAACGCAAATCAAAATCTATTTGTCCGCAATTCCAAAAGCCATACATATAAGAACCTACGCATCCACATGGACTACAACGCACAGTTTTCTACAATAATACAAAGCTAATAAAGATGTAAACTGCTCTAGTGGATACTATAAAACAAACTATTTGTCGAATAGTTTCAAGCCAACTTGAAATGTTGCAATCCCTCAGCCAAATACAGGACAAAACATACCTATCAAACGCTAATCAAATAAAAGAAAAAAAAAAAAGTACTATAGCTATGGATTTCACTACTTGAACAAACATATCCATGCATTGTCTAATGATAGTTCAAGAACTGCAAGCCAATCCACACTACGATAAGCTGCTCGTCATGCRAGTAATGACTAGATATGCTCTTGGCCCTGCATAAAAGTTGATAGGTTAGTATCCCTCCCAAAAATAAAATTTACATATTCCGCAATTGAGAAATGCGACCTTGGACTGAAAAATGAAAAATATGACTTTATAATATAACTAAATACCTTGCCTAGTTAAATTAATCTAATGACATACTTCATATGTTAAACAATGTATTCACTGTCACTCAACCTCAGAAGCACTTCCTGTGAACAATTGCAGGACCAGACTCATCATACTCGGCCTTTGAGATCCACATCTGCATAAGAGTTGAGTGGGACAGTTCAGCAACAGTTTAGCATCCCAAATTTGAGCTGATCTTGGTGTGTGTTTGTGTCATTACCACATAAGCACATGTATTATGGGTATGTCCTTTGCTCCTAGTAATTACTTTACTCATTAAACAAATAAGGCTACGGATTCCCGAGGCTGTATTTCAAGAAAGAGATAATCACCTGCTGGAAGGTACTGAGGGATGCCAAGATTGAACCTCCAATCCAGACACTGTACTTCCTCTCAGGAGGGGCTACCACCTTTATCTTCATGCTGCTCGGGGCAAGAGCTGTGATTTCCTTGCTCATACGATCTGCAATACCTGGGAACATAGTTGAGCCACCACTGAGTACAATGTTCCCATATAGATCCTTCCTGATGTCAACGTCACACTTCATGATGGAGTTATAGGTTGTTTCGTGAATTCCTGCAGCTTCCATTCCAACCAAAGAAGGCTGGAATAGGACCTCTGGACAACGGAATCTCTCAGAGCCAATTGTTATCACTTGTCCATCTGGTAGCTCATAGCTCTTTTCAACAGAGGAGCTGTTTTTTGCAGTCTCTAACTCTTGCTCAAAATCTAGTGCAACATAAGCAAGTTTTTCCTTAACATCACGAACAATTTCCCGCTCAGCAGAAGTGGTGAATGAGTACCCTCTCTCAGTGAGAATCTTCATGAGATAATCWGTAAGGTCTCGACCAGCTAGATCCAAACGCAATATGGCATGAGGAAGGGCATACCCCTCGTAAATTGGAACGGTGTGGCTCACACCATCACCAGAGTCGAGCACGATACCTGTCCAAGAGACCATATGAATATTAATTAAAATTATTCAAAAGATCAGCTAGCTTGATAATTGTTAAATTTATTTAATGGGTATGAGATATACCAGTTGTACGTCCACTAGCATATAGGGAAAGGACAGCCTGGATGGCAACATACATGGCAGGCACATTGAAGGTCTCGAACATAATCTGCGTCATTTTCTCTCTGTTTGCCTTAGGGTTAAGAGGTGCCTCTGTGAGAAGGACAGGATGCTCTTCTGGGGCAACACGAAGCTCATTATAGAAGGTGTGGTGCCAAATCTTCTCCATGTCATCCCAGTTGCTGACTATACCATGCTCAATAGGGTACTTCAAGGTCAGTATACCTCTTTTTGACTGGGCTTCATCACCAACATAAGCATCTTTTTGCCCCATCCCAACCATGACACCAGCGTGTCGAGGGCGACCAACTATACTAGGAAATACAGCCCGTGGAGCGTCATCACCAGCAAATCCAGCCTATGGGATGGTGTATGAGCACAAATGATCACTTCACTGATTACTGAAWGTGGAAAAATAAACAAAAATTTCTATAATCCACTAATTTACTAACCTTGACCATTCCAGTTCCATTGTCCACAACAAGTGGTTGAATATCCTCTCCCTCAGCCATTTTTTATTAGGGTCTACATACAATGATTGCATCATTAACAGAAAGCAAGATGGTTCAACTCAGACTTCACAAGTGGTGAACAATAATAAGTAAAACATGAGAAAAATATCTCAAGAGACCCACATCAGAAATTTTTCAACTATCCCTGCTAATAAATGAAAAAAGATTCAAACAGCTTATGGAGCTGAAAACATTCTTCTTATGAATTCTAATTACCAGCAATCTCAACAATGAACAAGTTTTTTTGGAAATTATATGCCAGCATATGACAATGTTTTTATAAATTTGCATAAGATTCACTACATTGCAAAATGAAGCTAAATCATTGTAGAGCGAAACCAAACATGTACCATTAGATTCTTGATTTCAAGGCAATGCATAAATAACAGAATCATATGTTGCCACAGAGTTGCATCTAGAAACATATTTATACTTGGAATTATAAGAAAAAGGCTAAATTAAACTGCAAGTTGAAAAATGATCATTATGAACTAAATATTTATACAAGCACATGTCTTCAATCAAGACAGACTTGCTAAAAGAAGTATAGGTAAGGTAAACTGACACTGACAAAAGACGCTTATTCTAAAGASTGCAAGTTGTAATTATCATTCGCGTTCTGCATTTCTGATAGAGACCAAGTCTAATCATMCACCTTTTGTACATAACAGAATGGATGAGGTTTGAATTAGTTTGAAATGAAGGAATAACTAGCATGAGTATGGTCTAACGAAGGTGAAACATTAGTAACCACACAYTCGCATTATGAAATAACAAGCCTACCTTTTCCCTTCAAGTGTAATTTTCTACTAAAAAATGGAAGCAAACTGAGAAGAAATAATAAAATAAACCTTGAATTAGCTTTTAGTTTAAGAAAAATTTCTTAATACAGGAAAGATTTTTTGGTTAAAAAAGGCGGGAAAATGAAAATTTTGAAATTTGAATTTGTTTCTTTTAAGTTAAGAATTCTTTTGGTTAAAATGTTATACAGTTTGCAAGTTGGATTCGTAATTTTCAGATTTAGAAAAAGAGATCATACAAGAAATTTGTAGTAGAAAGACTGAATTAAGAAGAAAACTTCCCTCGGATTAAGAAATAAAATAAATGTGTTTTTAAGTCAAGAAGAGATGAAGAAGTAATTCAGATGTGAACCCTAAGTGACTCCCAAGTTCCCCACATGACCTCAACTGTAACCTGTGTCATCTTATTCAAACTCATTACTTAAGTAGGGTACTAAGGAATTATGACTGAAGAAGCAATAAAAACAGAGCCTAACAAGCAAACATAAAGATATCATACAGATACTATATTCAGCAATTGAACAAGAACARCCAAATGGACAAATATACATGCACAACTATACTAATTGGCTAGAACATAAGTTATAGGGGTGACAAACTTTTAAAAAAATTCTACAATATTACAGAAAACTTTCACCGTTTCCCATTCTAACCATTTCCTTTCGCGTTTCTTCTTAAATTTGGAATATTTTCTTAAGAGACTATTTGAAATACTTCAGGTAATTAGTTCAATAAACGATCAGAGATCATCTAACACAAATATGTACTAGAACAGATGCAGATCGGAACCACAACATATCCATAAACAAAATTCCACTACAACTCCAAACACTGGAAATTTAACTACGAGTTGCGAAACAGAGCCCAAAACTCAATTCATCAGCTTTGTAAACATAGAAGGAATCATCAAAGAACACAAATACAAACAGCCTAGGAAATGCAACTTAAGTAATGAAACTAAACGATCCCGATCCAGAAATGAAACAGAAATACAAAAATTGAACCAGTGAAACTTATTTTCATGATGAAGTAGGATCAAACCCAGGTAGAATTACAGCGTACCTTGATCAAAGTAAGTATCTTTTGCTTTTCTTTTTCAAAATTAGCAGCTATACTTTACGGCGAGTGGAAGGTGATGGGTGGCTTTACCGAAGAAAAAAGAGAGCACTAGAAGCAGTTGGAAGAATATCAGGAGTAGATGATGATGGATGCGGAAACTGGAATCCTACTATATATAGATCCAATGCTTCAAATGCATTTGCCTCCGATGAAATGAAATTCAGATCAAACGCAAATGATCCTTTTATTTATTTTATTTTTTTATATTCTTCTTCTTCTTCTTTTTTTTTTTGGCTAGTTTTCCTTTCAAGAAAAGGAAAATTAAAGAATTATATATTTTTATGTTGGTGAGASAATGACATTGTCGGTTTTATGAAAATAAAATAAGATTCATGGCAAATTAAAGTAAAAAACCAGAGAATAAATGATTAAGGAGTTTATATTTCTTTTCTAGACAAATTTAATAATAATAATAATAATTCATATTGTATATACTAATATAGCACATTAGAGTTAAGAAAGAGAGAAATAAAATAAAAAATAGATTGTCATGTCACTGAAATCGTGACCTTTTTCCCAGGCCATCTACTATATACCCATTATCCATTTTCAAAAACCTTTTAGGTGGTTTTTTATGCTTCGGGACAAATAAAAATGACAATTCATATAATATTCTAATGCATTCTTTTTGATTAACTGAGAAAATAAATTTTAAAAATAACTTTTCATGTATGTAACACCATAATTTTTTTATAATAAGATTATCTATTATCTTTTAATTCTGTCTATTTTCAAAATACTTTTACAGTTATATAATCTTTATTGATAAAATTAAGAATCAAAACTCATAAATCATTTAGTGTTTTCTTGGATAAATATCAACAATCGACTTTAATTTCTCATACGTTTTTGGACCATGCTAATTAGAATTGGCAAAGCAACATTATTCTATATTTTTTATGTTTCCTCTCTAATTTTTTAAAGCATGAAGTACATATTCCCTAACTTTAAAGAATATTAAAGTTGAACGACGCATATTTTATATCTTCGAGGTAGATAAAAAAATACAAATCTGGAAAAAAAAAGTTAGGGTTAATTGATAATATTCAGATGATAAGATGATWAAACATATCAGATTCTCTTTTTATTTATCTATAGGAATTCTTTTAGTAGGATCATCTTTTTATTATTTATTGACGAAATCATCTAGAAGGTATATACTTACAGATAAAAATAAGTATTACATGTCAGATAGTTCATTTCACATGGAAAGTTAGAGTTAAAAATGAAAAAATAAAAACTTATTTAAGTATTAAATTGTCATATTGATTTTGASTTGCATCTATTATTTTTCAKGAGTAAGGATCGAGTTTTGTTAATAGCTAAGAATTTGAATTTTGAAGAAAGTTTGAAAAGAGAGAATTGCAAATTTTTTGAATAGAGAAAGTTGTCCAAATGTACCAGTAAGAATGCCCAGAATTGGGTACCCCCCAGGAAAGATGCTCTTGATTTGAGCAACAAATATATATCACATAATTTGCAGCCTCGGTTACTTAACTATTTCCAAGTGCCACAAAAAAGGAAAAGAAACAAAAATCCATGCAATATGATAGTGAAAATTACAAAAGCATCTCTATATCTTTCGCAACCTCAATTATTCTCAAGTCCCTAAGCTACTCCCTTCCATTTCCAATACTACTTCATATCATTTTTTCTACCTTCAATCTTCTGTCACAAAGGATGTGGCATCTCAATCAACCTGAACTGTATCGTGCTCTTCATCCAACAACTATTTGTGTACATCCCATAGAAGCTTGTCAGAAAATTATCCTAACCAGTAAGGTTATACTAAACACAAGGTATTTTGCATATCACGTAGAAATAAACTCTCCCAAGCATGCATAGAGCAACAATACAAAACAAAACAGCCAATGATTCAGTAACACATGGAAGAAGTTTTATTCCCTTAGATTTTGTAATGCATAATAGAGCCACGAAAACTTCATAAACTTTTACTTACTGAAAGACGAAGGCAAGTAAGAAAATAAGATCAACCAAAATTCCTCAAGATTTACAATCTAATAAAATGGTGGCATGTTATGATGGTAATCAGTTCCCTGGCATGGAAGACGCAAAAGTTCCCTGAATTATACACTTCATACATGGAGAGACTGCAGCATCAAAAGTTCTATACTATCGAATTTAGATAACACACTCTCACGCAGAATTTGCGATTTCTACTCTCTTCAGTGAGATTGGGTAATTAATCCAGATCAAATATGGAACTTTTGTGCTTGCAAATAAAACAAGAAGACATACTGGATAAATTGAGGTCTTAAGGGTCGCTTCTTCAGCCTTGTTTATGGCATTTGGTGTGAGCAGAACATTCTGAAGCAGGCATTTGATAGCACTGCATTACCTTGACAATGTCTAGAAAGCAACTCAACTGAGAAAAAAAAGGACATTAAAAGTTTGCAAAGACATCAGACTGAGTGTCCAATGCCATGAAAGTCCTTTATTTCCTTTGGGTTGAGGCAGGGCGTAAACATCATTGGAGCAGATTTAGTTCAATTATGCTAATAAAATGGATGGACAAAGAAACATCATACGAGCTGATGTTTGCTTCATATTTGTTCAAGTTAAAGAGAAATATAACAATTATTTCTTTCCCTTCTATTAAGGAACCAACACTATGGAAACTTCAAATAATGTGAATTATTAGCTTCAATTCTCCTCACATCCTAACTTATTAGACTGCAGTTCAATCATAAGATTTCGTCAGTAGACAAACTTCATTACATAATTAGTAAATTATAAAAAAAAGTCAACCAAATTCCAGRAAATTTGAAAAATAAGAAATCAACATTATTCATGATATAACAACATGACAGAAAATATTATAATGACATTGTGAAATGCTTCTGCAGATGAATAACTTACTATTTTCTTCCCATTTATATTGATCATTTAGTATCTATAACTGTTGTTTACACTTTTAAGTGGTCAACTAGTCAGTCTCTTTCTCCCTGTGAAAAGGAAATCAGAATAAGACTCTTACTGCCACAATTGTTGAGCACTTCAATGTTCATACATGCATAAAGGATTTTCCTATTTAATGGAGGAAAGCAGAAGACAAGCTAAGGCTCTGTTCTCTCTACTTATAAAAGGCTGCTTTTCAGCTTCTTTTTTCAGCCAAAAGCTGTTTTGAGTTGTTCTCGATTGCTTTTCAAAACAACCTTTAGCTTAAAAAAGCTGAAAAAAGCTGAAAAARSCTATTCTAGAAAAACAACCAGGACATGCTTTTTTGAAACAGCCTTTGCTTATTGACGTTGTTGAAAAAACAAAACTAACATATTAAGTTTTCAAACAGCTCTTTTCAAAGGAACTTTTTTCAGCAGCTAAGAAAAGCATAAGCTTAGAAGAACAGGCCCTAATAGAGCAATACACTGCCATGTAAGTTATCTGCTATTTTCATGAAGAACAATCATCCATCATCAACTGGACATTGAAACAAAGCATGCTAAATGATTTTCTTTAAGAAATTTTTTTGGAAGACCAACATGAAGTCTGGAGATGCAAAGTGCCATTATGTGCCTTACTGGAAACACACAACAAAATAAAAGCAAAAGAAATATGAAGTATGTGATAGAGGAAAAATGCTTTTACATACCAGATAAGAAGAATAACTGCCACTTGAGCCTTCTAGTTTCCCTATTTACATGCCAAGATTTCTTACTCTCATACATTTGCTGTGAAAACAAATCATTACTCAAATATATGTTAAAATGCATCTGCTCTCTGGTCGAAAGTGGCAAGAAACTATCTGATGAAATATAGCATATGTGTATACACTGAACCATGACCCATAATGTACAATAAGATCTAGCATTGTATTTCTCATTGGACAAAATTACTCAAAAAACTAAGAGAACTTCTCATCACAGTAATGAAACACTTAGAAAATGGAACATAGTAACCCCATATTTCTTCCATGACTTTCCTTAGTCTACTCTTTATGTTTCAAATATCAAAAGCTCCCAAACCCCCTCCAACATGCAATTCTACAAGCTTTGATCCATACAAGTCATGCTCTAAGCCTAGAAGCAGAAAGTTATAGGAAGGCTATTCATAACATGAAGAAGAAACTTTTGAAACAGAACATAGCTAATGTAAGTTGCATATCTTAGCAAGTTAAGATTGTTAGAGGGCACAATTTTTATTAATAATACAATTATATATCAATTGCCAGTTAGCATCAAAGTTCGTTACTAAAGGAAATAACACAAACAAAAACAATTGAAATGGCTGGATGGCAACAACTGAATACAGAGAGAGATATCCAGTTTTTATTGTCAAGTTAGTAGATTCAAGATCTTTTCCTTCTTCTTCTTCTTCCTCTCCTCCTTCTTTTCTTTTCTTTTTTATTTTTTTCCTCTTTTTTTCGGCCCCTCTTTTCTGGATTTMATTTTGAGCATTTGTTCAAAGTATGGTAACAATAAGATGCTAAATAATGGATAGTGGACTTATTGTTAACAGATGAGAGATGTAGACTTCGAATTTGATACCTCCAATTCTTTTTAGAACTTGACCTTTTGTGTGCACACCCTCAGAATGAATGTGAAATCTAAGAAAGTCTCTGAAAAAAGGTAATGAGATATAAATTATATAGAAAAACATTTGAAGCAAACCACAAAAATTGTACAGGAACAAGCAAAGTTGCAGCCAATTTAGGAGAATATAGTTGAAATGCAGTAACCACTATCTTTACTASCTGAAACTCATTACCAGGTATTCTTTAAACAGAATGACTAGTTTTGTTTTGGAAAGAAAGCATGAATATCTTATAATCTTTTGGACTCATCAGTTGCTTGAAAATCAAGCCTAAAGGCTTGCTCACACAACTTCAACTATGGTATTAATAAAACTCTTGGAAAACAAGTCTCTGATGCGAGGGTCTAATCCTTGTAAATTATCTGATAGACACCTAATGCTCTAATCCTACTCAAATGTCTTGCCTGAAGTTTTTGTAAATAAATCCTGCCTTCTAACGCTTTAGAAAAGACTTGAAATGTAGAAGAGCATATATTGTTCAGATACATGTTTGTGGATTCATATGAAAAGAATTAGGACTGCCTATCACAATAAACATACCAATGGCAATTCTTGGAAAATATGTGATCCCTAAACTCCGAAGCCAGCTTCATATGCTTCACCCTCAAACCACCAAAATTTTTGGGCTTGAAACTTGTAGGTCATCCCATAATAAGGTCCCAGTGAATGTTCAGGCATTGACTAACAACACTGTGTTGGAAGGCATGTGAGCACATGGCTGGAGACTCATGAGGTGATAGAACCAGCAGTGAATCCACAATTATATGATCCAATGGCCAATGCATAGTAATGAAGGTCAAAGTTCAATAAATATGACTTTAGTAAACTGTCATTTGTCATCTCACATGAATTCAAGCTCAAAATAAAGACCACTGGAAGATGTAACAMGTTACCACTTTGAAGAGCAAGGTACTAGCAGCTTCAAATAGCATGCTCAGTGGAAGTTGGCAAAATTTCATGTAATCTCTTTCTCAACTCATCTAACTTTTGTAAGTTCTCCATCTCTCCTGTCTGCAATAAATACCTCTCCAACATTCTAAAAGTTGGCTCACTTATATTCCTACCTCTCTCTAACATTTGTTTAGAACACTCAAAAGCTTCTTGAACCATTCCTCTGGAGCATAATCCAGTCACCAAAATGTCCAATGCATGACTATGTGGGCAATGCCCTTTCTTTACCACATAACTCCATAAATTTAAACCTAAATCAAGCCTGCGATTCTCACAGAAGAATTTCATTAATGTAACAACTGTTCGTGTCTTAGGCACGAACTTTCTTTTGATCATCTTCTGATAGAGTTCAGATACAGCATCTATACTCTTTGATCTCATCAGACCCCAAAACATAGTGTGGTATGTAACATTGTCAAGCTGAATACTTTTCTCCTCCATTTCATTCATTAAGGCAGCAGCAGACTTAAAATCTCTACACCTAATAAGAGAGCTCATAAGGGCATTATAAGCACCGGTATCTGCATGTAAACCTCTCCTGGAAATTTCATCAAACAATTGTCTAGATTTTACTACATTTCGGGCAACCCCACCACCATGAATCAAAGTAGTAATAGTCTCTATTGTAGGCAACAAACCAATCTGTTGCATTTCTTCAAAAAGCCTCAATGCATCACCAAGACATCCCTTTTTACAGTAAGCATCAATTCTTATATTATAAGTGACATTGTTAGGTTTGAAACCTCTTCGAACCATCTCATGRTAGAATAGCTCAACTGAAGTAATATCTCCTGATTCCTYGAACCCCAACAGCAAAATATTCATTGTTTTTGCGTTAGGGGAAAAGCGAGAATGAAACTTGTTGAACACTGAACGAGCTTCTTTCATTTGCCTTTGTGTGCAAAAAGCTCGAAGAAGTATGTTGAACTCGTCGATGCCAAACTCCTTCCCTAAAAATATATCCTTCTCCATCCTCTGAAATGCTTCAAGAGTTTCTTCATACGATTGGAATTTTGCAATTCTTGACAACATGATGCTCATGGATTTGAGACTGAGAAGTGAACGGTGTGTTTGCTTGATCATTTCCATTAGCTCCCAAGCTTYGTCGAAGTAGCGCATTCGGGTAAGTATGTGGAGTGTCTTTTCAAAAGCATCTGAACTTGGACCATGTTTGGAGTGAAGAAGGGAAATTTTGAAAAATTCGTATGCTTTAAGGCCATTTGAGTGTGCCCCAAACAAACGGCCAAGGACTTGTTCCACAAAGGAAGTAGAGAAAACATCTCGGGGGATCTCATATAGAAGTGTAGTTTGGAGCTGCTTATCAGGAAAAGGATGGTCATTTATGATTCTAGCAATTCTTTCAATTACAGCATCAGACTCTGAAGCAGAATGAATCTTTCCAGTAGATTTAAAGGCAATATTCAATTTCTGATTCAATTGGATAATTTGATTAGACCTATATGTCTTTACGAGGAAAAAGAAAAGCATGATCGTTGCTGCACAGAAGAAATTGAGATTCTGACCTCCTAGCTATAACACCAACAGTTGCCTGGTTGTAGTACCCTATTTGATCAAATAAACAGTACCATAAGCGGTCTTCACTGACAAAAAGTTAGATGTACCATCAAATACAAGCAGATTTGTATATTGTAGTACAGCAGATATAAGACCATGCAAAATGCACTTCTTGCTATCAACTTCACAGAATGTTATTCACCAGAAAATATCTCGTATATATGCATAAACGGAAAAATACATGTGAAAAGTTGTAAGTGTGAAGATGTGACTTAAGGAGTCAAAAAAACTCAGCTTTCTGTTATATCAAGGATAGCTGAAAATTTTACTCTTATATCTTCTTCTACAAAATACTTTTAAGACAAAAAGCCGTTTCATATATGTGCCACCAGAACCTACAATTTAGTATCCTGAGAATCCCTAATTAAGGTAACAAATCACCACAACACCTCAGCCACATGGATTTCCCCTAAAGCTTGCCAAACATTAGGCAATATTACGAAGCTCAAGAGAACTCAGTATCCTGCAAGTGCAATACCTATTCTTGGTTGTTTACTTTGTCCTAAGATAAGTTATAAACGCAATATTACGAAGCTCAAGAGAACTCAGTATCCTGCAAGTGCAATACTTATTCTTGGTTGTTTACTTTGTCCTAAGATAAGTTATAAACTAAGTTCAGAGAAAGGCCTCAATTGAAGCAACAACAAGAAAATGATCAATAAGAAGAAAACTTGCCAAGGCATTAAAGTGATTACTTAATCAATTTTGTGCTTCTTTCCTGTTCTAGTAATGATTTGCACAGTCTTACTCCAGCAGTAAGTCTAAAAGAACTTTTAAAAGGTTATATGAAACTAATTGAAATAAGGGATTCATCTTAATCAATACCTGGTATGTGCATAAACAAATATTGAAGTCCTAATACAAACTTAACCTAAAAAGGAGTTGAAAACAAAAGGTCCCCAGGTTATAAAACATTTAAACGTATATATGTTTCTTCCATTAGCATGAGGCATTACTATCTGTCTAAACATATGATAGCTTAAAAGGAACCAGGAAGATTTGACCTAACTGAAGCAACTAACATGGAGACCCATGACTAGTATTTCTCTCACTTCTTACAAGTTTTCTTCAACCTCACAGGCATTCACTAATTGAGAACTCCAAATCAGATTGGCCTTTCTGAGATATCATAATTTTCTTAATAGTTCCTAAGAACAAATAGCCACAGGAGACATGAATTTTCATCAGAAAATGATGACTAAAAGGATAAACAGGCCAGCTCCCCCTTTCCCCCAGCCCCAAACAAAAGATAAAGGAAGGAGTGCAATAACACCAATATGAAATACTTGATAATAAGAAATTCATAACGTTGAGAAAATTAATAAACTATTTTTTTTTTTTTTTGAAAAGGAAAAGAACTATCACTCAACTTCTACTTTCACCTCCATCTGTTTTTCGATTTTTAGCTGTTGCTTGTGAATTACAAGAAAGTCCCAAAGATGGCAATCACAGGAGGTATAGAAAGGTGATCATTGTAGGTTACAGAAGTTAATTGCAGTAACATCAACCAAGTTATTCCAAAAATCAACAACCCGCCGAAAAAGCCTAAAGAAAAAGAAAGAAAGAAACCAAACAAACAGAAAAGAGATTTTTCAAAACAGCCACGGAAGATACTTAATTAAGCCAAAACAAACTTAAAAGGGGACTCCATACATTAAGGAGAAAAGCAGTACCGTATTTCTGAGCTCCAAATTACAGCAGACAAGAAGGGGATCAGTGTTTAGCTCGGGGGGAGGGGGAGAGGAATCTGGAAATTTGTTTTCCGGGGAAGAGAAGGGTTTRGCGCAGGGAAGAGAGTCATTAAATTTTTTTKTTCTTCTTTTGGTTGGGGACCTGGGGTTTTCATCAGRCGTGTTGTCCTTTTTACTTTTTTTCTTTTTTCACAATCATAGAAACATTTTTTAAAATTCTCAACAATTTCACAAAAAAGATGAAAACTTCAGCTAATATGGCGGCAATTGCTCCCAAATTGAACTTCATATTAATTGAACATTTATCAAGTCAATAAATACTCACACATAAAAACATGAAAAAAATAGTCAAACAAACAAGTAAGCAAAAAAGAAAACGTTATAGTATAGCATTGCGATTATCCTCTATGACAAATCAATTTCTACATAATGTTACAACATTAAGGGCACGGTTGGGTTACTCTTTTTAACTGTCAGAATATTTTTTTATGCTAAAAGTATGTCTGGTAAAACTCATTTGTTTCGAATTGTTTTTAAGAAAAGTTACAATTTGAAACTTTTCCTGAAAAGTAACCATAAAATATGTGTTAAATACTAAATGAAAAATTTAACCTTATGCCCTATCCTTAATTCTTAAAAGATAATAGTATATTAACTTTGTAATAATATTTAACTAATTAAATTAAATAAAAAATAATTTACATTATTTTTCTTTATAAATAAAAAGTATATTATGAAATATCATTTTGTATCATTTTGCAAGCTAAATCAGTTTCAATTAATAGTTTTACTAAACATCCTATAAACTACTTATTAGGACAGTATTTCTTCTACCAAATACTAATAAAGGGACTTTCCCTATTTACACAACATTTTCCCCAACGGTAATTTTAAATTGACCCAAAAAATACGAGCACTCATATTATCTAATTAAAGTAGCTTTAGAAATGATTAAACTAATTGAAATGACAGGGAAAAAGATCAGATTAGACTGTTTGAAGTGATTTCGGATGCGGCAAGAGACAGATGAAGCTGCCCAAACACTTTATATATATATATAWAAATTAAAGTGTTCTTATAGAGAAAATATGTAGACTTTATCCGTGGTTACGAGGCTCTAAAGATTGTAGGAGAAGAGCAAAGCCAAAACCTCCGATCCTCGGAGAAGAGCAAATGGTTCGCTGCCTTGGTTTTTCATCAATTAGTAGTTCATTTCCACTTTAGCCCTATCGGATTATTTCTCCTGTGGGCTAGTTTTGCCAAAATGCTCCCCAAGTCACTTGTCGCAATTCGKCTTCGACATAATCTGTGTTTTTAAAAGGGGGGAAAAAGAAAAAAGAGTTACTTGTTGCAACCTATTCTGGTCACTTGTTAAAGGATTATCAAAATGGTCCTATAATAAATTTCAATTAACGATTTTATTTCTAAATTTTTTTCGATTAAAAACCTCAATTTGTGATAAAATCATTTTGTCACATTCATTCCCTCCTATTAAAGTAAAATGACCAAAGGTTTATGGTAAAAATAAAATTATTTTGAGAAAAAATATCAATTAACTCATCAAGCTTGTATAATTTTTTCATTTGTTTTGAACGTAGAATGATTGAAATTTTGGCAAAAATAATGAATGAATTTATACTTTTTATCCCCAAAATACATTTCATTTTCACCTAAATACTTGATCTTTTACTTTAAGAGGGTTGATCATTACTGAAGGGAGGTGAGTGACAGGATTACTAAATTGAAACTTTATGATAATTGAAGTCCTTAATTGAAAAAAATGAAAAAYGAAGAATTGTGATTCTATTACAATTTTAGAATTATTGTAAGATTAATCGTATGTTAGAATTGAAAATATAAAACCCCTCAAACAAGACAAGAGATCGTTGGAAAAGCAAAGCCACCGGAATCCATACTTCTACCCACGACATGAAGAAATAGGCTGGACCGTGGCATGAGAAAAACAAAAACAAAAACAAAAGGAATAAATTTGAATARCGGTTAAGCAGCAGGGAGGGATGCGGGGAGTCTAGGGGAAAACTAATTATTTTATTTGTTAATTATTATTATAATTTTTTATCAATCACATTGCGAATTAGGAAATCATTAATTGAAAGTAGCCATTTTTATAAAGAATCAATTGATAGGGATCATTTTATAGATTTGGAAATCCATACGATCCAAACAACAATTTTGTCAACAAAAAAGTAAGCTTTATTGTTCTAAAAAGAAGAAAATTGAATAAAGTAAAACATGAACTTATTTGATTTTAAAAAAATTGTAGAAAAGGTAAAAATGTGAATCGAAATATGGAAAGGTTATAGTGAATTGCTTCGTTATGAAGCAGCAGAAGAAGACCATCCTGTAATCTCATTACTTAAGTCGGGAGAACAGCTCTGTTGCAACCTGCATATCGAAAGTAGTCTTAGAGCTTATGAAGCAGTCCAAAAACATGAAAACATCAGAAAGAAGCAAAATAATTAACTTACGCATTTATCGATACAAGACCAGTAATCGAAGTACTGCCCTGTGCAATGCTTTTGGCCAGACTCATCGCCTTCAATCCTCCTACCACATGCCTATTAAGTACATTATAAAACAAGCAAATGTCAACTCATTGAAAGCAGATCAGAATATGAAAGCACTTGGATCCACTATGCAGTTAACTAGGTGGTCTAGGCATGAAAATCATAGAACTTGCATAGTAACACTGGCATATTAAACCGGTCACGACAGAATGCCAAAGTCCCATGAGAGTGATAAATGCAGACGAAGCTGAGAATAATAGAACAGAAAATTCCCAAATTATGACACTAGTATCTGTCTTAGGTATCTTATAGCTTACATTGATAAGGATATCCTATTTGCTTTTCAAAGTATAATAAGTATTTAAAATCCACCAATGCATCATACGATTCCTTACTTTGTAGCGATTGAAAGGGAAAAAGAACCAATGGCATGTAGCGATTGAGATCAAGTTGATGCAAAACATAAAATAAGAACAAACAAAAAAGAAGTAACATGGCCCTCTAGTCATGTCCCGCCTGCCTTACTTTGTAGGGTAAATAAGGGAGCTTAAGTTCATGTCTTTTGTATGGAATAAAACCTACTACTAGAGAAAAGGCAGTAGTGCTTAAAACTAGGCGCTAAGAACTATGCCATATAACCGCCCAACCCCAAAGAAACTCTTTGGCTTCTTATTTCATTACCATTTTCATTTAAGGGAAGGGTTTAAATAAAGTAGTTTTTTGTAGAAAGAATGAAAGTTGAGCTTATACAAAGAGAAAGGAGCATATCCCTTTTCATATGTTTCATCTCGGTTTTCTTTTTCTTTCTGTTTATTTCTCTGAGTTTCAATTCCTTAAGTTTCCCAATCCTATTTAATGCTTGCACTCTCTCTCTCTCTCACCACTCTCTCTCAACCCCCACAAGGGAAAAGAAAAACACAGAAAACATAAAAGCTGAACATAATATTAAACATTGTTTTAGTGCATAAGCTCCTAATTATCTTCCTCCTTTATTTCAAATTACTCTACGCCATATCTTTTTATGAAACACCGGAAAAGATCATCCTAACTTCATGATAAGATAGTTTGCTTAATTAAATAAAGGACAAACAATTGACTCGTTCGATGGCTTAGAAGTAAGTTGTAGATGCAAAAAMATGGCTAYTTTGCTACAACTTTCGTTTTCACTCTTCAAAGTCTTTATTTATGRCACACAATTCACTACTTCTCTTTTCCTTGCTCTCATCTTCAGTCAAATCGGTACTGTTGCTGAGGTATTCGTACTTGTTCTTAATGCCTATCTCAAAAGTTTTGTGCCCTAATGTCTGCTTAAAACTCTAATTAGGAGAAAAAAATTTCAGTTGATTTTTCGGAGGGGAAAAAAATATATTGTGGACTTGTCAATTCACTGGTGCAACTTTAACAAAGAATTAGGAAAATGAGATCTTTTATTTGCTCCTTAATTTCTATGTTATATATCTATTATTGAATGAATAGCAAACATTTTCGATTTAATGCCTTAGCATATGCCAGTGACAAGTTAAATATGAAACATCCTTCCTAGACCTCTTCTACTAATCCCCAGCCTCCACCATCTTGGGGCTCAACCTCTCTCTCTCTCTCTCTCTCTCTCTCTCTCTCTTTCTCCTCCCACATAATATTTTGTCGGCTCCAATTCTTGTCACTTAAAGTACTGGCCTCTCTATTCTTTTGTTTTCTAGTCTTCCTTAATTGATTCTGGCTTTGATGAGCTATCCTCTTTAAAGCCTAAGGGACCAAACTATCTATAAGGCACAATGAAAGAGAATTAAGCTCTGCTGGACAAATCTGAAGACGATTAAGAGCTGAGGCTCCAATAAAGTTACAAATGAGAAAGTGAAGTTAGAAAAGTTACTGGTAAGCAAATGATCGGRGAGAATTTGGTTTCTGCTCATTCATTTACGTATCCTACATACCTCAATAGGATCTACAGAGATCACAAAGATGACAAAGATTTACTATTATAAGATGCCTAGCAGAAATTACTTTATAACATATCCTTTAGTCATTGCAGGACCAAATCGATGATGGAAATCTGCATTGTTTCAAAGAGACCTAAAACTATTCAAGGGTGAACAGTCAAAGACAAATGGTCTATGAAAGATGCTTGACCATATGGTAGGATGAAATGAAGAATCAGGCTCCAGATTTCCAATTCAGATATTCCTTTTTAAGGGCACAAGCAAGAGGTGGGAGCCAAGTTCTGCATGTATGAGCACATAGCATTAGGAATGGACCATTGACTTGGAGACAAACTACCTTAAGATTCGATCGAGACCTCAAATTTACATTTTTATCATTTAAAAATAGAACGATCATCAACATGTAGCTGCTACCTTTTCCTTATGTTTTTACATGCAATTAGGGAAACAGTAGGTGTTGGACAATAGAATAAGGTCATAGCTTCTTGTTTCTGGAGACCAGCAATTTGACATGTTTAACAGAATAACGTATGCCAAAAATTGAATGAGAGATCAAAGTAAATAGGTTCAGGGGTACTTCCCTTAAGGATGTGATCTTTTCTTATCACTTATTAAATTTTGAATTATATTGTGTCAGAGAGAGATCAATAAATCAAAATTCTTATGAACACCATTGTACACAGTCATGTTTGAATTATATTGAGAGAGAAAGAGAGAGCGCGAGAGAGAGAGAGATCACTAAAGGAGATACATATCCATATCAATTTGTAAACAGCCATATTTGATTTTTCTTAAATCCTTATTTTCTTTCTTAATTTTAGGGTCCGTTGGGATTAACTTTTGGTTAAAGAAGAATTAGTTATAGAAGGGCTTTTTGTTCAAAAAGGCAGGGAAATGAAATAATTTGAAATTTGAATTTGTCCCAGCTATGAGAACCCCTCCCCCCTCTAGCACCATATATTTGGAATGACGGGCAGAAGCTAATTTAAACTTTACAACTCTCAAGGAAACTGCAAGGAAACCCGAGGACAGTGTCAAATGCATCATCATCTTCCATATCCTCACTTTACATGTCTTTCTCAAGAGATGAGGAGGGAAGAAGACATACGAAAGGGATGACTGCAAGCTGCAGAGGTGGTGGTGGCAACCTGAGCTGCAAACTATGAGTTGCCCTTTTAGTTTACACCCTGGAGCTATTTTAAATTTGACATATATTATCAAATTACTTTGTTTAGTACAATATACCGATTGTAACATATATATGTGATGACACCATACAACCCTGTTTTGCACATAGATGACGCGTGCTGCACGCATAAATATAGTCTACTTGAAGACGATAGGGAATTAAATGAGAGTAAAGCATAGGCCAGTTATTGTTTCTGTAATCCCTCCAATAGTTAGACTAATGAATTCTCTGGTAGGAAATGATAACAGACCATATAGGCTGTTAGATATTCTTCCTTAATTGTTCCAGACCAAATACAAGAGCCAAAAGAAAAGAAGAGTTCCCATCACTAGTCCAAGATAATAGGTAAGGGAAACATAATCATGAACATTTTGAAACTTTCCACAGAACAGGATGCATACTTATCCAAGAGTAAAATTTTTCCAGTAAACATAAACATAAACATCTAATTAAGGTCAAAATTTAGCAGTTACCATATAATCAGAAAATGACTTTGCGCATCTGGACTTACAAGAGTCCTCAATGAGCCTCTTTTGATCAACAACTTCCTCGTCCCCCCTACACATAAGGACCCCGCTATCGCTACGTTAGAATTGACGAAAGAACAGATATACAAATGTAAACGGATGCATAAATAGTACTTACATAATGAAGCGGATGACAATCACACTATCACCGAATCCTTCCTTGGAACTAATGAGATGCAAGAAACCTTCAACGGGTGCTGGGATTTGCAGCGTTGATGGGAGGATATGAGAGGAACCGTTTGTTTTTTTCCCCTAACAAGCGACTCGGAGAAGTTGGGGAAAGGTCGTTAGTTATTGCGGAAAGACAGATCCTAATCTAAGTAAAGAGAATCCTAATCCACATCATTATATTATTATCCTAATCTAGATAATATGAAATTAAAATAATCAAATATCAATTATTTCATTCATAGTTCATGAATAGAAAATTTTAATTTGAATTGAAGAATTTATTTAAATAATGTTATTTGACCAATCAAAATTTGTCTTTCTCTTTAACAACTAAGGATATCGAATTTTATTTTTAATGGAGGATATCAAGTTTCATTTACAATAAAGGGATGGATGCAATACTCAAAATCGATGAATTTTCATTAAAATTATGGTAAGTCACTAGAAAACGGCAGTTGGTCAAGGAGTAATTTTTGATTGATTAAATAACGTTATTTTTATTATTTTAAGTGTTTTTTAAATCCTTTTCAATGACTATTATTGATCAACTAAGTACGCGAAAATCATAAATTATTGGACTAAAGGTGCTATTTATTCGTTAAAATCATTTAGTACGAAAATCATCAATATCAAAATTTATATAGCTAATATGTATACTGCTTTTCTAAAATGATTTTACTTTATACTCATTATTTAAGGAAAAAAAATCTAACTCCTTTTTCTTTAAATAATAGGTGATATAGATTGGATGATTAAAAACATTGATGATCAACTGATTGAAAGGAAAAAAAAAAAAAAAAAAGAAGAATTGTGCAGTTTTAGCGTTTGATACCTCTTAGAGAAGGGAATGATACCCCCAGGTTCCATACACAAAGTTGTAACCCGAAAGAGGAGTTGGAAATATCGAGCCATTTCCTGCATGATAACAATGGAATTCATATATTTGAAAGAGGAAACCATTAGGTGGAACATGAGTTTCATTTTTCTCCAAGATAACTGCAACCAAAGTCATGTAACTGGCGAATATTCTACTCCCCATCGGAGGGCTTCTGTCGGTTGGTGTGAAAACTTGACCTCCCAAACGAATATTTCTGCTCCATTCCCTGGGAATAACCATGATGGCCAATATCCAACCAGTACACTGCCTAACTTAAAGGACCAGTCTCCTCGTTTATTCATCTAAACCAGAAATCCATAATCAATTAACCATTTGCAGCCGATGATGCAAGRGGAAAAAAGAAATAGAGTACCTGGGGGACTTCAAGTTGAACTTCGACTACTATTTCTTCATCTAGCACTGAAAATGTATCAAATACAGATCAATTGGTAATGTCCTACTAACTATGACAAACCCAGGACAAAGTACATTGAAGCATCCAAGTTTGTCTACCGCCCATAACGAGAAGAGTAGTGTACGTCGATCACCACCATAAAGACCAGGATCAACCTAAAACACAAGAGTTCCAGATGTTAGAGGAATCAACTGGAAATTGTATTTGATTAATGCAAACCTACAGTCCATCCCACTTGAATTTGGTCGATGGCTATTGTTGTGAACTATGTGTGCCTCTATCCGAAACTGTTGGATTAGAGATACTAATAACAGCTGTTTGCTCCAACGTATCCCAAATCAAGACACTCCTTCTTTGTCACAACTACCGCTGCAAGCTGAAACAAATCTTTGTGTTATATAAAGATTCTTCAAATCTGCTGCAATTGATTAGTTATATATATATATATTGTCGTACTTGCGATCCACCAACAATATTACTTTACTTGTTTAGAAGCATTGAAGAGGAAAACTGGTACTTCCGATACGCTTGGGATTATTCCTTTGTGGAATGGGCACGGTACCGAACGGGCAGCTCTTCTTCACTAACCATATATTTTCCAAGTATGAATCATCTTCTTTATCCGCATTTTTTGGTCTAATCTGTTAAAAAAGAAAATCAATTAACCTAATAGAACAATTTTGAATTCTTAAGCGTGTCTAGAAGATATATTTTACCTGCAACTTGTGACCTGCTAAGGATGGATGCTCAAGCTCTGGCTGCTTATCTATGTCAACGCAGTCATATACATCTCCGTAGACAGTCTATATATCATACATAGAAAGCAAAGACTGAATGCACATCCGTGTAGTAGAAAACAAACATTTCAAGATCCAACCTTTGCAATAAAAGAAAAGGATGGGGAAACAGATTCCAAGTCAAGTACAAAACATGGTCTGAATATATGAAATCAGCATCGAGTGAATATGCTAAAATCTTTGCAGTTGTGATGACTGAGTTTCCTTGGTTCAACTGTCTATCATTTCTCCCAAGCCTCCCGCCTTCCACCCAATTGAGAATCAAACTAGAAACTAAAATACCAAAAACCACTCCAACTATAGGTTAGGAGGCCATGAATGAGGGGCTAGTTGCTCAATAATTATTTGTAATTTCCCACTTTTACAGTCGTAATAAAGAAAACATTAATAACATTAAGAGTTGGATGAGCATAATATTTGTAATATTACTGTACAATCAAGCTTTAGCAGACAAARAGTATAGCATTGATCGGTATCCTCTTTTACCATGTATCAAAAGGAAAATATTTATGGTCATGCATACTTAGAAACTAAAGAGCAACTTATACTATCGTTGAGCTCGCTGTAAAAGGTAATGAGACATTTGATAGTTCCAAATTTGATATATTTCAGGCAATTACTTTCGAGGAATATAACCTTGAAATCCAAATTAAGCGTAAAACCTTTATCCAATCCTATTTTTCCAATATCTCTTAATCGCAGTTGTTTGGACATTAGTCAGAATCCAAGTAAATTTCTACATAAGGTTTCAGTCGTTCACATACTAAATTGCTAAGCACTAGTAAATCGAGTAAATTTCAGACTCGAAATGTACAAGGTTGGTTCAGTTCAACAGAGAAAGGGAAGCAAATCTTGAATTTGCAAACTTGTCTGAAGAATGAAGATTTTTCCTGCTAAAATTTGCAAGAAAATTGGTAGACTTTCTTTACAAATWAGTTTTTCCAGAACTCCCTTAAGACCAAGAAGACTATACGCACAGAAGGGAAATTTGACACTCTCAGTGAACATTCCTTTCCAAATGAAGATGTATCACAAACTCTCTAATTAAAACAACAATTGTAAATAAATTTTTCTCCATCAAGATAAGTTTYGGCWTTTTTGCCTTAAACATCATCGTATAATCCCCACAGTTTTCTGTATTATAAGTTTGGACCGAGCCGAACTTTAGTTTCACAAATATTTGCCGAAGCCATATAATCTGTAGAMTCTACCTAGGGTTCATAATTGCAAAAGCATTAGTGTTGTAATCAAAGTCAAGTTCAGACTTATTTGATAACATAATTTTATATTTAAATAAAATCAATTAAAAGTATAATTTCAAAATATAGTTTGAAATGTACTATTAAATATCTTGTAGAGGCCTTTTATAAATTTTAAATGATAATTGTAGATATGAAAATTTTATTAAATTAAATTTTATAATTTATTTAAAAAATTATAAATCAATTTTAAATATTCTTATTAAATTGGAAAATACGTGATATGTCAACTAATGAAATGATGATATGTGTTAAATATAACAAGGTCCAACTAATGGAAATCAAGGATGGAACTTGGCGAATCAAGTGGCGCCACGTCACCCTTAAGCGTGATTTGATCAATCAAATCACTTCGTTTTGCCTATAAATAGAAGCCAAAGTATAAGAAGAAGAGGTTCAAAAATTCACATTGAGGAACAGAAGTTCAAGTTGAGAGAAGCCAAATTTCTCTCCAAATCTCGAGGTCAAGCTACGAAGCCCTCGGAAACTCCCAAAGAGTCCAAATCCTGAGATTAAGCTACGAGGCCCTCGAAAATTCTAAAAAGAAGAATTAACGGATTGAGTTCTTGCCACAAGAATATTTCAAAGATTGTAACACGTATCTTATCAAATTTATAAGATTAATACAATTGTTTCGCATATCTCTTGTTCTCTTAATATATTTTGCAGACGAGAGTTCGTGTAAACAAATTTTGGCACGCCCAGTGGGACGATCTCTGCCATTCATCTCTTCTCTTCAAATCAAATCAAATCAAATTCATCAATGGCCCCTAATAACAATATCTTGAGAGCTACCCTCTCCAAATCTGCAATGATTAGTGCTGCTACCAAATTAGCCATGTCAGCCACATATGCAGTACTTGTGATGTGGAGTAGAATGCCATTTAATGCTGGAAAAAATGGAGGAGTACTTCTCAGATGATCAGATCTACGAATACTCCAACCCCATGTTCATGGATGTTCCTCTTCAAGAAGGAAACGAAGGCGTCAACTTTGCCATAAGAACGATCATGTCCTTGTTGAATGTTGGAACCAAGTCATAAACATCCACACAAGATGATCGTGAGTCTTTTGAAAACTCTACAATTGTTGTTTTCCAAGAATAACTGCAATTTGAAGAGCTGTCCAATGAAGATTCCACGATAACTTCATCTATCATATCTATTATGATCATCAATATTGCCACAATTGAAGAACAACCCCAAATTGGCGGAAAGACTTGCARAAAGTTCCCAACAACGAGATATCACTCTTGCTCGATTGTTAAATCRTCTCAATGATACTAGAGAAACAAGTCAAACTACTCTAGAGCAACCAGAAATTGCAAATGATGTTGAATTTGCTAAGGTTTCTCAGGCACAACATCAATCTAAAGCTGGATTTGAGACTACAAAGGAAGTACAAAAATATCCAAGTTTCTTCTGATGGATTGATCTCGATAAATCACATGAAGAATGTTATTATGAAAACAGTTGAAGAAAGTTATGAAGGAAGCACCAAAAATTCTCAAGGATATGCCAAACTATATACTCAAAAGATATGCCGCCTTCAAATGCCAAGCGGATATCAACCTCCTAAACTTCAACAATTTGATGGGAAAGGAAATCCAAAACAACACATAACCCACTTTATCGAAACGTGCAACAGTGCATATACTGCATACGATCTACTTTCAAGAAATTTGTTAGATCCCTTAAAAGTAATGCTTTTGATTGGTATACAGATATTACTCCTGGATCAATCGATAGTTGGAGTCAACTCGAGCAAGAATTCCTGAATCAATTTTACAGCACTCAAAGAACCGTTAGCGTGCTTGAATTAAGCCAAATTCGATAGTGGAATGATGAACCCGTTATTGATTACATAAATCGATTGAGAAGTTTAAGCCTTGACTGCAGAGATCGCCTCTCCTAACAATCTGCAATCGAGATGCGCATCCAAGGTATGCATTGGAGCGTACAATACATTTTAAAAGGAATCTAGCCAAGAACCTTTGAAGAATTAGCTATTGTGCTCATGATATAGAAATAAGTATCCTCACTAATCGAAGTCGAGGAATTCATGTCAAAGAGTCAACCAAATATGATAAGAAGCTGGAGTTTCAAAGTGGGGGAACACTTCCCTTAGAATTTGAAGCCAAAGATTCAACGTCAACAAAAATTCAAATTGCTCATTAGTATACGAGCCTAAACTATACGCTACTCCTTGATAAGAGTTAAAACTGTTTGAATGTCTCGTCAAAAAATTCAAGACGTTCCTTAGTGTACGAGCCTAAACTGCATGCTACTCCCTGATAAGAGTTAAAACTGTCTTAATGTCTCGTCAAAAAATTAAAGATGCTCCTAGTGTAGAGCCTAAATTGCACATACTCCTTGATCAGAGTTAAAAGTATCTATAAAACTTCAAATTGCTATTAAATTGGAYGAGCTTAAACTACAATTTCAAATTATGTAAAGGTGAATTACGTTTGACTTAATTCCTTCTTTGGATACGTAGGCAGCTTAGAAAAATATCTAAGTTCAGTTACATCCTCAATAATATATCATTTTCTTGCTTCTTATAGCAGAGTCAAATTTTTAGCAGATCATTCAAAGTCAAAGTCCAGCATGGTTTGAAATCGAGACCCGGTGCAGAAAATTGGGACCTCAAAGAATTCCAAGACTTAAAGTCGAAGCCTTCAAAGTTGATGTCCTTCATAGTGCTAGTGTAAATCGACCCTCCTCCTGTAGAAAATTAGAACCTCAAAAAAATCCAAGACTTAAAGACGAAGTCTTCAAAGTCGATGTCCTCTATAGTGATGGTGTAAATTGACCCTCCTCTTGTAGAAAATGGGGATCTCGAAGAAATTCAAGGCTTAAAATCGAAGCTTCTGAAGTTGGTTGCCTTAGTAGCGATGGTGTAAATGGACTCTCCTCCATCCAAGTTGGTGGTTGATGGCTTCAAATCAAATCCTCTTTTCGCTTCGAGTTGGTGGTCTATGAGTTGAAATCGAGGTCTCTCTCTCTCTCYCCCAATTGGTACTTCATGGTTTGAAGTTCAAGCCCCTCCTTCCTTGGCATTTGGCTTAAAATCGAAGCCCCTCTTTAGAGTCTGACTTGATATCGAAGCCCCTCCTTGGTGTCTTTGACTTGAAGTAGAACCTCCCTCCATTTCTTGAAGCCGAAACTTCAAAAGCTTAACCAAAGTAGCAGAAAGTAAAAGAGGATAGTATTAAAAAAAAAGGAAAAAAAACAAACAAAAGCCAAAAAATGCCGGCCAAAAGAGGTAGTTTGCAAATTTGAGGTCGGATTCACCAGAGCTCTGTCGAGTGTCACCATTTCTCTTCATCTTCCGGCATACTAGCAGGGCTAGCGGAGGTTCTGGCAGGATTTTGTTTATTCTTCGTATCTTTTTCCGAGTGCATCTTTGAGTTCACTACTGAAGTAATGGATGCTACCGCACTCTTGATTCCTGCTGCAAGTTCTCTCCTTAATCTTCATACAGTCGATGGAAGCGAGTTGCGAGTGGTGAAGGCGAAGGATGAGCCGACGAGGGGGCACAAAACTAGACTTAGATTGGAAGACAGAAGAGGCTGTTTTTGTCATCTTCCTCGTTGCAACTCACCGTGGTGCGTCGTTAATTCATCAAAAATAAAACATATATAAACTCACAGTATGATGGSAAGCAAAGTCGCCTCTCACAGCGAACGGTGAATCAATTTCTTCCTCTTATAATTACTTCAACTTTTGTCACAGAATGGTTGATCAACAACTAAATTTAAGAAATGAAACAATTAATTAAAGAAAACTGTTTTAACAATGAACTTTCAATAGAAAAAGGTTCTGGTTAAGGTTAGTAAATCCACACTAGTTCAAGCATTTGATCATTGATTTAATAATTTACTAATTTTCACAAATAAATTAGTTATAATTGTCAAAGAAAGCTTTAAACAACCAATCCCTCCTTAAGTGTTGACAATTAGAAGGAAAGCCTTATTAATTGTCTCCTAATCGATAGAACATCCTAAAGATAGCACATGAGATTTAATGTATTGACAGCATTATGGATTAGAGAGATCCAATTCTAATCAATAAACTATGAGAGCAGGTTTATTAAATTAGGCTGTTATCCCCCTTGGTAAATCTCACTCTGATAGCAGGATAAATATTATCAATTTGCAACGCTATTAAACCATAACAAATAATTACGGATTTGCTTGGTTTAACTTGGCTACAAACTATTAGACTCAACCAAATATTTGCGCATAATATTCAAGCAAGTCAACAACTATTAATAATAATTACAAAGAGTAACAAATATCTGTTAATAATTAAGTATATAAACACATTTAGATCAAAAAATGAACTGAACTAGTGCTTCATTAATCCTTAACCAGAATAGAAGAACTTAGAAAGAAAACATTATATGAGAAACAATAATATCTAAAGTGAATAATGGAGAATAGGGTGTCTCCTATGTGTTTCATGTGCTCCTTTTATAGAGAATAAGAAGCAACAAGAAATAGGAAACAACAAGGATTCCTAAATTAATTTAACTGCCTAATTCAAATATTTAAATCTTATCGAATCACATCATTGATTAACTACCTAATTCAAATAGTCAAATCAAATCACTCATTGATTACAAGGGATACACATCCCACAAAATTCTCTTTAGACAAGAGGAGTTTCAAGAAAACATAGTCTTCCAATCTTAAAAAGACTTCTCCAAATTCGTCCATCCGCGTACCCACCTGGCAAAATTTGTGCACTTCTTGAATCTTGTCTCAAATCACTCCAATAATGCCTCATTTTCTCCTACTACCTCCATAGAGTCCTAAATGAATAAAATACATAATTAGTTTAATAGTTCTGTTCTAAAGTCCACCAAATATGTATATATTGTGTACTAATTTAGACTTTATCACACTGTCACTGCGATCACCATTGGAAGGAAATGGAAGGTGAAGAGCCGTTTGGCCGTGGAGGAAAACCTATGAAATCTTCACCACTACGGATTGGAGGGGATCGAAAAGAACAAAAGCCAGGACCATTTTTGCCTTTCATCGCTTGCTGCTCGATGTCACCTCTTGAAGTCTCTACCATGATCGTCTCCAAGACAAGGCCTCGATTTCTTCCTTGCTGCAAACCACCGGAAGATGATATTGGAAGTCGGTGGCCACCGCGGAACAGAAGGCAGATGATTGCAATGGCCATTGCTGTAGCTTGAAAATGACGTTCCAAATTGATTGGCGACGAGGACAATGATGTGCAGAGGAAGACGGACCGGTCTTCGGGTCTTCGGTCTTGGCCGCCTTCTCTTGGCCCATGGAGCAAACGAACCAAAATAATGGGCTATCAGATGGGCCATAGGTTTAGGCTGCCTTCTCTTGGTCGACGGAGYAAACAAACCGGAAGGATGGGTTGCGGATGGGATGGTGGTCTGGGTCTTGCTTCAACGGGCCCACAGAGAAGAAACAAAGGCAAATAGACTAGTAAAATGGTTTGGGCCTGAAAATTTGGGCCATAACTTCACCAGCCCACGAAGCAAGCAAACTGCAAAAAGGGTTGGGTTGCCATGGGTTTTGGGCTGCTAGTCCAGCTGGCCCGCAGAAGAAATAGAGAAAAGTAAAGGAAGAAGAGAACGAAGAAAAATGGAATGGGCCAAAAAAAAAAAAAGACAAAAAAAGGATTGGCCATGCACATTCACCACCACAATAAGAAAAATTAAAAAAAGAATAAGCTAACAAAAAAGAAGGATAGATAAATGTTTTGCATCCCAAAAAAAAAAAAAAGACAAGCAAGCCAAAAAAAAAAAAAAGGGAAAGTGGGTATCATGACAAAGGAAAAAAGATGGAAAGTTTACCTTTTTCTTTGTTGTTTTTGTCCTTTGACACCTCTTTTGGTCCAAGGTCTCCTCTGTAATTCCGCCTCAAGCATCTTTAATCCGATCAGTTCCA
>MEJB01000017.1:7034664-7045025 GCA_001752375.1 Rhazya stricta
TTTTTGAACCGGTTAGCCCATGTTGAACTCTACCCAAAAAACTCGCCTGTCTAGAGAGAGGGAGCAATTTGTAGATATGAAAATTTTATTAAATTAAATTTTCATAATCTATTTAAATAATTACAAATCAATTTTAAATATTTCTACTAAATTGGAAAACATGTGACATGTCAACCAATGAAATGATGATATGTTTTAAGGATGACAAGGTCCAATAAATGAAAATCAAGGATGGAGCTTAGCGAATCAAGTGGCACCACGTCACTCCTAAGGGTGATTTCGACCAATCAAATCACTTCGCTTTGCCTATAAATAGAAGCCAAAACACACGAGAAAGAGGTAAAAAAAACTCACATTAAAGACCTCTCCGAATCTCGAGATCAAGCTGCGAAACCCTTAGAAGATTCTAAAGAATTCAAATTTTGAATCAAGTTATGATGCCCTTAGAAAATTCCAAAGAGAGGAATTAACAGATTGAGTTGTCGCCATAAAAAATTCTACCACGTATCTTATCAAATTTAAAAGATTGATACAATTGTTTCGCATTTCTCTTATTTTCTTAATATAGTTTGTAGACGAGAGTTTGTGTAAATAATAATATTTTGATTTAAAACTTATTACTTAATACATTTAAATGCATGAATTTAATAAATTTTTTATTCTCAACCACGAATCAATATATATCGACTCTAATATAATTGGAAAGAATAAAAGAAAGAATCAAAATATAAAAATAAAAATATTAAGAATCTAACAAATTTAGCATTCGCGAATTCGTAAATAAAATCACTTAATACATTCGAAAAAGCCACATAATCTGTAGCCAAGAAAGGGTGAGCCTCTATAAAGTGTTGAGGGAGCAAAAAGATTAGTATTATAAACAAAGTGGTGAATAAAACCTAGTTAGCAGCAGAAACTAGACAAATAGTTTGCATTACCGACAATAGAAATATGACATATGTATGAGCAATTTGAGAATTAGTGATCGTAACTCACTTTAAAATTCATTAAACAAAGAGGATATCTATTAAAAACCCTAATACTATGACATAATGATAATGAACATTGATAAAGTTCTAATATGTGAAAATTTTAATCTATAATAAGTTCCTTAAAAGAGGAATTGATACGATCAAAGTCTTATGGTAGTTAATGCATTAATTATGTAAAGATTCCTCCCCGGGAAAGGTAACTAGTCACCCCAATTGAGTGCCTAGTTACTTTCCAGAGAGTTTTCTGGAYGCTTGTTTTTGCTCCAAGCAAAGTAAGATCACGATTGATGGTGTTTTTAATATTTTTTTCTGTAAGTTCAAATGGATTTTACATAATGGAATCTTTTATATACCGATTCATGATGATCTATACATTATTTTATACCCTTTATGTATTAATAATAACATTACATATATTTACAAATTACTCAAAAGATTAACAAAATTGAAAGAAAGATTTTGAAGTTATTTTAATAAAAACATTATAAAATAATTTACTTAAAAAATCTAAAGCCACCCACYTGATGCTCGATCCATCTCAAACAATWTGTTCTTTTCCCATATTTGTTGATGACTATCAAAATCATTCCTTATTCCTTTTTATCACTTCTAAAGCATCCCTTGCACTTTATCCCTTCTTTATCACTTCTAACTTATCCCTTGCACTTCTAGTAATGCCTACATTTTTATACCAATGTGATAAGTAGTTTCTCATATCATTCTGATTTTGACACCAAAATGTGAAAWTTGCCTATACTTTTCRACATTTCAATAGAGACTATATATAAGTGAACAATTTTTAGTCTTATCATGCAGTAAATAAGGAATATACATCGAAAAAAACTCTTTTTCTTCGAAAACAAATCAACTAACGTGATATAATACGTGTACTTAATGATCAAAACCTCTATTCAATCCTCCAAAATTTTGAAAGAAGGGATATCCCGATTTGTACGACTTCGGTTCTATGTCCAAAAAGTTCTCCTTAATCTGATATAATTCCTACCATGGAGTAATGACTTTTCACACCGTTGAAGTTGCAATTTATTGTATCTTGAAAAGGTTTTTCAATTTAACAACAAGCCTCCGTTCCTCCATAGATAGATCTTCGTGCAAATTTYCAGGAACCCATATCAAAATTTAAATATATCAAACATCTGGGGTAGATAAGGAAATTTAAAAAAATATCTAAATCCTAAAAGAAGACCAAAAAATAAGGTAATAAACTCAGCTTACCGACCCGATAATTTACTTCCAATTTATCAATTGACTTCCTTGAGATTTTGCTGACAAGCTCGTCTTCAATCTCAAAATGTCTTCCAAACATTTCTGCCATTCCTCCGGCTTACTACCAACAATCTATAGATCACAACTAATAGGATYAGACATAGCAAGATATAAAAAGTGCAGACCCATGCACTACCTATGTATCATTCAATACAACCCAATACTAAAATGAATGTTGTGAATGATAGTAACTAGCAAATTCCTTTAGATGCTAAAATGGTTTTRTTATGTATCAAACTCTTTAGACATCAGAATCTATAAGCATTCGTAGTCATTTTCATTCGAAAACCAAAAAATTGCGTGATTTCACAATAGTGAAAAATTGGATTCAGGAGTACATGCATTCCATTTATTTAGTTGAAGTGCCAGGTCAAAGAAGATCCCTTCATTACCAGAATGAGTAGCACTTCCATTCTCCTTGTAGTTGTGCAGCTATTTTATGAGAAAATCTTCTAGTTTAACAAAACTTTTACATGATAGAAGTAGGACAAAGATACAAATCAATATTTCCAATTGTCAATTCTCTCTTCTGGACCATGTTATTAGGCTAGAAGTTTTGGCTCAACCATAGACAATTGAAAGAGTATCTAACAACCCCTAGTCCACTTTAACTTGGCTGCAAAATCACTGTCAGATTTTAACCATTTAAACACATCTTTCGCAATTAGCGTCTCTGAATGAGGAGAATCTCACATAAGAATAAAGACATGCAAAGATATCCAAACAAGCCTAATTCAAACATGCAACAAGATTTGCATCTGGATATTACCTTCATGGYCACTTTTTGTCCTTTCTCGGCATAATCAACTGGTTTATGGTTGTTCTCAATAGATGCAATCCGACCAAGATCAATAAATTCCTTCTTAGGAATGCATATTGGAGTTCCAATCTGTTTATGCAAATTAGAAATAAGAATAAAAAGGACACAAAAAAAAAAAAAAAAACAGATAAGACAAGACAGAGAAAGAGAGGATGACAAAAGTTAACAAAAAACACAAGACAACAATCCTATATTAACAAGTAACAAGAAAAGACCTATTGCACAGATGAGGAAGGAAGATAATTAACATAGAATAACGTAAATAGAATAACAAAACAAATATGTCTTATGAAGCTCAAAAAATGAAGATCATAAAGCTAATTGATTACCAATAGATTTGGAAAATGATACACCAGAATAAGTAGATGGATGAATATATTAGCCTACAATTTGCAGAAAATCATAAAATTTAACTACTGATTGTCTACCTCTCTAACTCCTATTGATATTCTGGAGCAAGGTTAAGAGCAAGCAAGAAGAAGAAATGTACATGCTTTTGTTTAAAATTTTGCTCTAGTACATAGTCCAATGCTATTCAACTGGACCTCACTGTTTTAAAAGTTACACGGTTGGACCACCTAGTTTAAGAAATTAATGGAAGCCTAGTGCAGTGATTTTGCCTTTGTATATTAGCTCCCAGAATGCTAAAGGAATATCACTTGAGCTTTGTAAGTAAGAATAACAACTAAACTTATATTAAAACTCATAATTAAAATCAACCAATAGAAACCCCCCACAACTTTGTATAATATGTTAATATTTGTAGAATTATATGTGTGTAAATCAAACAACCATTAATGATTCTTTTATATAGGTGTGATGCCTAAAAATAACTGGCATAAACGGCTGAGGAAGGAAGCAAAGACTAGTCGATCAAAATCAAATCATATAGGAATCCAAGGAGAAAGGAGTCAAAACGGCTAAGAAATTCAATTATTAATGAAAATCAGGGAAGGAAAGGATCATAGGATGACCGATGAGCAGGAGAAAAAAAGTCAACCGAATCGACAGAAGTAGTAGGAAACCRGGAGATTGGCTCTACAATTAGATAAGACCATAACTATCTGACCAAAGATCAAAGGGCATGATCAACTTAATTGCCGATTGATGCGAATATAGGCCGCGAAATAGTACAGAAAAAGGAAAATGGCATAATAGCAGCCGTCTTTCTTGGCCAAAAACCGAGAGGAACGTTAAGAGTTGGAGTATAAATAAGAAGAGGTGAAATAGAGAAAAAGAATCAATCAACTCAACAATGAAGCATATTATCTTTATTTTTATCTATGTTTTCGTTAAGTAACTAGTTTTATGATCAGCTTTCTAGTATTAATTGATTTTATCTGCTTTGTTAGGCAAGTCTTGTATTCATTTTCTGCAATGTTTATGAATTAGAGCATTTATTTGCTTTCTTAGATGATAAGCATTTCTAGCCTTAATAGCATAATCTCTTAGCTTATTCAATTTCTATTGCTTTCTTTATTGCTTTTTGTACAGCTTTCTTTATAGCTTTCTAGCTTATATAGGATTACTCAACTTGTTTCGTCTTATTAACTGCATCATTTTCTTATCTAGCATAATCACTTGCTTAGTCTAAACTAACTAAGTTTTATCTTTCTGCTGTTTGGCATCCTTCGGCATAATTACTAGTATAGCCTAAGCTAACTAAGTTGCATCTTTCTACTGCTCGGCATCCTTCCACATAATCAATTGACTAGCTTAAGCTATCTTAGTTGTATCTTTCTGCTGTTTGACATTTTACAGTTTGTGTTTGCTTGCTTATCTTGATTTGTTTGCTTTCTGATTGGCTAGTTGGATTCATTTTACTGTTATCTTAGCCGTAATAAACACACAATAATTTTTTCTAGTTAGCATATATCACTTACACACTTTGTGAAGGTTCTAACTCAAGAACCTTACATACAAAAAAGAGGTTGATATGAATCTAGTGAGCCGATTACAGGGTTAACTAACTAGAACTCAGGCATCGTTGTGTTGCAAAGCTTAGCACGCCACTACTGGGATAGTTGAATCAGCTAGGCAATTTTTGCAGACCAACAATAGGAGTATTTGCAATCCTCAACCTATGACAATATCCTAGTGATCACATKACTACAACAGTCAGGGTTTATTAATAACTGAAAATTTTGGTCTATCAAATGGCATCATTGCTGRGGATTGCAAAATCTCTATGTTCTAGTGTTATTTACTTGTTAATATTCTGTTTACTTATACAATTTGTGTATAATATATCTTTTGTATACTTGATTGAATTTTAACGTGTGACTTCTTTATAATAGTTGTAGCATTTTTATGAAGCAGGGAAGTTCACTTGTTTGTGTATTTTCAATTTAAATTTGTGCACTGATGCTTGTGCTTTTGTTGTTTAGGTCCGTGAATGCTTGTGGTCAATAGAAAAACTCAAGAACTTTCAAAATGCTTGACCTTACTAAAGAAAAGACTCTATACCAATCAAACTCAACCTCACCATTTAAGAAGGATAGAATAGGACTTGTTAGATGAGGCAAGAAGTACACCAAATTTTGAACTAGAAAGTAAAGAGGGCGAATCACAACTGGTGGAAACAATTAGGAAAATATCTTCTTCAATTGATGGGGAACAGCACCATCGTATATTACTTATCCAAATCTACCAAATGGTAAGGTGCTTGAGTTCTATTTAAAGTGGATTTTTGCTTTATTTGCCAAAATTCCATGGGCTAAATTAACTAATGAGGATCCTCACGAGCATCTAAAGGAGTTTCTATTCATTTGTTCGAGTGTGCCCACAAAATAGAGATCTCAGTATTTTGAAGCTAAAATCATTCCCTTCCTCACTTGAAGATGGGGCAAAGACTTGGTTGTTTGATCTATCCTCAGGTCATATCTCCACATGGAAGAAGCTAATGACTGAGTTTTTGACTAAGTACATCCCATCATAAAAGATTACTATCAAAGGGAAGCAGATTACTAGAATCAAATAAGGGAAAGATGAGACATTTTATGCATACTATGAGAGGTTAAAGAGCTYAGTTGCATATGTCCTTCACATGGGATGAAGGAAGGGAACTTCTCACTTACTTTTATGAGGGTGTTCTCTCTCTCTTTAATGTCAATTGTCAGTGGCACTGCTAGAGGATCTTTTGTGGACAAACCACCTAAAGTTGCTAAGGAGTTACTTGCCCAACATGCCCTTAACTATCTGAGAGAGTGTTCAACTCCATTCGATGGGTAAATGAGGTATATTTAAACTAAACTCTTGAGGAAAAAATTAATCGAATGTCTACTCTTTTGTCTCAGGTACTGAATGTAAATGGACCTGAAAGGCAATAAATTGCTCAAGTTTGTGGGGTGTGTTGTACTCAAGGGCAGCCGGCTAATAAATTCCCCAACTGAACAACACTGAAGAATGAGAGTCTCTTAATGTTGTTGGGTTCCAAGGTAATAAAGATGGCCACGGCTATAACTCTTTCTCCAACACATATAACCTTAGACTTAGAGATAACCCAAAATTGGCCAATAATGACAATGTTTAGAACCCTCAAGATCAAGAGTAAGTGTTTTCAAGCCCTTCAGGTTTGTTTATGAGGCCTCAAGTACCTCAAAATCTTGCCCCTCCCCCTCTTGCGCCTACAAATTCTGTTGCTCCCAATTAGGATGAAATTTTAAAGTCTTGTACTCAAGGGCAACATGGTACTATTCCCAATCCAAACATTGAACAAGAGAAGGCAGTCACCACAAGGCGTGGACTGACCCTTATGGATTGGCAAAGATTAAGAATGAGGAACMAAGTCTAGATTGAAGGTGTCACACCCCAAAATCGAATCAAAACTCGAACCCAGGAAGTGGAACGGCATGTTTTCCAGGATGTCTCCTAAAGAATACAAGGACTAAACACAAGTGAGAGCCTTAATCCCACAATAATATAATAAAAGTTGACACTGGATATATAAAATTATAACCGCAATTAACATAATCCTAGAATGACTACAGAGTAAGTTTCTGAAATAACTAACAAACAACTCCCTAAAAAAAAAAAAAAACCCTCGTCAACCTTTGAACCCTGAGCACTTATCCACACGCGTCGTTCTATAGTTCGAAATCATAGGCTTTGTATTTTGGAAAGGGAAAATATATGGTGGAATGAGTACGCTTACTCAATAAGCAAACGGAAACTCCCTCTCAACCGRAAGGGAAGGGAATTTGGCCAAAAAGATAAATACGTAAATAAATAACACTAAAAGAAATAAGAATTTAAAAATAAATATAAATAATATTCAAGTTCCAAATTAATACATTTTAACTCATAAATCATAAATAATTGACTACTAAATCATATCAAAAATCAATTAGGTTTGGGACATATTAAACTAGGGAGGAGCAACTTGGGTCCAAACCCTGAATTTAGGTCTAGTCCCGTAGCTAATCCTATAGATCTATCAAAACAATGAGTCCGTACTTTTTAATCGCATAACTACCTGAACCAGTTAACCCAAAATGAAAAATAATGTTCCCCCCAAATAGCAAAATCATGATGTTGCAAAATGATTTTTATTTTCTTACCATCAAATATTTTCCCTAGTCAAACTATTTTAAAAGTCAACCAAAAAATAAATAAATAGAATTCCAAACAAGGATTAACCTTTAAACTAGCTTAATTTGTTTTTTTTAGCATAAAACAATGCTCACTTATACCATATATTTTTTTAAAAAAATAAAAAAACCAAACCCAAAAAAAAAAACCAAAAGGGGGGGGGGATAAAAGCCCCCCCATTTTTTTGGGAGGAATAAAAAATTTAAAGAATTAAAACAAAAGTGGGGTTTTTTTTTCCTTTTAAAAAAAAAAGACAAGAAAAAAGGAAAAAACACAATAAAAACCAGAAAGTTCCCAGCCCCAAAGGGCCCCTTTTTTCCCTTAGAAAAAAATTTTTTAAGACAATTATTGGGGGCAAAAAATGATAAAAAATAGAAAAAAAAAAGAATAAAAAAGGGAAAAAGATTTTTACCCCTTAAAAACCCTTAGGGTAAAAAGAAAAAAAAAAACTTTTCCCCCCCAAAACCAACAATTTTCCCCAAGCCCCTTTTTAACCAAACCCAAAAAAAACCCCATTGGTCCCCCCAATCCTTAAAACAAGTCACATTTTAAATCGGGGTTTTTCCCCATCCACCCCAAAAATAAAAATTTTTTGAAAATTTTAATCCCTTCCCCCCAAAACCCCCTCATTATTTTTTAAAGAGAGGGGGTTCTTTTTTTTTATGGTCCCAACCCCTTTTACCCTTTAAATCCCCAACCCCTTTACCCCACCAACCTCGGCGGCCTTTTAAAATTTTCCAAGAATAGTTTTACTCCATTGCCCCCCCGTTGGAAAAAGGGGGAATTTGGGGAAAAAAAGGGGGGTTTTGGGGAACCCAAATAAGGAATTCCTCCCCCCCTTCCCCCCCCCCTCCCAAACCTTTTTAATGTCCTTCCCCCCTCCCCCTTTTTCCTTTTAGGGTTCCTGGCATTTTCCTTCCACTTTCCCCTTTTATGTCTTTCCCCCTTTTTCCCAAATTGTTTTGAAAAAAAAATAAATAAAAAAAAAACTGAAGGTAAGAAAGAAAAAAAAGAAAGGATAAACGCCCCCCCCGGGGGGGGGTTTCCCCCTGAATCTTAACCTTAAAACCCCCCAAATCCCCCAACGTTAGAGGTTATCCCCAAAACAAATGGTAAAAAAAAAACCCACCATTAAACTTAATTTATTATTTTATTTTGGGGTTTTTTTGTTGTTTTTTGGGTTGGTTGGGTTTTTTTGTTTTTTTTTTTTTTTGGGTTAAATTAATTATAATATTAAATTTAAATTAATTATTTAATTAAGTTTTTTTAATCTTCCTTTAAACCTTACCCCCCCCACCGGATTACAAATTGAAACCCCCCCTTTTTCTCCCCAAGGTTTTGCTTAAAGGGGTTTTTTTTTTTACAAATCCCCTTTTCCCCGCCCCCCCATTCCCCCCATTTAAATTGGGTAATCCCAATGGAGGAAGGCCCCTCCTTTTATTCTGTTAAAGGTGGGCCTTTGGGGCCTTTTTCTTTTTCTCTCTTACCACCACTTTTCCCCATTTTTTTTTTCCCCCTTGTTGGGGTGGGGGAAAAAGAAAAATAAAATTAACTAGAACTTGTATGCAAAATTTTTCCCCCCTTGTCCTAGGTTTTTTAAGGTAAATCCTGAAATCAAAGGTTGGCCCCAAAGGAAAAAAAAATCCCACTAACCCAATTTATCCCAAAAAATTTTAATAACCCACCTTTTCACCATTTGGCCCCCCTTTTTCCCAATTTGGCCCCCCCCCTTTATCCAATTTTATTAATTTGTAAAAGGTTTTTTTCCCCTAAACCGTTGGCCCCCCCCCCCCCCCCCCCTTATAACCTTTGGGGATTTTTTTTTTGAGCCCCCCCCCATAAGAAAGCCCCCCAAAGGGGTTTAATCCTTACTGGCAAAGTCCCCCCAGTTAAACTATTGGTTTTTTTACAAAAAAAAAAGTAATTTTTAAAGTTCCCCTTTGGGGGTCCTTAAGAAAAAAAGAGAAATTTTTTTTAAAAAATAAGGGGGGGGGGAACCCCCATTAAAATACTCCAAATCCTGTAAAATTTTTAAGGTTTTTTCCCCAAAAAAAAGGTTTTGCCCTTTTTTTTTGCCCAGAAAAAATTTAATTTTATCCCTGTTTCTTTTTTTTAATTTAAAACCTTTGGGGGGAAAATCTCCCTTCCTTTTTGGTTTTTTTGCCGTTTAGGCCAAAATCCCCTTCTTCACAAACCACCCAAAAAAACAAAAAAAACCGGGAAAGGGAGGGGAAAAGGAAAAAGGAAAGGAAGAAAGGGATTTTTTAGGGCTAAAGCCCAAAAAAACAGAGGGGAAAAATTCCCAAGTTTTTTTTTAAATAAACAAAAAATTAAATAATTTTTCTCTGGGGGCCCAGCCAACCCTTTTTTTTTTTGAAAAAAAACTAAAAAAAATACAAAGAAAATTGGAAAATAAATAGGGGGGGGTTTTCCCCTTAAAAAAATAAATTTCTTCTCTAGAACCCCCAAAAAAAAAAAACTAAAATACTTTTTTTTTTGGTTTACCCCATAAGTTTTTTTTTTAAAATGAACTGCTCGCCAGTTGATTGGGTTTACTTTTTTGGGACCCTTTTTTCTTTTAAAAAAAAATGGGGCCCCTTTTCCCCGATTAAAATTCCCCCAAAAAGTAATTTAAAAGCCCCCCCCCCCAACCGGGGTTAAAGAAAAACCTA
>MEJB01000017.1:7045050-7078586 GCA_001752375.1 Rhazya stricta
AAAATAAAGAGGAATGTCAACTAAACAAGTCCTCTATCGTTTCATCCCACAAAATAAAGATTAACTTCCAACGCAATTAAAATTTTAGAGAGGGTTATGTCCCACTTACCTGATCAACCTACAACACTCGCCGGCTTATTTCAGATAGTCAACTCACTTGCTTGAAGACTGGAAGTGTGAAATAGGTATCCTTCCTCACCTTTAATGTTCCTCCTCTTAGTCTGGCATTTCCTCTATGTCTTCATTCCAGGTTTGACATAAAAATAAAAACTTGATTTAGAGACGGCGATTACGCGCTTCTAATCTAACTTAACGCCACTAATCCACGTTAAGTTATCAACAATGTAAACACGAAAACTTATTATCTATATTATATTTTTTTTGTTTGTTATTTTATTCATATTTATTATTTTAACGTTTCTAAATCTCTAACTTACCCCACGTTTACAATTGACGCTCTCCCAGTGGCTGAAGGTTTACATCTTCCAGCTCATAAATTGTAGCGGAGCTCTAGCACCTTAAATGGTGTAATGCTTTCATTTCTACTACTCATCTTGTGTGGAGTAATATACTGGTTGTAACTGCAATATTCTTTGTCCTGTTAGTATCACTTGAAAATCAGGCTAATGAATTCACTACCATTATCAGTTTATACCTTTTTAACATTGCTGTCAAATTGCCTCTTTATCATTTTAATGTAGTTTTCTACCGTGCTTAATACTTGGGATTTATGAGCCATAAAGAAAGTCCAAGTACATCTACTGCAGTCATTAACTATGGTACAAAAGTATTTAGTTTCTTGTCTAGAGAGAATTTTATAAGGAYCYCATATATCAATCTGTATTAGTTCAAAAGGTGCTGCAGAATATTTATCTGTTTTATTAAAACTTGATCTCTGTTGCTTAGCTAAAGGACATACAAAACAAGGTTCTACTTCCTCTTCATGCATTACAAAAATTCTTTTCAAAACAGCTACGGGAACATGGCCTAATCTTGAGTGCCAAGTCTTAACATCTTCCTTATTTATGACATTGCATCTTACTTCTTTGTTCCTGCAGTTTTCATTATTCAAGAAACTTCTAGGTTCAGCAAGGCATTTGCTTTCTATATAATATAGYCCTCTATCTGCCTTTGCTATGCCAATAACTGTCTTAGTCTCATAATCCTCTAAAACACATTTGTCAGTGTTAAATTTCAAACACAAAGCATTAGTTTCACAGGTTTTATGCACTGAAAGCAAGTTAAACTTGATTGAAGGAACATAAAAACATTCTGATAAGATCAGTTTATCATGCAATTTCAAGCTTCCTGCATATTCAATCATTCTAATTGTGTTATCAGGTAGTTTTACTGAAACAGATTTATCAAATTTTACATAGGATGTAAAGCAAGAAAGGTCATTGTACATGTGAGTGGTAGCCCCATTGTCAATTATCCATTTGTTAGAGGAAGAACATAAATCATTGCTTGAATTTATTGGAATGAAACTACCTGCAAAGTGATCAAAATTAGCTAGGTTGACTTGATTCTGAAAACTGCTTGAAGAATCAGCTGTTTCCTTTCCCTTTAATGCCTTTCCAACCTCCTGTTGTATCAAAGTGATCATGGTTTGTAATCCGGATGAAGTCTTTTGCAATTCAAGAGGTGTACTCATTTCTTTTTCAGTATTGGCATTTTTTTTTCTTCATCTTTTGATCTCTTATCCCTGGCCACCAATCAGGAAATCCTTTTATCTTGAAGCAATCCCTTCTGATATGCTCACTTTTTCCACAAAAATTACATTTTAGATGAGACTTGTCTTTCTTTTGAATTCCATTCTCTGGCCTTGTATATGGCATCTATTGAGACTTATTTATTTGCTGCTGAGTCTTAAATTGATCCATTCTTGTGTTAGATCTTGAAATGGCTTGCATAGCAGACACATCTTGTGATTCTGTTGCAGTCTTTAATCTTTTCTATTTTTCCACGTCTGCTACCATACTATAAGCCTTTGCCATTGTAGGTAAAGGATCATAGAGCAAAATTTGTCCTCTCGTAGATTCATATTCATCATTTAATCCCATTAGGAATAGCATCATTTTTTCTTCTTCATAATCTCCATACCTCATTCCTGCCTTTAGGCACATTAATTCTTCCAAACTTTTCAGTTTGTTGTAAAAGGCTGCTACATAATCTTTTCCTTGTGTAGATGGCCCTTTTGATTTTATATAATCTTGTTCCTACACTTCCACCAAATTGAGCCTTGATTTCTTCCTATAGGACAAATGCATCAGATGCATACGCAAAACCCCTTGCCAATTCTTTTGTCATTGCATTTAATATCCAAGAAATTAAGATGGCATTTATCTTGGTCCATTGCCTGTAAGTTTCATCAATTGTAGCAGGTCTCATGTATTCCCATTCAAGAAAACAATCTTATCTCTAGCCTGCAGAGCAATTATCATAGCTCTGCTCCAAGTTTGRTAATTRTTTTYTGTGAGAAGATCAYTTACAAGAACCAATGAAGAATGATCCRARCTATGCAAATATAAGGGATCATCCTTGTACTTTGAARGATTTCCACCATAGTTATGAGAGTCTGTCTCTCTTTCTTCAGACATTTTCAAGATTTCTTAGAAACGAGACAACAAAAAAAGAAGTATAGAATACAGAAAGCTTCAAGAAAATTCAATCAAGAATGCCTTTTTCTCCCCAGGTTCAGTAATTCGAACCTATAGCTCTGATACCATCAAAGAATTTAAGTTTTATTTTAACTCAGATGCCAAATTAACTCTCCTCAAACAAGCAAAACAAGAAAACAGAACAAAAGAAAGCTAGAGAAATTGAGGACTTTTAAAATGAGAAGAGAACTTCCTTCATTGATGATTGAAAAACTTGATTACAAAATGATATGAAAAGGGCTATTTATAGCCAGTAAAAAATGATACAAGTTTATCCTAACAAGAAATGCAACTAATTCAAGAAATTATTTAACTGAATCTAACTAATTAATTCTTGAATACATATGTCAAAACCGTATGCAGCCATAATAAAGTATTTCTTCAGTCCTTTTTTATGTACATTTCTTCAGCTGCAACCTTCCATTAAACAAGCATTGCAGCCTTCCTTTCATTAACCTTCCATCAAGCTTCTTCAGCTTCATTCTTCTGCAAATGCTTCTGCAGCATTTGCAGCCTCAATCTTGCTTGCAGCTTCAATCCTTCTTGATTCTTCAGCCTTCTATAGCTTTGCAACCTCACTCTGCAGATTTGCAGCCTCACTCTATAGCTTTGCAACCTCACTCCAAGCATCAGATCAGCCTTCTACAGCTTTGCAGCCTCACTCCAAGCATTGTAGCCTCAATCCAAGCATTGCAGCCTTCTACAGCTTGCTTGCAGCTTCAATCCTTCTTGCCTTCTGCAGCTTGATTTTTCAACATAATCTTTCATTCCATTACTATGTATAATTTCCTTGCTTTCTTTTCTGGGGAATAAATTGCAGACTTCTCTTCGGACAAAGCCGCAAAGAGGAATAGATCTAAAGGGAGAAATGGAGTTGCTGGGAAGCAAACTTGAATAGTGGCTGAAGATCAATACCAAAATACAAGAAAAAAATGGAGTCAAGAAAAAAGAGCAGTTTTTTTTTTTTTTAAAGGGAGAATTATTTGAATGAACAGTTTTACCCATCATCTAATTGTCATGTGAGGGGTATATGAGTAGTTTAGCCTGGGGGCCATGTAGTTAATTACAGAGATAAAAATATACGTTCATAAATAGTTGACTGATGAAATAAGATTAAAAAAAGTTTAAGAATGAAAATTGTTAATTATAAATAATTGAATATTTTGAAACTTTATACCATCCATATCATTAGCTTTTTCAAAAAAAGAAAAAATTGTAGTAAAATTTAGACTACTAGCAGTAAAAAGAATTTCTTTAACTTCTCAGATCAAATTGCATGATACTATTTTACCATTTTCACAAAAATCTCTATGTKAGAAACAGTAAAAAACCAATATTCTCTACTAAATATAAAAAAAATTTATCAACTCCACCAATCTGGTATTTAATGCTGAAAGATTCAAATAATACCTAATCTTCTTTATTTGCAAAATCATTTAGAGCTACAGACCTTTCAATATGAAAAAATAGAAAAGAATAAAAAGAACTTGAAGGTAAATCTTTCAAAGTTAAAGTTCAACTTTTATTTTTTTTTGAATTTCTTTGGTAAAAAAAAGTACACCTTTTATTTTAATAGATCAGATAAAGAAATCTTTGGGTATAAAATATGAAAAAAAGAAAAAAAATAATTACAACATGTGGTGCACTACTGGGTTCTTTTCATAATAATTATACTGTGCAACTTTATACGGGTCAATAAGCTGATTTCTTCTGAATTCTCTAAGGAGGACAAGAACGGAAATCCCGCTCCATTAAGTAAACGCTTGCTTATGGGCCAGACAGATGACCTTTTCAACGGTAGCATGATATACTATCCCACTCCAGTAAGATGAATGCTGATGTGGCACTCTCTTCCAGTGATTATTTTATTAAGAAGAAATTTACTTGGTGAGTTTTTTTTAATTAAATATCTCCAAAATTTTRCATTATTTTTTTAAACAATAATTTTATCAGTGAGGCTTGAGTCCCCAGTTATCCTTAGCCGCAGTGGCCCCTGAATATCAACGTAAACGACTTGGTGTAGGGATGCGGTGGAGCTTTCTCCATCCACAACATAAATCAGCAGGTTGATTCAGCTTTCTTGGATTATTACTTATGCCACTGCAGTAAGCCGGCATTTGCAACGCTTCTTCCGCAGGCTTATAAAATCCAGAATTCCTCTCTAGATCAAAGTGCAATCGATTGCCATTTTCTAATTATTATCTCTKTTATAAGCTCTCGATTTCTTTGGTTGTTTCTTTCTCAATTTTCTCATTAACTGGAGAATAAGATGGAAAAGAAGATAGCCATCATAGGAGCTGGAATCAGTGGCCTTCTAGCTTGTAAATACACACTCTCAAAAGGTTTTTCTCCAGTAGTTTTTGAAGCTCAGAGCAGCATCGGAGGAGTATGGAGGAAAACAGTGGCGTCTACCAAGCTGCAAACTCCAAAACCATTCTACCAATTCTCAGATTTTCCATGGCCATCTTCGGTTACAGATGATTTCCCTAACCAGAAGCAAGTCTTTGACTATATTCAATCTTATGCAGCTCACTTTGATTTGCTCCGGCACATTAGATTTAACCGGAAAGTGATTAGCATCAAATATGAAGGACCGGCAGATGCAGAGATGCGAGCTTGGTCGCTTTGGGGTGGTACTGGTGAGCCCTTTAGCTCCAAAGGGAAGTGGATTGTCACATCTCAGGACACCGAAACCTTTTCCACTGAGGTATGCATTTTTCGTTTTCAAGAAAATAGGAGTATATTCACTGTTTTCATTTGATAAAAGTGTTAAAGTCTTGGCCAGCCAGTTTCTTTTAGGAAAAAACAAAAAAAACTTTCTTCTCAATGATATTCATCCTTACAAGTACAATAAGGATAACGTTATCCTTTAATTTGAGGTCAATAATTGAAGTAATGAAAATCTCGAAGGATCTAATGTATTCATGTAGTAGAAATCATTAAGATCTATAAGGAACAAATGGTCTATGGAATGAATAGAATCTCCTATTCCAGAGAGGGAAGGGAAAAAAAAAAAAGAAGGCTTTACTTTGGACAGAAATTTTCCTTTCACTCGAGTTGGGAAGCTTCAGCCATGTACTGGTGATCAATCCATCAAATAAAGCTCAATGCATAATATTAGATCTTTATTTTAACCAACTGCAACCATACTAATGAATATTTTAATTCAGAGAAATTTACGGTTTGGAAATCGGATTCCCTCTCTATATATCAACAGGAAAATTTATCAAGTTCCTCCCCGGTTCAATGATTATTACACCACCAGTAAATTTTCATTTGTCTTTCTGTCCGGATGATTGACAGGTTCATGAATTCAACTTTGTCATCCTTTGTATTGGAAAGTACAGTGATGTTCCAAACATACCAGAGTTTCCTCCTGGTAAGGGTCCTGAGGAGTTTGAAGGCAAGGTCATTCACTCTATKGAATATTGTGACATGAAAGAGGATGTAGCTGCTGAATTTGTAGAAGGCAAGCGAGTTGCTGTTGTTGGTTTCCAGAAATCAGCACTGGATATTGCAATGGAGTGCTCGACAGCAAATGGTAAGAATCTATTGTAACTGGATTGACACGCATCATTAGTAGGAAAGAAAGTCTGCGGGCAACATTTATCCAACAAAAATATTATTTGTTCCCAGGTCTTGGACGTCCTTGCACTGTATTATATAGGACTAAACACTGGAATGTGCCTGATTATGTTCCTTGGGGAATTTCCATTGGATACTTGTACCTAAATAGATTCTCTGAGCTTTTAGTCCATAAGCCTGGCGAAGGTTTTCTGTTAAGCCTCTTGGCAACAATGCTTTCACCTGTGGTAAGTGGTAMTGATTCATGATTGGAGAGCCAATTCTATGTGCAATCCAATACTAACAGAATCATTGAATTTTTCATGACTTGACAGAGATGGGGATTTTCAAAATTCGTAGAAACCTACATAAAAAGGAAGCATAGGCTGGAGAAATACGATATGGTGCCGGACCATAGTTTCTTAACCACAATCAGTACCTCGACAAATTCAACTGTACCTGAGGGATTCTATGATAGAGTTGAGGACGGAAGCATCATACTCAAGAAAGCACCAAAGTTCGGGTTCTGCAGAGAAGGAATCTTGATAGACGGCGAGACTGAACCTCTAAAGGTCGACCTKGTCATACTTGCCACTGGTTTCAGAGGCATTGACAAGCTCAAAGATATTTTTTCATCGCCAACATTCAAGGACTACGTAGTTGGTTCAGAGAATARTGCAGCTCCACACTACAGGTTCGCTTTTACTCGAAGCCTTACGAGAAAGTTTAGACTATTACGTTAATAAATAGTAATTTGAAAACCTTGAACTTTTTTTACATTATCAGGGGATGCATTCCTCCGCGAATTCCACAACTAGCTGTAATTGGACTCTCGGAAAGCATTGCGAATTTATTTACTTATGAAATGAGGTGTCGATGGCTAGCAGAGCTTCTTGATGGCACATTCAAGCTACCAAGTATTAAGGAAATGGAGGAAGATGTAGCAGAATGGGATAAATATATGAAGCGATATTCTGGAAAATACTACAGAAAATCAGCTATTGGTGCATTGCATATATGGTATAATGATCAACTGTGCAAGGACATGGGCTGGAATCCCAAAAGGAAAAAGGATTTCATAGCAGAACTGTTTGAACCTTACGGGCCACAGGATTACGTTCACCCTTGAAAGCTATAATTAGGAATAAGTTTTTAAGAGAACATCTATTTCTAATTGCTGGGCTAAAAAAATGCCTTAACGGATGAAAGCTGTGACTAGTAGCTATATGATACGCTGGACTATTGATTTGCTAGAATACTGAAATGTTAATAATGACTATCGGCGATTTAGATTCTAGTTGGTTGGATTCAAAGTCTGAATTTTAGCTAATCAATCACTGTGAGTTGTTAGATTTGTAGGTCCTCCTTTTTTAAAATTGGGTTCTTGAGTTAACTAAAAAATTGCCCTCAGCGAAACGTACATGCTAAACATGAGCTTTGGAAAAATAGATTGGAAGCTGAAAATTGATATATAAGCTAGACTTTTATTGATGAAATGGATAATAAACTTAGCTAATTCAAGCAAGCTGAAAATGACATTAAACTTTTAAATCAAACTGAGGGGTAGATGAATAAAAAGTTAGAAAGAAAGTTATAGATTTGCTGAAAAGCTAAATAAGCTTAATAAAAGCTATCCTAAACAAGATTTGAAATTGATGAAAATAAGATCCATTAAACTTAAACTTGTTACATTGTTGAAGTTTGGTAATTTGCAAATTTGGTAAGAAGTGGCTTGGAATCTCGACTAGAGGATGGACTTCCTTTYTCTTATTTTGACCTRTCGGGTGAGTTGCCTAATTTGCTTCGCATAGATAGGCAAGAATATAGGATTCCCCCCCCCMCCCCCCCCTTAGATTTTTGCCGATTAGGAGTTCCAATGGCTGATGCTCGATATATTACGGTAGGGTTTATGCTAATGATGTTTCTCACAGTCATTCGCCATTAGCCATCGTGATCTATGGCTTTTTTTTTTTTTTTTAAGATTGACGGCTCTGAGAAATGCCTCTAAACTTTAATAGCTGTAATCGATTGAATTTTAGTGTCAACACACTAATAATGAATTGTTCAAGAGAATCTATATTACTGGAAAGGAAAAAACATAGGCGATAAAGTTGCAATGCATCGTAAGTGTATGAAATCTTAAAATACTTAATTTTATAAGAAGAGCTTTACTAATTCAATATTTCAAATATAATTTTCAACAAGTCAATTAAATATGCTATACAGTGTCTCGTTTTTGTTACCATGCCTAACGATACCTGCCTGACTAGTGATTAGGATTAGGATTATCATGTCTGCCTTCTTTTAATTAGAATTAAGTAACTTTTAATTAAAATTAAATCTCTCATTTTTTGTTGTTGCACCTTTATATAATGTTGCGGTATGGGTTTGGGATTGCGAGGGTCACAATGTATACTCCCTATGTTCACCTTTGACTCATTTGACTTTTTATGAGTAAATTTTTTATGATTTTTGTCCATGGATTGTTCTCCTTGTTTTAGATTTTGCATGCAAACTTGTGTGTAGTTATTTTTCTATTTCTTATTATTTTAATCTATTTTCTAACATGTTAGATCTTAATAATTATCCTTTCCTGCACGAATAAGCAAAGAAAAATCTTGACCATTGTTCACCTTTTCCCAAGCTTTAAATCCGATGTGTATGAAGAATTTTGTCAGGAAAAAAATATTCAAACCATACACCATTGCAAAAAGCTTAAGTTTGGCACCATGCACTGCCATAGTTGCACAGTTCATAATTCTGTATATAATTGATAGACAAAATTGCATATACAATTAAACTTTACTTATGTAAGTATATACAGTCTACAAGTAATATAGATCGAATAGAGTATTGATTCTATAAGGATTGTTGATTCAAAAATAATAATTTAAATTTTCAATAACATAAATTGTTGGTTTGATCGATTGTCACTAAATAAAGAAAAACAAAATAAGGTAGATAATTAACAACAACAACAACTTTACAATAGATGTTTAAGAGAATAAAAAGGAGTTAGGGTAATTAATTCCCTAAGTACTATAGATTATGAAATACAACAGTAATGCTACAACATCTCTGCTACAGCATTATCGCTACAGAAAAGTAACTATCACATGCAAGTCGAGACATAATATGATCTCAGCCTTTTACTTTGTTGATCCTTATTTCGGTTCCATTAGATTATTTATACTTCTGGGATTTATTACCTAATTTTTAGAAACCTAAAGAAGCTTAAATCTCTATGGACTTAGAAACTAAACCTATGCTACCATCGGGTTTATAAATGGGAAAATCCAAAACTTACATTCCACATGCTTTAATGCTTTATACTTTTTGTTTTGTCATAGATAGTGGATTCCACATGGCAGCACCTCATTACCTCTTGCTTTCCTYATTCTCACCAATTCTTCTCCTCAATATAGCAGTCMACAATGCAAACAATGCTACAACGTCACTGTTGACTTTTATATTTGACTTTGACTTTTCTTCATCATCCTCAAATAACTCGCTCGTACACATGCAATTCTATACTCCTACAAAATCAAGCCCTTAAGTGAATAAAAACTCATCGAATTTACAGATTAACACTTTTATACTCAAAAGGTTACTGTATTGGTTACAACAATATTTAGGATAAAGTGACAAAAGATTACTAACACAATTAAGAGATGGTGAAATTAATACAATAATAGYCTCTAAAYTCATCGATTTTCACCCTCAATARTAATCCTGTATCATCTCAAGCACCATTCACTCAAGCCCCTACTGTAAATCTAGAGGCACTAGCTAGCTATGTGTTTGCTAATAGAGAGACGCTAGCTAGACTGCTAATTAGCTACATTGTTTCACACAACTAAAAAATTTTAATGTATGAGCGGTTGAAAGAGTCGGCCTTGATGCAAGTGTCACTCGACAGCTCAAAATTGATCAGTACAAAACCATGTGATCTGTCCTCGTTTATGTACCCCACTTGCACAATAACATTGTTGGTGAAAATAATGTGATTGGTGGTGATACCAATTGTGGAAGTCATTTGCATAGAGATCATTCAGGTACTTAAGCAATTTTTGCAGAAGTCCATGAGTTTTTTAGTTCTAAGTATCACACTGGTATAGAATTTTCTGAGACAGATATTGTAGTTTCTACGYCCATTAGATCAGGATAAGGGGTCTCAATCACTGTCAGTGGGAATTGAATAGGGTCTGTTGCTCAGTGTCTAATTCTAATTAATCTAATATTGAATGATCATGAAATGACAACTATAAAAGAAAAAATGGAATTTTTAATAGGAAATATTTTGCTTATCTATCTTATCTRAACCAAATATAGGTCCTAGTAATTTTGAACCTCTTGGATACAAGGCATCATTGAGGATAAATTTCTAGAAGAAGCCTAAGGAAGAGGAATATGGTGCTCTTATGGATTAGAAAGCTTGGTCTCTAGATCACCTTCCTCCCAATAAAAACCTTGAAAGTGCAGGTGAATATTTAATGTGAGGAGAGATGCCGATGGAACTATAGCTTGTCCCAAGGCTAGACTAGTAGCTGTTGGAATTTTATAGTATTTCATAAGATACCTTTCTTATTTTTTTACTAGGTTCTTGTCTCTAATTTATATCTACTCAATCCCTAGTTTATCTCAACTTCGAAACTCTTTTTCCTACTAACTTTCAGAAAATCTGGAGAATGTTGGAACAGATCTTCTAAACATTTCATATTCCTTCTATAAATTGGAGAATAGTTTAATGTGAGATTAGTTAAGATTATTATCCCTTTATTCTAGTTACATCAAACTCTTTTTATCTCCTTCTCCACTTATAATTGTTGTTCGTGCAGCCCTCTATATAGTGAGGAAGACTCCTTTAATTCTGAAAGGTATTCCCAAGCTATTAAAATATAATCCTTTGAGGACAATGCATACTTTTCACATGTAAGATTAAATTACTTGCTCGAATTCTTTTCTAATTATTTTAATCTTTACTATTGCTCAATCTTTTCTTATTTCTCCAACCATCTTAAAGTAATAATGGCTAGTAATGGAGCAACAGTTAAGACAATTAGCTCATCTATTGATCCCAAAAGGACTCGCATACGTGATGAAATGCATATATTCTATTGGAAAATTGGTCCTCAAGGTCACAGGAGATAAMTAGTGCACTAAGCTCAAGACTAACCAGAYGCAAGATGCTAAGAAGATGGAAAAACTCATCATGACGTTCTTTACTTTAATGGCTYCTGGTCCTTCAGGACCTTAAGCCTCAAGAAGCTTCCTGTTSCTACCGCCTTTAATGCCAACAAAAATATGGGTATGTTTCTTTTTTATTCGTTTTGTGGATTTATCAGATTCTGTGATCTTGATTCTTTATTAATTACACATGCAAGAGCTTTTGCATTTCTCTATTATCTATTCTGTGGTTTTTCGAGTGCATATGTTATAATACTGATTCATGAGGCATTCGTTGGGGAAAAACATGATTATGAGTTTAAATAAAGGTTATATATGTTTTTTGAGGTAAATTTAGCCGGGGGTATGTATTTATGGTGTTCCATCGTGAGCCTTCGTGCAATGGTAAAATGAAGAAAAATAAACTAAATGTAACTAGTGGAGTCTTAGGCACTATTTTTACCCTTTTTTACTTTTAGAAGCTGACATCAAATAGTTACAATTAGGTCCGTACTTGACATAATTTAAATTAAAAAATAGTACTTCTATTTATTGCATGATATATATTGTCAAATTGTTGTCATGACTGTTTTGGAGCATGTTATGGATTTTGTGCTTTGCTGTGGTGTCGGACTTAGATTATTACATCCAATCTAATATTTCTAAAAAATATCTTTTTTCTCTCTGATATTGCAAATCTTTCGTTATTATATCCTTATATACATAATAATACAAAAAGATAGTAAAATTTGTCCTGACGGTTTCTCATTGCAAGTGAAATCAAACAGTAATATTTTGTTTGTTGAACTACTTAATAAAAGCTGAGTTGTGCAATCCTCTGACTTCTTGTCATTTTTCATCTTTTTGTCAAAGTTCCTAATGCTGATAATTATTGTGGACCCATCCCAATTATTCTTGAGGCTGGGTTCAAAGTATCAGTTCCAAGAAACAGATGAGGTTGAAACATATATATATTTGAATACCAGATGTTTTTCCAGGCGTAGAGTGGATACATGTTTAAATTGAAGAACTTGGAGTCGTTTGCTTTAGGTGGATGAGATGAAATCAACCGGAAAACAAAATTATTTTATTCCTTTTCCCTGGAGAAACTACTTTAATAGTTTGTCTCATTTGGTTGTTTCGCTCTATCAAAGAAGATTGTGCTCCCTTGTTACCTCTTAAAATAGAAGTAGCCTAGTTATTAGGGAACATAGTGAGAAAAGAATGGGGAATAGATCAAAATGTTTTTCACGGAAACTTTATTTTGTGCACCTTTTGCGGTAGTAAAATACACAACACTTAGTTAAGTGCACAGGTACATAAATCACCGCCACACCCAACTAATTTCATCTCAATGAAGTTTAGATCATGAGGAACAGAAATCATGTAGCGTATCATTTTTTTACACAGTGAATTGATCAAAGTATCCTTACTGTACTTACGATTATTTACTGCGATAGATGATATCAGATATAATGGCAGGACATGAGAAAGGGTTACTAAATCATTTTCTTTTCCTACGCACAATTGATAAATCTTACTATTATTTGTTCTATGAACTAACTTTTGAAATTATATTGATGTGACTTATAAAGTCAAGTTTAAGGAAAAAAGTTAAGTTGAGTGAGACTTTAAAAGTTGATATTTACAATTACCTAGGAGGATACTTGACCTTGAATAAGTTTTGCGAAAAGGAACGTTATTCATGAGGTTACTCTCCAAAGTTCCACCTGAGTCTAATAGAGTAGCTAAAAAGGAAAATAGAACTAGGTGAAGCTATCTTATGTAAATTTCATCAACAAAATAGAATACGAAATAAGAAAATTAGTAGAGGACCTTATGGAATTATGAAAATGTCATGCACCTAATTTGAGAGCGTGAGCGTATCTCGCTAATATTATGTTGATGAAGCTAAAAAGGGAAAAAAAAAAATAGATTCTAAAATATTTGAATGCATGTTCATCTATGATCCTGAATTTTTGAAAAACACAATTCCACTATCTAGTAAAATTTTCTAATGAGCTCATAAGGAGCAAGAGAACTAGGAAAGAATTTTCTTTTGAAAATGATATTTATACATATCTTGTTGTAATGATTCATTAACATTTTATGAAATCATTTCTTCTATTGATGTACATCTATGCAAAAAGCAATTAAATCTGAATTTTATTCAATTTTACAACTAAAAATTGGATTTTAGTTGATTTTCGTCCTAAAATAAAGTATATAAATTCAAATGTATTTATAATTTTAAAACAAGCTCCTAAACAGTGAATGAGAAATTTGATCAATTGCTATTGTATAATGAATTTCTTTTATAGTGGATTTCTATTGTAATAGAAGGATACAATAATGCTAATTGGACTTGAGTCAAAATCAACTAGTTGCTATGCTTTCACTCTTGGTGGGGTGCAGTTGCATGAAAATTAATTCTGTAAACAATTAATGCAAGGTTTACTAGGGAGTCAGAGTTTATAACTCTAGAATTAGTAGGTATTGAGACTGATTGGGTTAGGAATTTCTTATTGATATTATTCCTTTGAATAAGACATCAATGCACTCTATATTTACGCACTGTGATTGTCAAGCGACGGTACATATAGCCAAGAATAATTTCATTGATGGAAAAAATTAATACATGAGATTGATACAGATATTGTCATGCAACTGCTGAGAGATGGTATAATTTACATTCATTATGTGAAAGTGAAAGGTGGATTTGGGGGATCCTTTGATTATACTCTAAGGTAGAAAGATGATTTATGAAACATCAGCAATTAGACTCAACTCAACCAAAATTTAATAAATATAGTAACATAACCTAGTGATTGGTGATCCCATAAAATAGATTTATATGGATAATAACAAATCAATATGAACTTTGAAGCACTAAGTAAATCCCTTCCTATGGTGTCTGTGTATASTGCTTATTGCTGCATAACATATAAAAGGTTGAGTTACATACTCTTAATGAAGTCATAGTTCTTTTGGATGGTGTATTAGTAACAACATACACTTGATGACTCACCTATATGTTTGTGAAGTGAGGCTGCTCCTATGTGATCATGACWAAGGTCTCTAGAGAACTCATGAACTACTAGAGGTCTATATGTCCTATTTTGTGCAAATCAACATTGAACAACAATAATTGAGTGTAGTATGATTAGTGAAATCTGTGACTTACGATAAAGAGATTGTTGGTTCATAGAAGCTATGAGCTWCACCAATAACTCTGTAGGTTTTATTTTACTTTTCTATGTCTGATTCATATTCCACAAGATACCACACTCGATGCATTACACTTGTGTGATAAATCAAACAAATTCTTCTACCTTATTTTGAGCTTTTGAAATACGTGAGGGAGTTTTGGAATTTTAGGGTATTTCAAAATATACATTTGTTATGTTTTACTAAGTTCTTATCACTGATGTATATCTACGTAATCCCCATTTTATCTCAACATCCAAATAGCTTTTTTCCTACTAATGTTCAGAAAATTTGGAGAATGCTGGAGCAAATCCTATAAATGTCACATACTTACTCTTTCTATAAATGGAAGAATAGCTTGATGTGAGATTAAGTGAAGATTATTATTCTTTTATTCTATTTTACATCAAACTCCTCTTATCTCCTTCTCTGTGTCTTCCTGTCGATTTAACACTAATAATTGTTGTTCCTGAAGTCCTCTATATAGTGAGGAAGTCTAGTTTAATTTTGAAAGGATATTTTAAAGTCATTGGAATAATCCTTTAAGGATAGTGCATATTTTCCTTACAAATAGTCAAGAGATATATTAAATTACTTGCTTGAATTCTTTCTAGTTATTTTAATCTTTATTGTTGCTTAATATTTTCCTATTTCTCCAACAATGGCAAGGGTTTCAGTCAAGTGTATGGTGTGGATTTTGATGCAACCAATTCACTATTAGTTAGATACACCACAGTCAGCGAGGTTTATTCTAAGATTAGTTGCTTTCTATGTTAGAAAATTCATCAACTAGACATCAAAAACGTCTTTTTGCATGTTATTCTCAAGGAAGAGGTTTGTATGACTCAGTCCAGTGATTTTGAAGATATTCACAGGTCTAGTTTTGTGTGTAAACTGCATAAGTCCTTATATGGAATGAAATAAGGCCCCTAGAGCTTGGAATGAAAGGTTCACATCTTTTTTGCAAAATCTGAATTTTCAGTTGATCCATCGTTGTTTGTCAAGATTTATGGAAGTCTCATACATATCTATTCTTTCGTGGTGATGATATCATCATCACTAGATCATTAAATCACTTAAAGATGCACTTCAAGTTGAATTTGATATGAAGGATTTAGGCTTGCTACACTTTTTCTTGGGGCTTCAGATTCGTTATTTGCCTAATGGTATTTTTCTCCCAGCATAAATATGCAAAAMGTTTGAAAAGGCTGGTTTKTAAGTTTGCAAGACTCATTTGACTCCTTGTCAATCTGGAGTCAAACTATATACGGACCAAGGACCATTCTTGGCTGATCATGAGACTTCTTACTCTCCAATATTTGAATTTTAGTGGGTTGAATATTGCTTATGCAATAAAAACTGTTTGACAGCTTATGCATAAGCCTAGCTAAGCACACTAGATTGGATATTGCTTATACAGTAAAAAGGATTTTGAGGTATGCCAGAGGATCTATGGAGAATGAGATTTTCTTTATTAAGAATAGTGAGTCTAGCAACTTGAGTTTGAAAGCCTCTTTGCTATGTAAATTGGACTGGAAATCCAAATGACARACATTTCACTACAGGGTTTGTCATTATGTTGAATGACTATCCAATATCCTGGTGCAACAAAAAGCRACATGTTGCATCAAGATCCTCTATTGAGGCAGAGTATAGAACCATGGAAGACACCCCCTCTAAAATACAATGGCCGAAGCATTTGGTTTGACTTGGTGTATTCAACTCAGCAAGTTCCAATTTTATTTTGTGACAACAACTCAGCCTTAGCCCTAGCTATGAATCCAAKTCATCATTCAAAGTTAAAACATGTTGAAGTGGATGTACATTTTACTAGAGAAAATGTTAAAGATGGGTCTATTAATGTTGAATTTGTAGCATCAAATGAGCAATTAGCTGACATATTCACTAAACGTCTGCACTCCCCATAACACTTATGACGAGCTAATGAATCAGTCTTCTCTTTGAAACAAGACGAAGAGTGATAGAGTGGATCACTTTTATCATGCTCAGGATCTATTTCTTTATGATTAATGCTTTCAGATCACCATGAATCTGAAGGTAGGTATTAGGTGATTGTAAATATTTTATGTACCAGTATTATATTGGTGCATTACTTTAAGTGTGGTCTAACTGTCATGAGAGGAGTTAGTTAAAGTAAAGTATATAAGCTAAACACAGAAGCTATTATCAATAAAAAGAGACGGTTTCTATACATTATCTTTAAACGAGCGACAACAGGGAACTGCTTTCCTTGCTTGAACAGTAAAAGGCTGTTGGACGCAAGAGGAACAATGCATGGTGAGGAGAGAACAAATGGGGGGAGGAGGATGAACCGGAAGAGATTTGAAGGGATGAGAGTGAGTTGAAAGAGAAACAAAGAGTGTGGTTGGAAAGAGTAAACTTGAAACGGAAGAAGARATAAAAGATCTAATATCATACTTCTGACGCATTCACCGTATGCCTGATACATTTTAGTGTTCCATATATGATACATAAGATAGCTTTCTCTAAGTGTTCCACATGTCTTTACGATATTTTAAAAGCATTCCTAATTATTTATCACTCAAAATTCATCCAAATTGTTATATTTTCTTTAACTTCCCCTCAAGAGTTCTAAGAGAATAAAATAACAATAAAATTTCCATATTAATACAATATTCATTTCAAAATTCAACTAAAGTTATATAAAATATAACACTAATATCGACTTCATCAATAAACTAGCTTTTCAGTAATCCATGCTCCAAGATTTGGATTTCCTGGCATCTTTTTTTTTTTTTTTTTTCCCCTTTTTCCCCTCCTGTGAGGTATCCTACTTTGTTGCGGGCACCAATATGCATCTCCATAAGTTGGAACCATAACGAGTAATTAGTTTCATCTAATATGATACTGGTAGGGAAGGCATAATTATCTTGATTGATAATAATTTGGAGTGCTGGTGTTGTGACTGATTCAGTTGCATTGCCTGTACTGATGGCCATTGGATTCACATTAGGATTTCAATGGTGATGCTTGGAATGCAATTACTTATCAAGTCGGGCTCTGATACCACGTTAGATAAAAGCTTCTCGTGAATTATTTTCTGTAATTTTTTCTATCTTGGAAGTAATATATACACAAAGTAGGTACTATGAGAAAAGGAACTAAAGCTTGTAAAAAAAAGGAAATTACCTCCAATCTTGTAATATCAGGATACCTAAGTCATCAGATGTTTTGGAATCAATCCATAATTACAAAGATTCAATCTGAAAAATACAGATCATGCAGACAAGATGGTGTTGATGGTGGACAACCGACCAGGGGACAAGGAGATGCAGGGACTTAACTTGAAGATCCGGTTAAGATAGATGAGCCTCAATCTTGTTGTTATTTTGGCTTTATGAAAACAAATGTTATTTAAAAATTGATGAATAGCCTTGATTAATGCATCGATGTGTGGTTGTTTCTATACGATTTTAATGTTCTCTTAAGTTTAAAAATATATAATTTTAATTTTTTTCTTTATAATAAGTTATGAAAACAAAATGAAATTGACATACTTTTAAATTTAAGAGAATATGTCCAATATTTTTTTTATTAATTTGATTCCATATCCTGTCAATACTCGATTACCTTAAGACAGAATAATGCTCAATATTCTATTGTTTGTCCAGATATGTCGATAAAGAAATGTCATAATTCACGAGTCCTTAAGCTAAATTCGAGGCTTCATTCACAGTCTCCAATGTGTTGATCATGATCGATTGAGGATAAACGCATTGGAAATGGACAATATAAAGAAGAATAATTGAGTCTCAAGCTAGAATAATCAATCGTGCCTCGTAAATTTCTTCACGATAATTGATCAAGAAAAGGATTGATTGATTATTCTAAGTAAGTTCCAGTTCATCACATAATTGATTAAGGTAAATAATTGATTATTGAAATGTTTTCCATAATTATTGATTATTGAACAACTACTGTTTGTGTCCGATTATCGATTTGAATATATAATATATATATATATATATATATATATATATAATTTGATCCAACTACTTTCTGACTCACAAAAGATTTTCTTTTTTAATTTAAAGAAACATAATTGAATTCTAAATTCTCAGTTTTCAGCATTTTTATATTAAGAAAAACGTTGTACTCTTCCTACCTTCAGATAGCCGCTTTTAAGGGGCCCTTTGACTTTAGGGCCTCAATTGTTTTCTTTTCCCTCATTCTAGACCTAGGATATTGTTTTTGGTCGGCTATTAATTTTAACTAATTATTGTAAATGACCTCTGCCCCAAAAAGAAAAAAACAAAAAGTTGTAATATACTCGAAATTAAGATGCAAATCGAAATGATGGATGTTATTCATTACAATAAAACTCTTAAAAATATATTTGTAGATTAAAAATATTAATTAAAGAACTAAAGCCAATTAGAATATATAAATCTAACAAATTATTAACACTTAAAAATAGTCGATTTCAATGGGTGAGGAAAGGGTAGCGATTGGCCCAACGAAGTGACTACAAGAGGTTATCTTGAAGGACAATGAGCCGAAATGCCTGAGTTAAACGGTTAAGAATACACGAGGCACACAAAATCACAGATCTGCCAACAAGGATGGTGGAGAAATAATTGAAGTGACAGAAGGAACAGACGTAATGAGGAAATCAGTTAAACAGGACAAAAACACTTGTTCGAGAATTCCGGACATGTTCATTGATCAGCCAAAGAAGGAGGACATGAGCCAAGTCGTGCAAAATGCAGAAAGTTGGTTTGTGGTTTCAATTTCCTTCGACCCCAAGCTGACAAAGACATCTCGACCAAGTATAAATAAAAGAAGATGAGATAGGCAAAACACACTCAATAATTCCGAAATCAAACATATTATCTTCCTTTTCATATCTTTCAGTCATGTTTTTAGTAATGTTTAGCTAGCTTTATGAGTAATTTCCTAGTTATTTCAGCTTTTAACTCTGTGGCTAGGTAATGTTATGTTTTTTCAGTAATGTTTTATGATATTTAAAGTTTTCTTTCGTTATTTCTTAAGTCATGTTATCTCTTTAATTTGCTTTCTTACGATTTTCATTAGTGTAATCCGTTAAACTATTTTAATTTATCAGTTTTCTACTTGCTTTACCTACCATACTTTTCATTAACTTCAACCGAATTGCTGTTTTACTTAAGTTAGATTTATCTATCTGTATTAAAGTTTGTCAATTTGCTTAGTCATAACACAAGCACAATTATGTAGTGCATTGCGTCAAGGTGGAACTGCAGATTGTATTAAAAAAAATATAATAATGTCCTAACGTGAAATGACAGATTGTATAAAAAGAAAAAAAAGAAAAACAAAAAAGGAGTCGCCTGTAGTGCCCTACTGCATTTCTTCTTTTATTCTATTGAATTCTTTAAGCAACAGGGATCCCACTTCATAAAGTAAATGATTCTTTAAACATTTAATTTGGATCAAACTYTCATATGTATTTTTCTGCACAAAACATTTTATTTGGATCAAACTTTAGTATCTTTTTTTCTGCACAAATAATATATATTTATATATTATCAAGAGACCTAATTAAATTTGAGAGAAAAGACTATAGAGTTAGCAAATATATATATTTATATAAGAACAGAGTTAGAAATTTCATTCTAAAAAAGAAGAATAGACGATCGATATATTGCAAGGAATAAAATATTATTTTTTAAATAAATATTCTATATAAAGTTTAAAAATTATTAACTTTACATAAGATTTTAAAAAATTGTATAACTTGTTATGATTATTCTAATGCAATCACCTTTCTACTTCATTCTTATAAAAGCAAGAAGTCCTCTGTAGATTGAAATGCAACCGATTGGTACATTCTTCCCGTCCATTTTCTAATTATTATCTATTTGCTAAGCTCTCAATATCTTCAATAGTTTCTTTCTCAATTTTCTCATTAATTGGAGAATAAGATGGAAAAGAAGATAGCCATCATAGGAGCTGGAATCAGTGGCCTTCTAGCTTGTAAATACACACTCTCAAAAGGTTTTTCTCCAGTAGTTTTTGAAGCTCAGAGCAGCATCGGAGGAGTATGGAGGAAAACAGTGGCGTCTACCAAGCTGCAAACTCCAAAACCATTCTACCAATTCTCAGATTTTCCATGGCCATCTTCGGTTACAGATGATTTCCCTAATCAGAAGCAAGTCTTTGACTATATTCAATCTTATGCAGCTCACTTTGATTTGCTCCGGCACATCAGATTTAACCGGAAAGTGATTAGCATCAAATATGAAGGACCGGCAGATGCAGAGATGCGAGCTTGGTCGCTTTGGGGTGGTACTGGTGAACCCTTTAGCTCCCAAGGGAAGTGGATTGTCACAGCTCAGGACATCGAAGACTTTTCCACTGAGGTATGCATTAACAGGAGTATATCCACTGTTTTCATTTGGTGAAAAGGTTAAAAAGTCTCCGGCAGAATTATAATAACTTTGAAGGAGCGCTTGATTCGAATTTATTAATTAAAATTAGTCTAACTTTGATTAATGTTTAATCATGATAAAATCATTTATGCATTGTTGCTGTTTAGTTAAAATTGTGGAATAAATATTATTGTGAGTGATTCTCTATAGTTCAACATTAGTAATACAATTTTGAAAAATGAATACTCGGAATGTGAATCAGTTAAAATTTAATTTTATCCCTAGTACTTAATGTATTGAAAAACTATTAGAAAAATTATATATTTACTATTTTTTATGAAAATAACGTCAATAATTATACCAAAAATTATCCCAAAATAGTTCTATGCTAAAATTATCAGACAGTGAGATGAGATGGAGATGAGGTGAGGATAGTGTGCAGAAGAACCGTGGTGAGAGGATGAGGGTTTATTTTGGTAAAAGATTATTGAGGAGATATTAGGGGATGGGTAATTGGTGAGTTTTGAGAGGAATGATTTATCTATTTTTATTTTCATTCATTTACACAAAATATTAATAATGGTTATCATTCCCTCCTATCCTCAGGAAAATTTAGTTTGGTAATCGGATTCCTCTTCCCTATATATCAAAGGAAAAACATTATCCAGTTTGCCAGACAATGATTATTATCACCACTAGTGAATTTTGAATTTCACATTTGTCTTTCTGTCGCATGATTGACAGGTTCATGAATTCAACTTTGTCATCCTTTGTATTGGAAAGTACAGTGATGTTCCAAACAWACCAGAGTTTCCTCCTGGTAAGGGTCCTGAGGAGTTTGAAGGCAAGGTCATTCACTCTATGGAATATTGTGACATGAAAGAGGATGTAGCTGCTGAATTTGTAGAAGGCAAGCGAGTTGCTGTTGTTGGTTTCCAGAAATCAGCACTGGATATAGCAATGGAGTGCTCGACAGCAAATGGTAAGAATCTAATGTAACTGGATTGACACGCATCATTAGTGGGAAAGAAAGTCTGCGGGCGATATTTGTCTAACAAAAATATTATTTGTTCCCAGGTCTTGGACGTCCTTGCACTGTATTATATAGGACTAAACACTGGAATGTGCCTGATTATGTTCCTTGGGGAATTTCCATTGGATACTTGTACCTAAATAGATTCTCTGAGCTTTTAGTCCATAAGCCTGGCGAAGGTTTTCTGTTAAGCCTCTTGGCAACAATGCTTTCACCTGTGGTAAGTGGTAMTGATTCATGATTGGAGAGCCAATTCTATGTGCAATCCAATACTAACAGAATCATTGAATTTTTCATGACTTGACAGAGATGGGGATTTTCAAAATTCGTAGAAACCTACATAAAAAGGAAGCATAGGCTGGAGAAATACGATATGGTGCCGGACCATAGTTTCTTAACCACAATCAGTACCTCGACAAATTCAACTGTACCTGAGGRATTCTATGATAGAGTTGAGGACGGAAGCATCATACTCAAGAAAGCACCAAAGTTCGGGTTCTGCAGAGAAGGAATCTTGATAGACGGCGAGACTGAACCTCTAAAGGTCGACCTKGTCATACTTGCCACTGGTTTCAGAGGCATTGACAAGCTCAAAGATATTTTTTCATCGCCAACATTCAAGGACTACGTAGTTGGTTCAGAGAATAATGCAGCTCCACACTACAGGTTCGCTTTTACTCGAAGCCTTACGAGAAAGTTTAGACTATTACGTTAATAAATAGTAATTTGAAAACCTTGAACTTTTTTTACATTATCAGGGGATGCATTCCTCCGCGAATTCCACAACTAGCTGTAATTGGACTCTCGGAAAGCATTGCGAATTTATTTACTTATGAAATGAGGTGTCGATGGCTAGCAGAGCTTCTTGATGGCACATTCAAGCTACCAAGTATTAAGGAAATGGAGGAAGATGTCGCAGAATGGGATAAATATATGAAGCGATATTCTGGAAAATACTACAGAAAATCAGCCATTGGTGCATTGCATATATGGTATAATGATCAACTGTGCAAGGACATGGGTTGGAATCCCAACAGGAAAAAGGGTTTCATAGCAGAACTGTTTGAACCTTACGGGCCACAGGATTACGTTCACCCTTGAAAGCTATAATTAGGAATAAGTTTTCATTTCTATTCGAGGACTTCGTGAATAAAGGATTTACATGGAAAACAAAGAAGAAGATTTAAAGTTTTAATATCAAATTTCTTGTTTGGTTTTAGCTTAAATTTGCTGTGATTTCTTTATTTGCCCCCCATTGTCTAGAAAAGAGCTTTTCTATCTCCAAATCAGTGCCCTCGTGGAGTAACGAATGATTGCATTTCCTAATCAATGGCTTCATTGATTTCTAAGGTACAACTTGATAGTCAAAATTCGAAGTAATAAGTTAACTCATAGTGAGTCGTTCAATAAAGAATTCAAAGTAAAATCTTAGTTGAATAAAATTTTCTAATACACTCTCTTGTTACTTTCTTTTAACATTTTTTATTACACAATCTTTATACATCTAATCAGAACATGACGTGTATAAATGGATATATATCATTGACTCCTTTAACTCATTTTTCTCCTCTATCTAAGTATAGAAAGAGAGTAGCAGAGAATGTGAATCAAATATACACATTTTGTGTTCTAGTTGATTAATAGAGAATGTGTATAAGAATATGTATTAGAAAAGATTTGAAACTGAATCAGAATCATGTGTTGATTATGAGTTTATCTAGCTTCATTCAAGGTAAAGGTAAGATAACCATAATTGAAGCTGCAGCTTGTACAATAAGGACTTGCCATACTTCTAAAGACTAAAGCGAACCCATCAGTAATCGGCCCTGAAGCAATAGTAATCGACTTTGGCAAGCAGCGAGTATTAATGGATTATTACTCAGGGGTATATAGTTGACTTTGGCAAGCAGTAAGGTTTGTAGTTTAAAACTTGTATGATGCAAAAGAATTATTTGTGGCAGGAAGAATAACAAGTGCATATCAAGGAAAGTTACGCCTCATACTGTGTAGTGATGTTCTTTTTCATTGGTTTTAAGTTCAATTAGTTGGCTTTGATATCTATTACGTTGAACTAAGTCTTTATTTTAAAATTATGATATAATTTACTTCTATTTTTATGTTATTGAATTAGATTATTTCGTTATTGATGCATTTAATTATATTGAAGTTTTGTTGTTGTTTTTAAGACGTTCAATTGAATGACTAGTCATAATCCAATTGATTTAAACATTATTTATGACATAAAAAGATAGCATTTAGACAACCACAAAGAACTAGATGTTTAAGGTACTTTTCTAGATTGAATCAAAGGTAAAGATGTTTGGTAAATTTGGATCTAATTAGTCAATAATTAATGCATTAACATGAAAAGTTGATTAGACAAAATGGATTGAATTAGGTGAAATCATGATTATTAAAAGCCCTTCTCTTTAATTCTTTCATCCTCTTTTAAGCAGTTTTTTTGTTAGTTAAGTAATTAGCTTAGATTCATGATCTTTATTCTTTAATTGGCTCAAAGATTAGAACTCAATTGAGTGGTAATTACGATTTAGCTTCCCGTGATATCGATATCTTTATACTGTATTACTCGATATAATTTAATATAATTTACTTACTAATATGTCAAATTTGCATCAAGTTTTTACGTCATTATCAGGGAATAATCTTAATATCACCTTTTTTATTTTACTTTAGAATAGCCTTTTTCACTTTTTTTCCCCCCTTTCTTGTTCCTTAATGTGTTTCTCGTTATCGTCCTCTGAATTTAGGACCATTGAATCCAGATATTGAGAAAACTTGGAGGAAGAATAAAAGGTAGACAACAGCAAGGAAGGAGGCAGAGGGAGGCGAGATGGCCAACAACGAAAATGTAGTTAAATATTGAAGAGAAAGGTCAGATGACCAGCAATAAAAATCGACAATTAAATGAGTTAGGATTAGACAATTCCTTCATTGAATGCGATTGAGTTTTTTATTCATAGGACGACAATGGAGGCTAACCATTTTGATACCAAACTGGCTATTATATAAATGATCTAGGGTTCAGTCCGATTTGGTGGTTTAGATGATGAGGACCCCAACACACGCATTTGGCTGATGACACATCCAAGTAAAGTGGAGTATTTACAGACATCATCAGACTACGACTCTCTATGTTCTATCTAAGGGTTGGAGTCAATGATTTGTCCAATTCTCTAAGTATCTCACTACATGTGAGGAAATGGCTGCAATTTTTTTTTTGGAATAGAAATTTCTCTTCGGTAAGGACCCTAAAGCTCCAAAGTGATATTGCAACCTTTCCGCAATTTGATAATGTCACTTTATGAAGTTCAAGAGATATTCAAGGATCTTGTTGAAAAGTGTGCAAACAATGAGCTTCCAGATTGAATAGTTTCTATAATGAGGCAAATACCAGAATTCGAGAAATATGTTGAATATGACAGGTGGAAAAATTTTGACAGCCAAGGATTAAAGCAAGCCTATGAGATTATTGATAATATGGATCAATTATTATTAATATAATTTTGCTAGATATGAATTACGGAGAGCGATTAAGGTACAAAAGGTAGATGCCATATTTAAATTAACAGGTAAGATTATAACTTTGACTAAACAAGTATCTAATTTGAATTACGTATATAATAATTGACGAGGAGACCATGTAAATATGCATTGTCCAATTCTAGGACAAATGGCACAAACAGGCACGAAGCAAGCAAATTATATAAATAACAATGTGCCTAAATATAATTCATTATCCAAACTCTACAATCCAGGTTGGAGAACTATCCAAATTTTGCATGTAGAAATAATCAGCGAGCCGATATAAATCCATCTTCTGGCTATTCAAATCAACAAAACCAAGCTCCTTCCAAGAGAAATATAAATCAGAAGTACAAAAGCTTCATTTTTTAATCAAGAGCCTTCCATTCGAAATTCAGAAGTCTAAATGGCTCAAATTGCATGTCTGCTCTCCAACCGCCCCAAAGAAGCCTTGCCAAGTATCTATAAGCAAGCCTTGCAAGCAAAAACTACAAGATCCACCTCAAAAGAAGAATGATGAAAACGAGGTTGATGCCACTTATGAGGAAAATGCTAAAAAAAAAAAAAAAAAAGAAGGGAAATTTGTACTTAATACATCTCATAAACCTTATATTCTTACCATTCTTTATCCCAAAAGCTTAAACAATAGAAATTGGATAAGCAATTTCCTAATGCATTTAAGAAGTTGCATATTAATATTTCTTTTTGTAGACACCTGAACTATACAAAATTCTTGAAGGACATCTTATCTTGTAAAAGAAGCTGATAGATCACAAGACGGTCACACTCATTGAGGAGTGTTTAGGCATACTGCAACAAAAGCGGAAGTTCTACTATCCCTTGCCTTATTGGAAATATTGAATTTAGTAAAGCTCTTTGTAATCTAGGAGTTAGTATAAATTTGATGTCCTTATCTATTTTTAAATATTCAGGAGTTGGAGAAGTAAAACCAACAATATTTTCTTTGCATATGATGATAGTTCTATAATGAAGGTGTTGATTACTAATTCTATTAGTAAGTAGATTCACAAGTTTAAAGTTTAGCAATTGAATGTAAAAAATTCAAATAACAATCAAGCTAATTGAGACACGATTTAACATGGTTTAGCATAAACGCCTACATCGATAGGAGGACGATCAGATGTCAAACACAATCCACCAAATCAAACGAGTTCAAAGAACTTATACATCAATCACTCAACAAAAATAAAGCTTTTAACAAAAGTGCAATTCCTTCTTTGCTGAATCTTGTAGCTATTGATAGATTYTTGACTTGCTGGTTGAYGAAATGTTTGAACACATTTTTATTCCTGCTACTGGAAGTTCTTTCAGTTGGCTTCCTGAGTTCGCCCAGGATAGGATGAATCTTCGATAAAAGGTTGAATTAGCAACAAGGTAATTTTCAAGCATAAACAATGATCAATATTGAGTAAGCATTACTCAATACGACTGCATGGACAAATACAATTATATCTCTCTCTCTCTTAGCTTAATGTTATTTTCTCTATATTTGTTTTTTACTTCAAACTAACAAACAAACTATATAGAGGTTGCTGCCATATATAGATTGCATTAGAGATAGATTTAGTTAAAAATACAAAACCTAAATGGACTAGGATTCCTTATCTAATGATAACTCAAATTTATATTTAAAATACAAAAACTTGTATTATAAACTTATCCAATCTAAACAACTCTTAGAAAGCTAACTACACGAAAAGGTACGAAAGAAATCAATCATGCAAAGTAAATTCAATTGTTCATATGATAAAGGTCGAAAAACATTTATCCTTACAATCTCCCCCTTTTTTACTTTCATATGAACATAARTGCACATTTTCTTTTTATCAACACAAAAATCAAATAGGCATATTACATAACTTAGTACATAGTCATGTGTAATCATTTCAATGTAGATCAAGACAAAACTCACAAATTTATTAATGGACCTGCAAGAAAAATATTAATCCACAAAGTTCAGAAATCTTGTGGCAAACAAGAGATATATGACATCCATCAAATGATAAACCAAAACATTTGTGTATCACATGACATAATGAAGCTACAAAATTCAGTAAGAAAGAACTATCAATCACCAACTACAAAATCATACAGTGTGACTGTAGAGTAGAGAATAAGTAGAAAATCAACCCAAAAATAGTTGTCAAACCAAAAGTAGCTGTGTTTCCCAACATCATAACCATATATAAAAAACCACATATCATAACCATATAGCAMAAACCACATAAAATAATCATAAACGCAAACCAAATCATAACTATATATCAAAAACCACCTATAATAACCTTAAAGCATAACCATAAGTCAGCTAGAAATAACATAACCAATAGTATAACCATAAGCCAGCCAATAATACTCCACCTTTGTGTTCTAATAAACAACAAAAAAAAAAAAAAAAAATCACCAGATAAACAAAAGAAAAATTCAAGAAGATCAGAGATCAAGGATGATGACACCGGCAGGCAGACCCGTGAATACTGCCAAACGGAACAATCACCTTGCCGAAAGAAGGAGCAGTACTATGAAGGATAACAAGAGAATCACTCTCAGAAGAAGTAGGCGCAGTGGGCGTAGTCTTTTGAGGCTCCCCCTTAGGAGCTACAACGACAAAATGTACAACATCTGCAGCAAGAGGAACTGGTTGATGAATCTATGGTTAAATCTATGGCCATGCCGATCACTATAGCATACAAAAACTTAGCTCTATCAACCCGATTAATGGCACTGAGGCAGCTAATTGGTCAAGGAAATATGATGAATTAGCTTGTAAAGACGTGTAAGACAAGTGAGAGAAGAGCCCCATAAGGAGGCCACTCAATAACAGTATTACCACTCAATTGGTGAGTTACCTCAGACATGGAGAAATCATTATCAACAGAAAACTCAGTAGTCTCAACAAGAGGAATATGTAAGATAGAAACAATGGTAGAAGGACTAAAAAGCACCCATTTCCCACAACAGAAAACGTGAAATTGGAAATCACTGGAAGACTCTATGTTCTTATCGATATGACCATAATATTTACTAATTAAAGTTACAGACAAAGCATGAAAAGCAGTACAAATTCTATCCCAACTCTACTAATGCAACATAGTGGCTAAACCAAACTCCTCAAGTCAGCAATATATACAAGAATCTCAGCAGGTATGGAACGCTTACTAAATTTAAACTGATAGCATGCATAATTTTCAAGGCAAAAAAAGAGTTAAGTTTAACTTGAGCATGGTTTCGTGTGTCACCAGAAATGTGTTGGGCTATCCTTCCTATTTGGAGAGGCCCAAATGTATGTGGGTACTAGCCCACTTGTGGATACCTTTGCTATTTAAAATTRAGCAAAGAGTAGGGTTTCATATGAGAGAAAAACACAAGAAAAATAGAAGAGAGTGAATATTCCCACAACCCTATCTTAGCTCCGACCAACTTTACTAAATCAGTCATTGCGCAGCCGTCAACCGTTGGATCATCACAAACTTTGTCACAGTCTTCGGGACACACCGAGGTACGGATTGAACGGTGGAGATCTGATTTTGAGCTTTTTAAATCTTTCTACTGAGTGATTTTTGGAGGTGCTAGTTTAAGATTGTTTTGGGTGTTATTCCTTCTCTTGATTCTTGTTGCAGTTGTACCCATTATTGATTATAGTGAGATAATAATTGGCCCAAGGGTCCCGTGGATGTTTTACTCCTAGTTAAATGGAGGTTTTTTCACGCTAAATTTGTGGTATTATTTGATGTGTTTCGTTGGTTTATTTTGTCTCTAAGTTGCACGAGTATTTTGGGAAGAGTTGTGTTATTGAATTATTCGTTGCGTTGTGGATTTTCCTTCCCGTCAAGGGTATCAGAGGCCTTGTTTGGTTTGTGTGGCGATGGAGGACGAACACATCTAGGATGGTGAGCTTGAATGGTTCCAATTATAATGTTTGGAAGGGAAGATGGAAGATTTGCTTATGTCAAAGGTTTTCACTTGCCTGTTTTCTTCAGTTGAAAAAACCCGATGGAAAAAAGTGATGAAGAATGGAGGTTATGCATAGGACAAGTTTGTGGTTATATTCATTCAATGGGTGGATGGACAATGTTTTTGAATCATGTGGAGCTCGGTGACTAATGCTCGCTCCCTTTGCGACCAAAAACTTGAGGAGCTATATGGCAAGGAAAGACGGGGAATAATAAATTCGTTCCTTATTCAGGCAAAATGGATTGTTCCTTGGAGGTTATAGGGAGATAGTTCACCAATGACCGATCACTTGAAATAATTTTTAAGGAATTTTAAATCCCATTGGCGGCCGATGGAATTCATACCTTTGATGATGAAATTCAAGTTTTGGGCTTCTTGTTACTTTGCCGAACTCATGGGAGACATTTTAGGACATCATTATTTAACCTCCGCTCTGAATAGTATTATCTCGATGGACTTGGCTAAAAGTAGTGTGTTGAATGAGGAGATGAGGCATAAATCACAAGGTTCCTCTTCACATTCTGAGGTGTTAGTTACTGAATCGAGGGGGAGAAATCAAAATCGGAGTTCGGGTAGTCGCGGTACATCACGTGATAAATCACAAGGAAGCTCTAATAGATTCTCTAATGTTAAGTGTCATTATTACGGGGAGAACGGACACATAAAAAGGTATTGCCAGAATTTGGAAAGGGAAAATAAGAAGAAAAATTGCAACGACAAAAAGGAAGGTAGCAATAATGAAGATGCTGCTATTGTTGATGATTTCTTTGTTGTTTGTGATGGTTGTGTAGAGAATGTCAATATATCATGTCATGAGATGCATTGGGTGGTTGATAGTGGTGCTTCAACACATGCTACCTCACAACGTGATCTGTTTTCAACTTACGAGATCGGTGATTTTGGGGTTATTCGCACAGGAAATAATAGACAAGCTAATATTATCGGAATGGGAGATATTTGTGTCGAAACTAGCAATGGGACTACTCTAGTTCTCAAAGGCGTGAAACACATTCCGGATCTTCGGTTCAATCTTTTGTCTATTGGAAAGTTGAACAGTGAAGGCTATTACAATTTCTTTTCGGGCGACGAATGGAAGCCAAAGAAGGGCTCAATGGTGGTTGCAAAAGGAAAAAGGAATTCGAACTTGTATGTTGTCCAACTTGGGGTTTCCAAGTGTTTTATCAACACTTGTGACAATAATAGCTCATCCGAACTATGGCATAAGCATTTGGGTCATATTAGTGAGAAAGGTTTGGACATTTTGGTGAAGAAGAATGTGTTGTTTGGAGTTTCCGATGTAAAGTTGAAAAAGTGTTCTCATTATTTGGCGGGAAAGCAAAGGCATGTGTCCTTTAAGTCACCTGAACCAAAGAGCAAATTGGAAGTGTTAAATTTGGTACATTCCGATGTGTGTGGTCCAATGAAGACAAGGTCACTTGGTGGTGCGCATTAGTTTGTGACATTCATTGATGATTATTCTCGAAAAATATGGGCTTATACCTTGAAGACGAAAGATCAAGTGTTAGATACCTTCAAGTCGTTTCAAGCATCGGTTGAAAGAGAAACGGGGAAAAAGCTCAAGTGTATCCAAACGGATAATGGGGGAGAGTATATAGGGCCTTTCGATGAGTACATTCAAGTCGTTTCAAGTATCAGTTGAAAGAGAAACGGGAAAAAAGTTTAAGTGTATCCAAACGGATAATGGGGGAGAGTATATAGGGCCTTTCGATGAGTATTGCCGAGAGTAAGGTATACGTCACCAAAAGTCTCCTCCGAACACACCACAATTGAATGGGTTGGCTAAGAAAATGAATAGAACGTTGGTGAAAAGTGTGAGATGTTTGCTTTCTCAATCAAAATTACCAAAATACTTTTGGGGAGAAGCATTGAATACGGTTGTACATGTTTTAAACCTCACTCCATGTGTACTATTGAAGTTTGACGTTCCAAGTCGTGTTTGGAGCGGTAAAGATGTTTCCTATGACCATCTCCGAGTATTTGGATGCATGGCTTATGTGCATATTCCGAAGGATGAGAGATCAAAATTGGATGACAAGACGAAGAAATGTGTATTTGTTAGGTATGGACTTGATGAGTTCGGGTATCGATTATTTGATCCGGTAAAACGGAAGCTTATTCGTAGTCGTGATGTTGTATTCATAGAAGATTATACCATTGAGGATATCGACAAAGTTGAGAAAGAAGATCCGACTTTTGAAGATGAAGAGATAGTTGATACGGGCTCATCTACTATTGCTCCTACCCCTATCATTTTTTATGACGCTCCAATTGAAAATTAAGGTATGGATTTAAATGCAAATAATGTTTTAAATCCCAATAATTTTGATGATGTGGAAACTAGTGAAGCCGATGCTGATAATGAGGTTGATCACGAGGTTGAAAGTGTTGAGCAACTGATTGCTTCTAACGAGTTGAGGCAGTCCACTCGTGATAGGTGACCTTCCGTTCGATATCCCTCGGATGAGTATGTTTTTCTTACCGATGGTGGAGAACCCAAAAGCTTTAAATAAGCTTTGGAGGATGAGAACAAGAAGGAGTGGATGGATGCCATGGAAGATGAAATGCAGTCACTTCGTRAGAATAACACCTTCGAGTTAGTGAAGTTACCAAAGGGTAAGAAAGTTTTGAAGAATCGATGGGTTTACCGGATAAAGTAAGATGAGTGTACTTCGCAAAGGCGATACAAGGCTCATTTGGTGGTAAAAGGATTTACTTAGAGGAAAGGTGTCGACTTTAGCGAGATTTTTGCTCCGGTTGTAAAGATGCAATCTATTCAAGTGGTTCTCGGGCTAGCTGCTAGCCTTGATTTGGAAGTAGAGCAAATGSACTTGAAGACGGCTTTCCTTTACGGTGATCTACATGAAGAAATTTACATGGAGCAACCGGATGGATTTCGGGAGAAAGGGAAAGAAGACTATGTTTGCAAATTGGTAAAGAGCCTCTATGGTTTGAAGCAAGCACCTCGTCAATGGTATCAAAAGTTCAACTCGGTGATGGTTGAACATGGGTACAAGATGACGAAGGCCGATCATTGCGTATTTTTTCGAAATTTCTTCGAAGGTGACTTCATTATTCTCTTGTTTTATGTTGATGATATGCTAATTGTTGGAAGAGATATTTCAAGAATTAAGGAGTTGAAGAATACTTTGAGTAAATCCTTTGCTATGAAGGATTTAGGAGAAGCTCGAAAAATTCTTGGTATCGAAATTTTTAGAGATCGGAATGCGAAGAAGTTGTACTTGTCACAAGAAAGGTATGTGGAGAAGGTTCTTCAGCGTTTTGGTATGGATAAAGCTAAAGCAGTGAGCATTCCACTTGCTTCTCATTTTAAACTTAGTCATAAACTATGTCCATCTACGTATAAAGAGAAGTTGTGTATGAAAAACGTTCCGTATTCGTCGGCCGTTGGTAATTTGATGTATGCTATGGTTTGTATGAGACCTGATATTGCTCACGTCGTAGGAATGGTGAGCCGGTATCTYTCAAATCCGGGAAAACATCATTGGGATGCCGTGAAGTGGGTGATGAGATATTTACGTGGCTCGTCGAATTTGAGACTAACTTTTGGATGCGAGATGCTGATGTTGGTCGGGTATACAGATTCGGATCTAACCGGGAGCTTGGATGATCGAAAATCTACTTCGGGGCATATAGTGACTTTCACCGGGGGGGCCGTGGCTTGGCAATCGAAGTTGCAAAAATGTGTTGCACTCTCTATTACCGAAGCTGAGTTTATAGCAGCCGTGGAAGCGAAGCCACACTATAGAAGAGTTAGAGGTAAGTTAAGAAATCTCGAGATTAACGTAGTACTTAGGTTACTTATTACTTTGTAGTTATACGCGAACTGAAGCACTTTCCTCCTTAAGGAAGCTATCCACTTACCGTGCAAACTAATAGCGTTTGGTTCTGTATGTGAAAGAACAAAGTGTGGTTCAAAGGTAACATTTAAGAGACGCTTGGTGTTGTTGAGAAAGC